>JAPDVU010000005.1:1460099-1605099 GCA_026230045.1 Corynorhinus townsendii
CTCCCAGCGCTCCTCACACCCAGCACCCGTGCGTGCCGTCCCCCTGCTTCTTGCTGTGATAACGGCTTCCCACTGGGTCCCCAGGGCCTCCCCCCCCCATGAATGAGCACCTTCCCTTTCCCGCCACTGCTAACGCAGCAGCTCCCCTCCCCACGGCTCGCGTTGGCCCCGGAGGGTCTGTGCCTGGGACCTGCAGGGCCCCGGGGAGGCTACAGCCGGACAGTGAGACCCGGAGCATGGCTACCCACCAGCAGGGCGGCGCAGATGGGGCCGTGGATGATGTAGAGCAGGTGCGTTTCGGAGCTGATCCAGCACCTGCGGGCAGACAGGGAGGGGGCTGAGGGTTCTGCTTCACGCCGTCCCGGCCCCAGAGAAACCAGAAAGGGCGCAGTCTTACTTGTCGTTGTAATACAGGCTTCTGCCCACGGCGTGCGTGCAGGCGGGGATCAGCGGGAACCCTGTCAGCGACAAAGGAAACGGACAGCTGGGCGACCTCTCAGAGGGACGGACGCCTGCGTGTGTCAGGGCATGCGGCTCTGGGGAGGGGGCACCGGAGCACCAGCACGGCCCGCACGTTGGCGGAGTAGATGTGATCCGTGGCCAGGCAGTGAGCGTGGCCCCTGCCGGCTCCTTGGGGTTCTCAGGGTGGAGTGAGTTACTTCCCCGCACGTGCCTTTGGGGTCCGTGGGGCCCGTGCCGTGCGCAGGCCGAGAGAAGGCCGTCCCCGCGTCCCCGTGGGAAGGAGCGGCGGGCGCGGGCAGGGCTTCCCACACGGGGCCGGTCGGGATGGATGGGCTAAGGGCACACGGAGAAGAGGAGGAGCCCAGAGAGGCCGCACGTGCCACGGGGTTTGCGCGGTTTGAGCACGTGGAGCGGATCTTCGAAGCAACGTGTGCAAAGGTGACCTGAACGCGCCAAAGCCGCGCGGGCGCCTACACAGCGGCGGCGACCCGTGTGTCGTCTGGCTGATACGCAGGGAGATGAGCAGAGGAGTGGAGAGATCGTTGGGAGGGAGGGAGGGAGGGAGGTGGAGAGAGAAGGTGCGATTTCAGTTATGTTTCTGGAAACTAGTCCTGTGGAGCTTAATGCCAGCATTTTGTATGTCGCATTAGGGCTGCTATTCTTTTTAAATGCTCGAAGTGTAGCATTGTCTGCTTTGCCAATGACACTGTGTCAGGGGATTGGGTGTTGGGGGGGGAAAAGAGATATTTTGCATGCTCGTATTCAATAACGGGCCCCTCTACTCTTAGGTAAAATGATCACCTTGTTGTGTTTTAAGTAAACATTTAAAAACTGGGAGGTCAAGCGAGCTGACCCCCATGTCCTTGCTTTGCACACGAGGAAAAAGGAGAGCCAGAGAAGCACAAACACTCGGTCCCAATTCGTTACCCTAATTCTATTGTTTTAGTCACCACACAGTCAGCCAAGGTCCACACAGAACATGACGTCACAAGAAAAGCAGCGCCTTCGCAATTGGCAATCAGTGAGCCAGGGCTGCGTTACTCAGCTATCTCACTTCACAGCCCCCAGCACGGGGCCAATCGCCTGGACCTGCTTCAGACCTACGGCCAATAGTAAGGATGTTCAGATTACCCAGGAGCTGCACCCTCGAATGCGAGCATGTCAAACTCAAAGGCCAACACGGGCCCAATAAAGGAGGCCCGAGGCCCGCGGGCCCTGAGTTTGACATGCTCGCTCTGAAGGACGCCGGAGGAGGGCAGCAGGCAGCTGCGTGCGGGCCTTACCCCAGCCGAGGAAATGGTACCACAGGAGGCGCTGCTTCTCGGCGAACACGGCCACCACGATGAGCGTGTGCAGGTACACGCCTTCGCAGAGCATCCAGAAGTAGTTACAGCCCATCAGGTAGAGGTGCAGGAACTGGGACACCTTGCAGCCCACCTGGGAGGAGCAGAGCACCGTCGCGGGTTGGTCGTGAGTTCACAGGGGCCGTCCCGTTGAGCTCCGTCGCTCAGAACCCCGGGGCCTCCCTTTCTCCACCCAGACCGCACACGCAAGAGGACCCAGGTTTGCAAAGCGCCAGCCTTCATTCTCATCGAACGGCACCTCCGGAGGCGTGTAAGCCGTGACCCCAACGAGGCGCAACGGTGAACCGCCACGGAAGGCGCATGTTCCGAATCTCCTGCATCGAGTGGGCGTGCGTTTCCCAGTGCACGACGCCCACCCCAGGCCTTCATCACCCTATTGTCTGTGCCCACGGGTCATGCATACACGCCTATGAGTTCCAATGTGTTTTAGTTATTACGTCATTTTAAGTGTCAACGTTTCACACATGGATGACTTCACACCTGTTTTTATTTTAATTACGTCTTTATGAACTCCTTGATTGTGGCAGTCTGTTGGGAGAAATCTTAATTATGAAAGCAGTTCATGAAAAGTGCCAAATACTTGGGAAGTCTTGCATATTACGTGCTAGCCGTGCACATACTCATCAAGCAGTGATCTAATGAGCTTATACTTTATCTTATCCAAATGTGGGGTCCGAGGGCTTCATGGGGGAAAAGAAGGAAAAGTGCTTTCCTGCCTCTATCCTGGGGTCTCCATGTTCTCTTCTCTACTCCTTACGAGACAGGAAGAGGCAGGTTCAAACACAGGGTGAAGAAATCAAGAAGCAGTAGCCGATTCAGGACTCTCGTAACAAGGGAAATGAGTGAAAAGCTCTCCCAGAAATACGGGGCCAATCACTCCCATCAGCTCCAATTTCCACTCTGGAACTCAACACACATTTCGTGGCAACTATCACCATTTTTGAAATAAATATTTTCTCACTAAAAATAAAGTCAGAAATGAAATACACTGGAAAGTAAATGTTGGGTTCTCAGAGAATAGTAATAGTAACATTTGTCTATTATTTAGCTAAAAATGTTTTAATATACTATTTTATTTAATCTTTAAAATGATTCTGAGGCATGAATTATTATTAATCACATATCTCATAGGTTAAAACTGCACTAAAAAAGTTAAATGATTTCCCAATATTTGCATATCGATCAAAGCCACACTCTGAAGACAAGTCCTAGGATCCCGATTTTGTTTCCATGACTACACACAATGCCTTCTGCCTCAGGGCCATTATAAAACCTATTCTTTCATTCAACATACTTTCAGATTGCATGACACTACATTTTAAATAACATCCCTTGATGTCAAACCTAACACCATAACAGCAAAATTCCCTCAAAGGTGAAAATGAGTTATTCCACTCTACTATGTGGAAGAGGTAGCCTTCTGCTTCACATTCTTATCCATATAGTTCTCAGATATTCTGAACTGATTGAGTTTTTAATTCCTAAGCTCATTAAACAAATTAATCCATAAACTCTTATAATAAAAACTAGAGGCCTGGTGCATGAAATTCGTGCAGGGGGAGGGGGTGTCCCTCAGCCCAGCCTGCACCCTCTCCAATCTGGGACCCCTCGAGGGATGTCCGACTGCCCATTTGTCAGACATCCCTGTCACAATCCAGGACTGCTGGCTCCCAACTGCTTGCCTGCCTGCCTTCCTGATTGCCCCTAACCGCTTCTGCCTGCCAGTCTGATCACCCCCTAACCACTCCCCTGCCAACCTGATTGATGCCTAACTGCTCCCCTGCCAGCCTGTTTGCCCCTAACTGCCCTCCCCTGCCAGCCTGGTCACCCCTAACTTCCCTCCCCTGCAGGCCTGGGTCTCCCCGCAATTGCCCTTTCCTGCAGGCCTGGTCACCCCCAACTTCCTTCCTCTGCAGGCCTGATTCCCCCCAACTGCTCTCCCCTCCTGGCCTGATCACCCACAACTGCCCTCCCTTGCAGGCCTGGTCCCTCCCAACTGCCCTCCCCTGCTGGCCATCTTGTGGCGGTCATCTTGTGTCCACATGGGGGCAACCATCTTGTGTGTTGGAGTGATGGTCAATCTGCATATTACTCTTTTATTAGATAGGATAGCTTAAAGCGTGCCTCAGAAAAATATCTGAGCATTGGTGAAAATGAAAATGGGCAAAGGAATTTCCAAGAACATGTTCACACTACGTCTGTGCAGTTTGCAATTTGCGTGTGAAACGCAAGTCCTGAACCCCTTGCTTCACAGCTGGACAGGACTCCGAGCCCCTCACTCAGAGAAACCCACTCCGACGAGGCAGGCCACTGGCTGGGAGTCACATGCTCCGTGTGCTTCCTGTCTCCTCACCCCCTGGCTCTAGAGTGGAGCATACACAGAACTCAGCCCCCAGGCGCACTGGGCAAGCAATGCAGGGGCCTGAGGATTTTGGAAATCACCCAGAAAACACACACAAGCAGTGTTTATTGACCCCTGAGTGAAAGCTCCCCCGCCCCATTTCAGTAACTAGGTAACTTAATCTCTAAAAACCCCCACTTACTAAATACAGATATGCACACCCCTCCAAAACTCCACATCAAACTGTAGTAAGAGATATTTGTAAACGTGGCGAAAAATACGATTTTAAAAACGTGAATGTTTTTTATTTATGCAGATATGTTAATTTAAACATGGCTTACCTAGACATATGTATAGGGGAGGCAGAACTTACCTTCTTCTGTTTCTGTTAACTTTTAAAGTCAGCTGGATACCAAAAATAGAATCTAAATGTCCCATTTTCAAGCACTGGTTTTATCTAACAACACGGTGAGGTGATTGGTGTTTTAATTCTTTTGAGCAAAGGCGTTTATAGTCATAAACGCTATGTCCTACCAGGAGCAGGACTCAAGCCATAAGTTGAGGCGTAGGTTATGTGTAACATTTATAAATGATCGAAGCAAAAATAAAGTATTCTTCCTTTTAATAGTGGATCGTTTTAACTTGAGGAATGTTGAGATATAGAGGGTGTCCCCAAAAGTGTACACGCACACTTTGAATAATTAAAGGCAGAGTTTATTAAAATATATTTCATTTCCAAAATAGAACGATCCACTGTTAAAGTCCATGCACAGTTTTTTGGGACCCCCTGCGTTTACCTTTCTATATGCTCTCTATATGCTCTCTACATGTCAGACCTCACAATACACAACACACACGCGCACCTAATTACACGCCCAGCACATGTATCAGGACCTCCCCCCGGCATGGCCTCCCCACCAACCCTTCGAACCCGAGGACACACTCGCTTTACTTACAGGGTCTGTGGCCACTAAGGCCTGGTTGTTGGCCACGGCCGTGAGGTGGATGATCGTGATGACGGAGTTACAAACGAAGGAGAAGAACAGATTTTTGTGCAAAGTAATCCTCTGGCAGCTGAGGCTCCTAAAAGGCAAGAGAAAGCCAGGTGTGATGACATCAGACAGTGCGCCCGCCTTTTAACGAAGACTCATTCCAGTAAGACACTCTCGCCGTACGTAACCGCTGCTCCAAACGTGGAGGAATGGTGTCCCCCCAAGATTCACTCATGATGAAATCTGACGAGGGGACAAGCTGGTGATGTCTTAGAACACAGAGACGGACACATCGAGTCAGGAGCGGGAGACAGACAGAGGGACCGGACATGAGTCCATCCAGGCCATGACCTAGACCTTTGTTAACCTTGCAAGAGGATTAATATTTTAATTCAGAAACTGAAATCCTCCGTAACATTGATAGAAAGTGCAGCTCATTAGCCTGGCTGGTGGGGCTCAGGGGCTGAGCATCAACCCACGAACCAGGAGGTCAGGGTTCGATTCCCGGTCAGAGCACAGGCCCGGGCTGCGGCCTCCACCCCAGCGTGGCGTGTGCAGGAGGCAGCTGATCCATGCTTCTCTCTCATCATGGATGTTTCCATCTCTCTCCCTCCCCCTTCTCTCTGAAATCAATTTAAAAAAAAGAAAAAGAAAAGTGCAGATAATTTTGAGAACTTTGGATTTGTGTGTCAGATTCCCGTGCAGATCAGGGTCTTTTTATCTCCCCGCCAAGAGGTTGTTCTGTTGCCCTCTGTGTGGTGCTGGGGGTGGGGGAGGGTTCGGGGGTGAGTACGCGGGCCAAGCATGACAGCTAGCATTGTATTGAGAACAGTGAATGGACAGAAATAGACGTAGCAACCGACGAGGTCTGTTCAGCTTGACTGAGTTTTTCTCCTTGGTCCAAGGATCGTTAATACATTAGGATTGTCCCACCTTTCACCAGAGAGCCTCAGATTTTTAAAACAAAATCCGAGGACCGGCTGTGGGGGAATTCCACGAGAAACGGGTTTCAGGAAAAGCTTTCCTGAATGGCAGGTTGAGTTCACATCCCCTTGACCAGATGCCCATACGAGACTGACCGCATACCCACGTGCAGGGGCCAGCTCCAGCGCCGCCTCTGATCTGAAGCTCTTACGTGAAGGCTTGTTGTGGGTAAGGGTTTAAAATAAAGGAAAGAAATTTCTGAGGCTAAACACATCCTGTTAACACACACACACATGTTGGAAGACACGGGAATCGTGTCCTCGCAGGGACTCAAAAGCTTTGTGTGTGTGTTTACAAACGTATGTACATGACACATCCCGTGCATTCCAGGTGGGAGGGGTTACAGGGGTTCCCGTGCTTAGAAGGCGGCGTGCCGGCTGTCTTGTCTGACAGTCCTTCCAGCGGGTGGTCTGCGATGTCATACGTAGCTCCAGCATTTTAAAGGATCTGGCGTGAATCCGGCCCAATCCATCTGCATGGGGTTTACTGTGGGCCTCGCCGAGGTGGGCCATCGGGGGGCTTCCAGGAGCCCCCACGAGTGAGGTGGCCCTGGGGGACAAGTGCGTGTAAGGCTGTCATGGACCCGCGCCACCAGGCCCAGAGGGACCAGGAACGCAGAAGCGGCCGAGCACTGCACATGTTTTGATCCGGACGTCTCTCACGGGACCCACTGCAGGGCACTGCGGCTTGGGCAGGGTCCCCTGGGTCCGATCAAGCCTGTGCTGCGGCTTGGGCAGGGCCCCCCCACCCCAGCTCCACTCCAGCCCTGATCAAGCCTCTGCCACCCCACTCCTGGCAGCTCGGTGCCAAGGCCCATAGGCTAGGAGTGGCCAGGGGCGTTCTGGGACCCAGGCAGCTCAGGGCCTATGCGCAGGCTTACAGGCTCAGAGCAGCCTGGGTCCTGAGGCAGTTCCCGGGACCCAGGCCCCTGGGCGCCTTTGTATGCAAATTAACCCACCATCTTTGTTGGGTTAATTTGCATACCCACTCCTGATTGCCTGGTGGGTGTTGTGGAGGTACGGTCAATTTGCATCTTTCTCTTTTATTAGTGTAGATATATATATCCTGGTCAATTGGTTAAGGCCTACATATGTAAACAGCAAAGTTTCATAGTTTTCATATTATGACAAAAAGACGGAGAGGGTTTGCTCAGACAGCAAATCAGAACCACTTGGAACAGTGAGCCAGAATGGAGGAGAACACACTTAAGGGCTTTCAAAGCTGGCGATCGGTGACAGGGGCCGAAAGGCGGGGCGGGAACATAGACGGAACAGTGTGTGAAGCGTAACCCCTGGTGTTTATAATCCCCACTGGGAAGGCTGAGGGTAGGAAAGTAAGATCCTGCCTGTGGCTGGCTCATAGGCGTAATTTCCCGGATGCACGGCCATCTCTCTCTCAGAGAGTCTGTTTCTCTGCCTCCCAGGCACCTTCTCTCCTGCGGCTCTGCTCCCCCCTCCATGCAGCTCAGCAGGAAGAGGGGCTGCTGCTGGGGAGGGAGGGGGGCTTGTGGAGGGAGGAGCGGAGAGGACCGGGGAGAAGACAACGGGGAAAAAGCAGACATAGGGAATATTTTCAACCATAAAGAATGTTTTTTAAGTGACCTGCGGCCGCCTCGTCTCCCCCAAAGCTGTGGTTACTGTGCACGCGGCCCCCAGAAAGGCTGCCGCCCTCCTCGGTGATAAAGGGAGTTTCCCGACACAAACAAGGCCGCGTGATGGCAAAGCTCTAACGTGATGGACTGACAGCCTGTCTTCATGGATTATTTAATATCAAAGCCCAGCGAATACTGAAGAGCTCTCAGGAAATCAGTGTAGTTTGTGTGTTTTTTTAAACACAAAATTATCCCAGTAATAGAGTCAACCTAAATAATTCGCCCTCTCTAAATTCCAGCCAAGTACCGGCTTTCGAAACCCTGTGTTTGCAATGAGCGCTCCGTGTGTTTTTGTAATGAGCTGGACCACGGCCAAGCCATTCCCTTCGTGGTGGTGGTGTGCGAGGGCGCGCCCAGCCGCACGGGGGGCCTGTGGCTGGCTGTGGCCGTGGCCGTGGCTATGGCTGTGGCTGTGGCTGTGGCTGTGGCTTCTTCCCTCTCTCCCTCTGGGTTCTGTGTGACTCACATGCCCGCAGACGCTCTCTGACGCGTGCTTCCCACCAACACCTAGTGGTAAAACGCCTCCAGGAATGTGTTCTGTTTTCTTCTAAGCATGTTCGTTACCACATGTAAGTACATTCGTACCAATAAAATCAGCTTGTAAAGGCAAACCAAAGCACACGTGTGGAAAACACACTGGCTTGTTTTAATGAAACCCTAAAAATATTCCAGATTTTTCCATACATTAATCGACAACCAATTTCACCTACTCTGGATTTTTAAATGTGCTTCTTCTACTCAAAATATTTCTTAAAAAATTGTTTTATAGGCTTAGAGATTATTTTACAAAAAACCCTCTCCTTTGTCTAAATGTTACACTCTCCCTCTCTATCCTCCCCAAACCCGCAGAATAAAAAATGTAGTTTGTGGGTCTGTACTGTTTTCATTTCATGTTCTCTCCACATAATTATTTTAGAAATTATTTCAATATGCACGTCTGACAAGCAGAGTTACAGAGGCAGTTGGTGTAAATGTGTCAACAAAGCCATTACACGCATGTGCGATGTATGTAATTCTGTGCCAATGAGAAGCAGGTGCGTGAGTTGGCTCATGCGGATCAGAAAGGGCTTTGAGAGCTGACCTGAGTGTGAGCCTGCACTGTGCTCCCGCCGTGCATACGACTTCCACAAGTCCCTTACAAACCCTCGTCCTCAGATTCCCGTCTGTCACAGGCGGTCACAGAGCACTCCCGGGACTGGCCGGAAGGTTGCATGCGGTAAGTCGTGTCTCGTGTATAGCGTCCTTTCCCACACGTGGTGAACACTCTGTCTTTTCTAACACAGTTACCGCGTGGCTGCTTCCGATGAGCTTCTCTGGTCTTCTTTTCCCCACAAACAATAGAAGAGCATCAAAGCTCACCTCAGTGATACAAAACCACCCCTGTTTCGGTCTGACCATGAAACCATGAATCGCCATCTATAATAATAAAAGTGTAATATGCTACTTAGACCGGACAGCCAAACGACCTTCCGGACGTCAATTCTGGACGTCCTTCCAGATGAAGCCATGGCAGCGGGGACCGAGGCAGAGGTGGTTAGGGGTGATCAGGCAGGCAGGTGAGCAGTTAGGAGCCATCAGGCAGGCAAGCAGAGTGATTGCTAGGGGCAATCAGACAGGCAGAGTGGTTAGGGGCGATGAGGCAAGCAGGCAGAGTGGTTAGAGGCAGGCAGACAGGCAAGTGGTTAGGAGCCAGTGGTTCCAGGTTGTGAGAGGGATGTCCAACTGATGGTTTAGGCCTGATCTGGGCCTACACCGTCAGTCGGACATCCCCTGAGGGGTCCCAGATTGTGAGAAGGTGCAGGCTGGGCTGAGGGAACCTCCCCTCCATGCACAAATTTTGTGCACTGGGCCTCTAGTTCAGTTATAAAACACGAGTGGAAAAACAAATTGCAAAATATATTACGACTTCAAGAAGAAAGAAGAAGTTGTATTATTTATGTTTTGTGTTTCAAATGACAAAGTTTTAATCCATTTGAATGAGTAGTTTTTATACCAAACCATGGATCCTTAGGCATCTTAAATGATTTGTCATTTTATTCCCAGGAAAATGCAGTTATGCTTAAGTAGCATTTATGTTTCAACTGCTCAAGCAAAACACATAAAATATACTTATAAAGAAAAAAATATCAACAGAAATATATGATCTTTAAAATGTTGCAGCTTTTAATAGAAATTTACTGTTTAAAATGAGTCCAAATCTGTGAATTCCTTTGCTTTCTATCTCCATTCCTGGGACTCTTCGCTAGTAACCAATAATAGCAATTACATTGTAGCGGAACTGGGTCTTGTTGGTGTAAATCCGTTACTTCTTTGTTTTTTTCAATAGATTTTTAGAGAGAGAGGAAGGGAGAGGGAAAGAGAAAGACCGATGTGAGAGGGGAACATCCATCAGCGGCCTCCCGCCCGCAACCTGGGCACGCGCCCCGACCCGGAATCGAACCAGCACCCTGTGGGTGCCTGGGACGATGCCCAGCCAACAGAGCCACGCCGGCCGGCCGGAGGGAGCCATGGCCGCGTGCACCGCTCTGCCGTCGCTTGCATCTGATGTCTAACGTGGAAAGGCAGTGCTTCCCTTACGTGATCACCATGGACCCGTTTGAAACGCTTTCCCACTGAGACGCGCGTAAGGAGGAGGACTATCTCAGCCCTCACCAGGCCCCGTTAGAAGGGGATGGATTTTTTTTCAGCACCTTGATTAACATTCATAAATTTGGAAAAAGACCTAAGAAGTATAATCCGGTAAAATAACGCGTGGGAAAATACGGTTACTTAAAGAACATCCCAATGTGACGTGGAGGAAAGAAACCCTGCGACAGAATAGGGCCTCTGTCAGGACCTGGTGCACAGCACACATCCCGGAATGAAAGGACCCAGGGGCCTGGGCAGGCCTGAGCGTGTCCTTCGGCGACCCCGGTGACCACTCCTGAACTCAGCCCATCAAACCTCAACGGTGCCAACGGGCCAGGTTAAACCCCCCCCACACACTTGTGAAAGCTCTGATTTGCCAAAACAGGGCCATCGTGGCGTAACCCACGGAGTAAGACTCTGTTCTCCTGGTTTCAATGCGGAATTTCTTTAAACAGCCAGCTTCGCTTGAAATTGGACTTAGAGATGCAGCCAGGAACCGTTTCAGGAGGAAAAGTACACCTTAAAGAAGAAAACTATCATTTGTTCTAGTTCAAGAGACAGACGAAGACACTGGCAATGAGGACCAAGGTCACAATATTGATGGACTATTTTCCGATGAGATCTAAGGAAAAAGGGGGAGAATTTGGGTCACTTGTCCTGAAAACAACTAGATAAGCACTGAAGGGTTATTTTACTACGTTAGGAAAACTCGGGCCTCCTGACTGGATAGTTTTTTGTTTTTCGTTTGTTTTTGTTTTATGCTAAGTTTCATTTAGGAACTCTTCTCGACCAGCTAGAAATGATATCATTGTCAATATCGCTGTAACTACGCAACTTGGCTTTCAGCTCGTTTGGTATCCGAGCCTGGATGTCAGCAAAAGGAAGATGGTGAATAACAGAACCGCTCTCCTCACACAGCTCCGGCGCTGCACACGCCCTCGCATGGGCAAGCAGACGGAGCCCTTGGCTGGGTTGATAGAAAGAGCAAGATGGGCTGTGCTCTCAGATGTTAAACAGCAATTAAAGTGTAATTTATAACTAATTCCGGTAAAGTTTATTTGTTTTGTGTTTTTTTAACCAAAGGGTTCTGTGTTGCTTTTCCAGGGATCATTATGAGCTGGAGTCATCGTCTCTCAGGACTTGGCAAGCCCCGACGTTCTGTCTTTCTGGTCCCCTCCCTTGCGTTTCATCTCTGTCTGCCTCTTCCTGTAATTGGCTATAATCTAAAACCGAAGCATATCTGGTAACGAGTGTTGCATGTTCTTCTGTTTCTGATTTAAAGCGTGGACGAGGCGGACACGTTCCTGCCTCTACAGGAAACACACCGTATCCTAAACCAACTCTGTGTGTGTGGCTCCTGGCTTTTATTAGGATGGATCCATGGCCCTCCATTAGCAAAGGCTAGGCCAGAGCGACGCGGCACCAAGAACTGGGTTTGGAGCAGAAAGGAGCTCGCGACAGATCCTCCTTCTAACACACAGTGATGTTAGGTGAGCCCCCAGTTCCTCTAGGAACCAGTTGGAAGGAAACAAAAATCTTCATTGCTCTTGACATAGGAACATGCTTCATGAACCACCCACGTTAGCACTTCCCTAGGTGGCCCTGGTCTTCCTTTACGCTAGCTGCAGCCTCTCACGCTGTGCCACACAGATGCTTCCACGGATGAGAATTGTAAGGAGTCCTCGTGATGACGGAGACAGAGAGACCGGACAAAGGCAGGGACTTGCCCAAGGTCACGAGAAGGTCATGGGAAAGTCAGTCGTACAAAGAAGCTTCCCAGTCCCTTCATGTCTTCATTTCTCAAAAGTTTATTAAGATTTATGAAAAACCTTATTAAAAACTCATTAAAATTTATTGCCTACTACGTGCAAAGTCCTGTGCTAAGCCGCAGGGTGCACAAAGAAGCTAAGCAGAGGCCACTCCTGCTCCTACAAGGCTAATGTTGGGACATTCTTCGCATTACGTCCCATTTTAGTGGGTGGCTGTTTGTAGTAGACAGTGGCTTGTGCTGTTTGAGTAGACAGTTCTGGGGAGTAGACACCAGAAGTGTCTTAAAATCCAAGACTCTGAATTCTTTAATATAATTCAAGTACTGAATAAGCGGTATGGAATCTTGTGGGCATAAAAATAGTTTTATTATTTGTGACTAGCTTACTTTCTGATATAAATCTACCACCAAATTGGTTTATAACATGTTTTGTTCCTTATTGAATCACTAGAGGCCCAGTGCATGAAATCGTGCATGGGTAGGGTCCCTAGGCCTAGCCTGTGATCAGGGCCAGCTTCTGCCCGTTCGCCAGTCCCCAGTCCCGCCCCGCCACCACCCATGTGGTTCCCCGTAGTTCCCTGTTTGCCAAACTGTGATTGGAGCCTGCGGGCCGGGGGGAGGGGGGGATGGGAGGGAGGAGGGACTGAGAGGTGGTCAATGCACCTCATAGCGACTGGTCGACCAGTCGTTCTGGTCGTGATGGTCGCTGGGCTTTTATTATGTGGGACTTTTCTTCGTGAACATCGTAACCACTTCTCTATCAACGTGGCACCTCTGACACTAGCAATGCGTTCTTTGTTTTTAAAGAGCCGAGTGGCACGGCATGGGGTTAACTATCAGGGCTGACTATTTCTAGAGAAACCTTTGAAGGAACTAACAAGAAGGAGCGATGACGATGCCAGGCATAGACAGTGTTTTCCAAGCTGGACCCTTTGCTTCACGCTGCACGTGTACCTCGGTCTTTCTACCACACCCATGATACAGGTACGAATCGCGTCTGCATTTGAAAGATGTGAAGAGGAGGCCTAAGACACGACAGAACTGTTACACGCTATGCAGCAGGTGGCCGGGGAGAGGGGTGTTTCTGTTTGGTTGTGCTCTTAGCCTCTCTCCTGTAACGAAGAATGCCCAGGCACATAAACAGGCATTTAATGCTTGACTGGGGTCTTCCCTGAAGGGGGTCTCTCGTGTTTTACCTAAAGCCCAAGAATGCGTGATAAGCAAGAAACATGCATTTGTCGCTTTGCTTCTTTTCGTTCAAATTCTCCATTTTTAAAAGACAAGGACAGTCCAATAGAAGGATGCAGCCACACAGAGAGGGTGGGGATCGGGAGGAACCCCCAGAGCACGGTGAACCACTGAGAACCCCCGTGAAACCAGGCATCCGAGTACAGAATCTCCTCCTCTCTCACGGTCTGCACGCCACAGCGTCTGCCTGTGGGGCGTCTCCCCCTCCTTCAACACTTGCTTCCGTGAGATCCTCACCTCCGGGATCTTCTGATTCTGGGAATCAGCATGAGTTCTCCCCCCGCCCCCCCACTCCCCCACCCCGTTTTCCCAGAGCTCTCTGGGACTCAGCAGTAACTTTTTTTTACCTTGTCTACCTATCACATAGGAGCAATGCTAGATGACGACACAGTATAATCTGTGCCCACTTGTTTGCGATCGTCTAGTGATAAGCTCACGGTCAGGTTTGTGCTACCAGGCATTGACAGATTCCTACGCGCCAGCTACCATCTGAGTGGTCCTTGCTCCGTATTTTAAACAGCATATGACCAGTTGGAAAGAGACTGAAGGTCCCTAAAACTCGGCGCCAGGATGAGTCCACGCTACCAGTTAAGCGGTGAAGGCAAGATGAGAGTGTATCGCACATTTTATCTCACCGCCCTGCGTGTCCATTAAAAGCGAGTGGCGCCCGAAATGGAGTCCACTCCTGTTACGCTAACTCGCTGTTACAGGGTTGTTTGTTTGTTTGTTTTTTAGTTCACTACAGCGAATGAACAGTTAGTTGTCCGTTCGGGATGAACTTTAAGTGTAAGCAATGTAATCACTTGAACACTTTAATTTCACACATCGGCACGACACTCCTTTGCTTTGATTCAGTGTTGCCTCTGTAGCCTGCTAGCCATTTTTTTTTTTTATGCATGGCCTTTAGCACAGACACAGCTCCTTACTGTATAGAGCCCTCTTGATTTCTTTTAGAAATTGCTCTTTGAAAGCACAGGCCTATTAACCTGTGACACATGAGAGAACGATGGGGAGAGATGGAATCTCCAGCCTCCCTTTAAAAAGAGATACGAGCCTGCAGATGGTGTCATGATGACGGCAGCGAGGCATGTGCAGTGACGTAAGCGCCTCACTCTGCACACGGAATTCTGTAATTATCCGTGGTGACCGAAATGACGAAAGCCGTGTCACCGCATAAAATATACATGTATGTATGTTTGGGAATTTACTGTCCTATTCATTAAAAACAATCACTTGTTGTATCAAGGAACTGGAGCTGACTCTCCCTCCCTCCAAAAATAACGGTTATTTCAAGTAAAATTCAATGTATAATTTAATCACTTCAATAACGATCCCCTACATAAAAAAGCAAACCATAGTACATTGATATGGTATATTGATATAGTATATCGATATAGTATATCAATATAGTATATTGATAACAATAACTATATCAATATAACTATTGATATAGTTATTGTTAATCATATATATTAAATGCTATTGCTATCATTCACACAAAACATCAGTCCCCATCATGTACCCTGTATCCTGACATTAAAATTGACCAATAAGCTGAGAATTCAACTGAGACGGCCTTGGATACGTGGCAGTCTCCAAGGAGCTGGGAACCGACACATGTGACTTCCTTCCTACATTGCTGCTAATTTTGTAAAGTTGGGATTTAAGATACAGTCGATATATTATATTTCAAGTTATTTCAAGCAGCCAATTTATTTGAAACATTTTGCATCATCTACCTTTCACATATTGTATCAGCACATCACATACCAGCGACATGGCACAGCATTCACCGAAGACGACTGGCAAATCTAACCCCACGTCACAGGTACTTACTTGAAATAAAAGAATATGCCCAGTGAGATGAGCAGCGATGCAATAGACAATCCGTGTCCAATTATAGCCAGGTAGAACAGGTTCAGCGCCGTCTGTAATTTACAATAAAAAAAATAAAAAAAGGAAGTAAGGCTGATGTCCGCACCACAATCCTACACGCGTACAAGACCCAATTCGATGGAACGCACTGTATGTTCACAAACAGGTGCTCTTACGGCCTGCTCATGTAGCCTGCAAACCGGTACACGCCTGAACACCCCTGGAATGAGGGATATTTATGCAATTTATCCAGTGACGTCCACACTTCTCACTTGAATGCCCTTCTTAGGTGCGAAGGAGACGTCCTATATTAAGTATACGCAGGAATGCTGTCACTGCTCTAGCTCGTGGGCCAGGTGAAGCCAGCATGTTCCATCCTGGCGGAAGGGGACGGGGCTCGCCCTCTCTCTCTGCGCCGGAAACCAGACGCTGTTGGGTGCTTCCCGTTTTGTTCCCCACGTGGAGGCGTGGGAGGCGTGCTTGTCCCGCTGGGCCCCGCTTCCCTGACCAGCCCGCGGCGGAGACGAATCTCAAGACAGTAACTCGGGATCTGCACACGCCCCCTCTCACTTCCTCCGGGTTTTGACATTTTCTCTTCGGTGACTTGTCTGCGGCTCATTTATTTGTCACGTACCGTGTTGTTGTGCCTTTTAAAAAGTTTCTTCAAACTCTTCTCTGCATAAGCCAGGAAGCGCTGATTCATGATTACAAAGACCGCTGCCGGCCTGCGGGGGCTGTCCCACCGGCTCTGTTCTTCCCTGAGTGTCTCCCTGTGGTCCCTGCGTCCCCAGGAAAGCCTGGAGGCGGGCGCACTGTAACCCCGCGTCTTACACGGAGGCAGAGCGAGGTCATGGCTCGCTGAAGGCCACCCAGCTGGTCAGGTGCCCAGACGGAAGGCAGCTAGCAGGATGCGGTGTCCATCGCTGGGACAAACTGCCCCTCCCCCTATAGGCACACACCTGCAGGCGGACGAGGCGCCATCCAGGCTTGGTTCTCAGGCCGAGGCATGGGCGGGCACCCACTGCGGCCCGCAGACGGCTTCCTGGGAGCGCTGGCAGCTCGGCGGGCGCTATCCCTACAGGCTCCCTCCCACTGCCCTTTCTCCCAGCGCACGCGGGCGGATTCCCCATGACCCCTCCGGGCGCCCGTGGGCACCGGCCATTTGCAGGAAAATGAGCCACCCTTCCCGTGCCCCTGGGACGTACCTGCACGCGCTGGTGCGTGTGGGTGTTGCACCGGGTGTAGTTGGTCCACGTCCTGTTGCTGGCTGGGTGTCTAAACCAGTGTCCGTCCTGGTCACAGATCTTTGTAACCTTTTCTTTAAAATGGAAAAGGAGGCAAATGGAGCAAGCTAGGGACCCTCTGGCTTACTGACAGGACGTCCAGGAGAGGCCGTGCCAGTGGCCGCCCTTACCTGAGGGATCGAAGTCTTGGAAGTAATCCGGGCAGTGCTGCACCGACTCGGTGCCCGCCGCCACGTAGTTCCAGCATAGCCACCCGTCCCACGTCCGGTTGCAGTACGTGCCTGAGGGGGGGGAAGGCGGGGGTGAACCACTCCAGCAGCTGTCCCTGAGGACAGTCTTTTAGAAATATACATGTATTTATTGATCTCAGAGAGGAGGGGAGAGGGAAAGAGATAGTAACATCCGTGATGAGAGAGAATCGTGGATCGGCTGCCTCCTGCACGTCCCACACTGGGGATCGAGCCGGCAACCTGGGCACGAGCCCGTGACCGTGAATCAAACCTTGGACCCTTCAGTCCACGGGCCGACGCTCTGTCCACGGAGCCACACCGGCCAGGGCCATCCGTAGTCCCGATGGTGGGTCCACACTGACGGGGAATACAGGCTGCCTACCGATGGAGACACACGTACGCCCTGAGCCACGCACGGTCTGAGCGAGGCCTCGCTGGGTGACTTGGTCCTTGTGCCCCGGCACAGAGCGCACTCACACAGACCCAGACCCAGAAGCCCAGGCCAGCTGCACCCCGAGGCCACAGGGCGCACCCTGACACCTGCCCGTCATCGCTGAATGCACGTCCCCCTGGGTGCATGCTCGTGCAGGGATTACGTCACCGTCAGGATTAGAGCGACTGGTTTCCAAGTTAAAACGAAACGTGTCTGAATTTGTGTGATAGTTTAATGCCTGATCATTCAACCCCTGCTGAGCTAATGTCAGATCAGTTGTCATGGTCTGGCTTACTTTGAAGGTATTTTTAACCGAATAAATAGCTTCCAGTAAGAATGTTCAAGCAGCCCTGACCGGTGTGGCTCAGTGGATAGAGCGTCGGCCTGAGGACTGAGGGGTCCCGGGTTCGATTCCGGTCAAGGGCATGTACCTTGGTTGCGGGCACATCCCCAGTAGGAGGTGAGCAGGAGGCAGCTGATGGATGTTTCTCTCTCATCAGTGTTTCTAACTCTTTATCCCTCTCCCTTCCTCTCTGTAAAAAATAAATAAAATATATTAAAAAAAAAGAACGTTCAAGCAGATGTACCCAAGTTCTTCTCCAAAGATAAACAAATTACGTTGTTCAGTTACATTTAAAATGTTAAAAGTTGACCAATGTGAAAACACACACATTTTTTTCTCTTTCTCACAAGCAAGTACATCTTGACAGTTACAAATATTAATAACAACCCACTTTTAACACTTTACTTACATAAATGTATAAATATAAATAATATATAAATACATCAAATATTTCAAAAAATTTTCAGATCTTTGTTTCCACTGACAGTTTAAAAATCTAGGAATAGCTAAAGTCTTTGTCTTTTGCTTTGTTGTATTGTGAGTTTTGTATTTTATGTTTGAAGAAAACCATGTCGCTAAGGCTGCCAGATAAAATACAGGTACTATTATTATTATTATTATTTTGCTAAGTCTGGCCGCTCTACTGGTGTTCCTCATCTTTACATCTTCAGAACTGGGGCCAAGAAAGGCCTTTAGGAGACTCTCCATAAATGCCTCAGACATACCTGAAGGCTAAGAACGGGAGCACTGATACTTCCTTAACCTTGCTACCAAGTGTGCTCTTCGAGGACAAGTCACGGGAAAAAACTGTTCGTCGTTTTATTATGCAAACTCCTATCAAGCAGCTCGGTCAGAACATAATTACATACACTGAAAATCCACTGTCCCTTATGTAATTCAACACATACTTAACTTGATACTTTAAATACTTTTATACCGTAAAAATTGTTACTAACAATATCCCCGTTGCACACATTCTTAATAGAATTTTGTTGGAGAGAGAAATTACGTCATAAAGCGTTCCTCATAAATAAGTAATAATGAAAGCTGTTCATATGCCAGAAAAATGAGCAGCTAACCCATTTTTAATAAGGGGACCTCAGGCACCTGTATGATGGGACGGGGTGGTTTTCTCTTAGAAATACACCAGCGCGTTTCAAGTGACAGAGTCGTGTTTACCTTCCGTGTGTTGAATGGGGTCTTGCATGATTTTCTGGTAGCATTCGTACTGAGCCGTCATAATTTTATTTCTGGTGACGCTCAGCTTCCTTTGTTCGTTGTGGCTCTGCTCTGGTTCTGCTGCGACAGGAACCTAAGGGATTAACAGGACAATGTCAGAACCGTGCCAATGCCTGTCGCAGGCAGTGGGTGCCGGTGGGAACCGGTCAGGCCAGAGCTTTGGTCAACTGACGTTGCGGGCGAGTCCCTGCCAGGTTGCCCCTGCCAGTCTCCATAGCGACCGGCTCCTGTGTCCGGTCCTAGTCCGAGGGACGAACAGGGGGGGCCAAGCGCAGAGCAGTCTGTGCCTGGCCGTCGAGTCCCGCGGGCTTGACTCCAGGACGCGCGGTGGGTGGGACGCAGACGGGGCCGCGTGCACCGCCTGGCCCTGCTCGCCGGCTCTGAGCACAGGAGGCCAGACACCCACCCCCCCTGCCCCCGAGCCGTACCTCTGCTTTCTTCTCGTAAACGGGGACCACCACCTGGCCCCCAGACGACAGAGGGGCGTCTGTGGCCCCGACAATACTCTGGATTGCTGTCCGTGTTCTGATTCTGTTTTGATCATCACACTCATGGCAAGCTCATTTGTGACGTCGCTAAATCGAGCTTTTATTCTGTGCGCCTCCAGGAAGGTTTTAGAGAGGGTCTGTATTTAGGTTCTTCCAGTTTAGTGGGGCCATGCCAAGCCTCACCTCTATTTTAATGTGTGCATGACGTTTCCTCCCTGTTTCGTGATGTGAAATCGGTACAAACGTCTCTTCCACCTTCCTTCTTTTTCTAAAACACGGACTTTTAAATTGTTATGGTTGATAGTATCACAGCTGTCTCCAGCACCCCCCTGATCCCCTACGATCCCCTCCCCGCCAGGTCTTCACCCCCCTACGGCCCGTGCCCATGAGCCCTGCACAGAAGTGTGCGCGTCCTTTGGTTTCTCTCTCCTCATCCGCCCACCGCCAGCCACATCGCGGCGTGGCCGTCGGCTCCACGCCTCCCTGCTTCGGGTCTTACTGGCCGATTTGTTTTGTCCCTTAGACCCCACACGGGAGGGAGAGCGTGTGGGGTCGGCCTCGCGCAGGTCGGCAGCTATGTCTCCGCTGCTGCGTGGCTGTGTGGACTACTTTGCCTAAGCAGCTATTTTCCTCCTCTCCTTTTGCCTCCGGTTCTTGGTGTTTCTGTTTGCTCGCAGGAAGCTGAGTTCCCGGAGGGCGGAACCGTCCCCCGCCCGGGCTGTGGCACCACCTGCCTCTCCCTGGAGGGCCCCCATGGACCAGGAGTGCTCCCGCCTCCGACTCGTCTTAATTCCCCAGTAAACACGCAGGCAGCCGGCGCGCTGCGCCAGTAGCAATGGAAACACATTACAACATCAAGAAAATGCGTGCTTTTCCTCCTGCGCTCAGGAAGTTTATCGAGTCGCCTAGAATCAGCATCATTTTTATCCTTACTTAACAGCTCAATCCTATCTGCTTTGGCTCAGTGGATTGAGCGTCGGCCTGCGGACTGAAGGGTCCTGGGTTTGATTCCGGTCAAGGGCACATGACTGGGTTGCAGGCTCGATCCCCAGTAGGGGGCGTGCAGGAGGCAGCTGATCCATGATTCTCTTTCCTCACTGATGTTTCTCTCTCTCTCTCTCCCTCTCCCTTCCTCTCTGAAATGAATAACAATCTATTAAAAAAATAAATAAAAGCTCAGGTTTGCACACACTGAGAAGCGGTCACAGTTCCTTCAAACACGATGATCCGGTTGGTAATCCGTGACGGACGGCTCTGCCAGCCCAGCGCTGGCGTGGGCAGCTCAGGGTCACGCTCGGGGGCGGGCAGGCTGAAGGGTCCCGGCCCCTGAGTCCTGGTCCGTTTCCCGCCAGGGCCGGGAGCAGGGCAGGGACCCACTGCCCCTGGCCGCGGCCTCTCCAGCGCGCACGCCGACAGGAATGCAGCCTCGGGCTCCCTCAGGTTCGTTTTCGGTGTTTTTCTTGAGTTTCTTTGTTTGCCTCTTGGTGGGGTTTGCTTGGGAAACCACAGGCCAAGTATTTGCTGGCACAGAATCGGAGGAGATCATGTCCCTCAGCTTCTCATCCAGAGAATGAGCCCGGAGCCCGGGCACGGCTTTAACGGGGGGACACGCTGGGCCAGGCTGGGGTGGGAGCTGCAACCGTCCACGGCTTCCTCCACTGGGATCTTCGCAAGGAAACTGTGATGACAGCGACCGGGGTTAATGGGCGGCAGAGAGAAACAAGCGCGATATTGCTGTAAAGAAACACGAAATGTGCCCTGGCCAGTGTGGCTCAGTGGATAGAGCATCGGCCTGCAGACCGAAGGGTCCTGGGTTCGATCAGGGCACAGGCCCGGGTTGCGGGCTCGATCTCCAGGGGGAGCCGTGCAGGAGGCAGCCGATCTATGATTCTCTCTCATCATGGATGTTTCTATCTCTCTCCCTCTCCCTTCCTCTCTGACATCATTAAAAATACATTTAAAAAAAAAAAGAAAAGAAACAGAACATTAACTGTGTGGGGCCTATGACGGTCCAGGGAAGCAGCTGCTTCTTCGTCCTCCCCGGCCCACCCTCCACTCCCAGCCCAGCATCCCCTGCGGAGATGGCAGGGGCGACGTGCACACACTCGTGCACACACTCGTGTACACGCCTGCCCCTCGCCGGAGGGCACAATGCTGACCGGAATGACAGGATGAGGACATGAATTCAAAATCCAGCGCACGATTCCGAAAGGGGTTGTAATCGATGTCAGCCACTCGGTTGGCAGAAACGGGAGAAAGACCAGCAGGTAAGGATCTGCTGGCCTCAGGCTCCTCAGACCCGGCTGCGATAGTTGACCTAACTCCGCACTGCTGTGCTGTGAGCCATCCTGGTTTTGTTTTCAAACCCATCAGTACTTTCCTCCGGGGCCTTGCGTAGCTGCGTCCACGTAATTGTCTCCCTGTGACATCTCCCCACCCAGCTGCGCCCCCGTCCGTCGTCCCTGCTCTGGGACAAAAAGCCTTCAAGGGCTCACGGACAGGAGGTGCATCGTGGCTGTGCTGACCGGGAATAAACATGTACTTGGTTTGTGCCTCAAAGAACGGCATGTCATCTTGTGGTGGTTCCTCTTCATCATCTGTAGACGTACTGGCAGTCAGAGAAGCGACAGTCAGAGCCGGGCGGACGGCTCAGGAGAAAGCGTGCTTACCATAAGAAAAGGCAGGAGACACAGGGAATACAGCGCACGCCTTTTATCCATCGTTGAGGCGCAAACAGAATAGGTCTGTAATACAAATCCAACTGCAACAGAAAATGGAGAAAAAAAAAACACGCGATTCATCCATATTTATGAAATGAACATACAGCGTTCTCAACAGAGAATTTCTTTCAAATGGCACAATAACTTTGCTTTCAGGGTTGTAGTAATAGTCTTACGTATTACAGCGTTAAGAGCATTATGGCTTAACATACTGATGAGCTTAATGAAATGCATTTCAATTTAACTTAGTATCACACCCAGGAAAGCTGCTTCCATATACATTTTTAGTAACTAGAAAAGATCATGATTCCTTTTCCGAAACTGGGATAAAATAATTAAAGTGTCAAAGTAAAGAGTTTTACGAAACATAGAAGCACCACTTTTAATGGCACATTTACTATAAAACTTTATCTTTATTGCCGATAAGTATTAATCTCTTTTTTAATTTTCTGAGTTTTCGATACATTAAAGGGGCAAATTGCTCTTGGGCCAGTTTCTTGAGAATCAATGTTCATTTTTCATTAAAATAGCCTTATGCTTTTCTAGAAATGGCCTTCTGATTTGATAGAAATTCTTCTTCCCTGAAGGACTCAGTTGCGTGTGTTTTTTAAACCAGGGAATAAACTACTCCCTAAGTCATCTGCACGATTAAGATGGGGTTGCAGAAGCTAGACAATACCACACAAAAGCATTTCTGTTTAGTGTTTCTAATAGCAGAGAGAATCCTGAACGAATGAGCAACGGCCCCTAAACCACCACCCTGAGCTAACAGCATCCCGGGAAAAGTGTGTGACCCCTACTCCCTGTGAGGCGCCGAGAAACCTCCCCTGACAGTTCCTTACGAGGTGCAAATTACCCTGGTATCGTCATGAAATACGGCGACACACGTGTAAAAGATGTCTCTCAAAGGAGGTGCGGCAGAGAGAAACAAGCGCAATATTGCTGTAAAGAAACATGAAATGTGCCCTGGCCCGTGTGGCTCAGTGGATAGAGCGTTGGCCTGCAAACCGACGGGTCCTGGGTTCGATCAGGGCACCGGCCCGGGTTGTGGGCTTGATCTCCAGGGGGGGCCGTGCAGGAGGCAGCCGATCCATGATTCTCTCTCATCAAAGATTCTCTCTTTTCAATCAATAGATGTCTGCCCGTGAAGGACACCCTTAGATTTCACTTTGTGAGGGACGTCGCCATGCTTTTTATTGTAGGGCAAGGGTGAGAACGCGAACTCCAGAAACCTTGCCCACGTGCCCTGTGCATTGCTTTCATCATCGGGCGCCACGGGCGCGCCATGAACCTGCAAACAGAACCTGTGCATGGCTCCCTTCACCAGTGCCTCACCTGGAAGCCGCTGATTCAAGGAACTGCAGCAATGCCACTTCTCCTGCCTGCTGTGCTGGGTTTTATTATTAGCTGACCTGAGGAAAAACATGACCAAAATAATCAGAAACATTGTATTAATTTTAGACATCAAAAACCATGCATGTTGTAACAGAAGGGAAATATTAATCACGTTTTTACAATTCGGTAACGAATGAGCTGATAGCTTAGTTTTTATTACATTTTCATAGAGAAAAATCTAATTTTCTAATACTTACACGCACAGTTGTCTCCAGACTCAAATCACATTTTCTCTTGGGTCATGTTCAACATTGTCTTGAAGAACTTCTTAAATGCTGGGGTCATGACCTAAAATATTGAGTGATATAGTAATTAATATTATTTTAATGGACCCAAATTATTCCCATGATGAATTGAAATTTTCAAAACAAAGACCACTATGAAAGTGACGTTTTTATTAAACTATTCCAGTTCTTAAAAGTCTCTTTTGCTTACATTATATTGGTGATTTGTCACACATACAGGTTGTTTTTCCGTTAGATAGAGAAACATCAATTTTCATTTATCCAGGATACCTGGGATACTGAAAAATCTAACTGAATATTTTATCCGAGTTAACTTCCAAGAACTCTGACAGATAAAAAGATTTTAAAATTAAACCCGAGTTTATTCTTCCTTTGAATAACTTTCTTTGTCTAATCTTCTTTTGGGATGCGGTGTTGGTTTTGTGTATTTCTCTTTCCCTGGCTGGTATGGTTTCTCAGAGCCAGAAGCCATTTCTTTAAAAAATACATACTCTTGTTGATTTCAGAGAGGAAGGGAGAGAGAAAGAGATAGACGCATCCATGATGAGAGAGAAACACTGAGTGGCGGCCTCCTGCACACCCCACACTGGGGATGGAGCCCACAACCCGGGCCTGTGCCCTGACCGGGATTCGAACCCGGACCTCCTGGTTCACAGGTCGACGCGCAACCACCAGGTAGGCCGGCGAGTGGTTCTTTCTCCAGTATTCACCGCGTTCTACACGTGTCCCTCCTGAAACACATCTGATGGTAACGGCCCAAAGCCGTTAGGCCAATCACTGTCAGTCCCTCTCAGGTCTTGTGGACTCCGTTACTGACACCTGAGTTGCGTACTGCCTTGTGCAACGCAGTGGCTCTCACTCGTGTTGAGAAGATAGGAAGTCTGTAGCGGGAGGAGGTCAAGTTGAATGACTGCCCCTACCGCGGGTTTCTTTTCACGTTTGGTGGGAAAAGCACTCCGTCAAAGCTGAGCTTCACACTCATTTCAGACTCTTACGTGGCCTTGTCGCCACAGCGGCACTAGCAGCCGTGACTGGCGCTTTCTCTTTCTAACCGCCAGCTTCGTGCTTCCCATCGGTACTATTTCATGTTCACGTCTCAAAATTAAACCAGCTGGGAGATTCGGTGCTGCTGTTAGAAACAAAATAATGCCTTTCCTGTACACATGGGATAAAAAAAATAGCTTATTTCTAAACAGACTGCTCCTCCTGCCCAAAGAATCACCAGCAGGAAGTAAAAATGATTTATTTCGTCACAGAAAGAAGTTGGAGAAATAAAGACTGCCTTAAGATCTCAGATAACATCCGAGTCTCTCAGGTCTTTAGGGGATGTTAATCTGGTTTCATTTTTTTTTTTTTAATCGCGATAGTTCTCACCATAAGACACGTTTCACAGATCTTACTGCTGAGATCATCAACTCTAACCCATCATCTTGACTTATTTCCATGGGAAAGCATGTTTTATTCTACATAAAAATTATAAATAGAAGTGACAATACTGATTTGTCAAATGCAAATACATAAACCCTATCAATGCATACGTGCCTTGCAAGCCTGCTTCTTCTTCCCCGCAGTTTTGATTAGTCTTGTGTATACTATTAATTTTCTTTTCTTCGTAATAAGTCTTATTTCCAGTTGACTTGCCTAACCCTAAGACTAAAAGTGCATGTTCAATCCAAGATGAAGGGGGGAAAAAATACAACTTTCATCTTCCACTCCTCCATTTCCAAAATATCTTCGACTTTTGTAGGCCGGAAGCCATGTCACGGTCTCCATTTATCTATCCGGTCTCTAGAAAGCTGGCTAACAAGCACTCCCCATGCATGACTAACGTGCCATCGAGTATCCTGACCCGGTGTGGGAGCAAAGCCGGGCCATTTGCGACCTAGTACGCGCCTTCGCGGATGGCGTATGACACACGCTATGCTTCTCCTGAACCCAGAGAAGGACTCAGCCCTGGTCTCAGAACCTGCTTAGAAAGAGATGCCCGTGTAGATGTTCATTCCCCCCCTTCCCCCCAGCATGGCGTGGGGTCCCCAACCCTTTCAAGGGATGCAGGGGTCGGAAACGCAATGGAAGAGGCTTCCTCTTCCGAAGGCTCCCTCCGGCCGCGAGGCCTCCGGCTCCGCATCCTGTGGGATACTGTCGCTTGGAGCACGGGTTATGTGTTAGGCTCCGGAGTGAACAGGTGCCCAGTCACTGATGTCGCCGAAACCAGTGTCCCTCAAAGTGGGAGTCCCTGCTCCCTGCCCTCAGCGTCAGCACCAGCACGTCCTGAGCAAGTTGGCTGCCACCCCGGACCCCGATCCCTGAGCCAGCACCTCTGGGAGAAGAGCAGGGAACGCCAGGGATGCGCTTGGGAATCTTGGGAAATACAGTGTAAAGACGTCACCTTCACCGGCTGTCTGGACCCCGGCACACGTCATTCTGCAGTCTCCAGGGACTGGCCAATGAACAAGAATTCTCCAGCGCAATCCAGAAGAGTGCTGTGCAACCGTCCAGGCCGGTGGGTGGCCGGGAAGTGCCACGCGACGCTCGGCCCGTGGTGGAGCACGGCGTGGAGCGGGCGATGCAGGAGCAGGAGGTGCATACCCCCGCGTGGCCCCTGCCCCGCAGAGAGGGTGCACGGAAGCGCGTGTGGAGCCGCTGGCTTACAGGATGGACTTAGTCAAGCGGGAGAAAGCTCGTGGCCTGGATGCCACTCCCAGGAACTTAGAAGCTTATTTCATAACTAGAGGCCCAGTGCACATGAAATCGTGCACAAGTAGCTCACTTCCGCTTGCTTCAGCTGGCCGCCCTGCCCATCGCTGCTAGTAGCTCGCGCCTGCTCTTCGCCGCTCATAGCTCTTCGCCGCTGGTAGCTCGCGCCCGCCCTGCCCACCGTGAGAGCCGCTGCTTGTCTGGTTGTGACCGCGTTACAGCAGTAGGGCCACTGGCTTTTTATATAGATAGATAGATACCTAGAAATCATTAGCTAATGCTATGGTCTTTATTCATCTAGGATTCTAGGATTCACAGCAATGGTAAGCTCAACTGAATGAACCAAGGAAGTCCAACATCCGTGGCCAAGGTCATACCACATGCTTAGGGCTGACCCCGCGCGAAGAACTCAGGTTCCCTGACCCTAAATCTGGGGTGCTGTGCCGTGGTACCGTATTGACTCGGAGGACTGAGTCCTTTATTTAGATAATGGAGGCTTAAAAAAGTACAGAATAGATTTCTATGTTGCTTATTCACTTATTTTGACTAACCATCCAATTTTCACATTTCATTTATCTTTCATTTAGCGAACATATTTATATTATTTTTTCTCACACAGTTTCCTCTATTAAATCCTGCTCTTAGTAATGTTCAACTTGATGTATATATGATGCATGTATGTATGTATGTATGTGCCTTCCATTAGTCAACGGCTTAGCAACTCCAACTTGCCATTCTGGTAAGGTACCAAAAAAAAAGCCAATATGGACTATCTCATGTTCGAGCACTTCAAAATGAATTCCAATGTTAGAAGCACACCTAGCAATTCAATTAGTGTTGAGCTTCTACTTTTACCGAGTCATGTAGGGAGCTGGACGAGAATCTACGTGAAGGTTTCTTCCCTCCGCAAAAATAGCTGTCACGTGGGAGGTGATGCTACGGTTAGGAGCTTCGTTCATCACTGTAAACACAGTCCACAGGAGCCACTCATGAGATGTCCCCAACATCAGAGACGAGGAGTTAGTCCTGGGCCTCTCACCGCTCTTCCCTGGGGTCTCTTTTGTAAAACAAGGGGAAGCGGGGAGGGGGCGGGGAGGACTCTAAGCCTTGGGCAGAGGTTCTAAATTCATACAGAAAGAAAGAAATGGTTCGTATAGGCACAGTTTCGTTCAGAGATTCCCAGATCCTGAAGCCAAGTCGTTCCTGACGCTGTTCGTTCTGGCTCCGGGAGGCCTTCCCAGGGTGCCTCCTCTCGGGTTCGTTGGGACCTGAGGCCTGGAAAGTGGGCCATCTGGCGGGAGGATGGTTCTTTTGTTCCACGGGGCTTCGGGAAAAAGGCATCCAGGCCACAAAAGCCCGTATCTTGGCCCCGCCTCTTCTCAGAGCTATTCTCACTTCGGAAAGGCCCTTTGGGGGAAGTCTCTCTCTCTCCTCCACGGCGGAACCTGGAGTTAGAAAGGAAACACGCGTCCTCACCTGCCCGTGCAGGCGTCTGGGAATGGAATCTGACCAGCTCCTCCGGGCCAAGCTCAGCCCGTCACCATCGTCACCCAGAGGACCCTGGTGCGCCTGGTTTTGGAAACTCACAATTGGGATTTTGGCCACACTGGCTTTTCATGTCTTTTACACGTCACAGAAAGTAAGCTGGGCAACAATCTAAAAATTATAGAGTCCCAGGGATTACAGGACGTGTTAAAAAATGATTCAACAACGCATAAACCCAATACGGTCATCAATAAAATAGGTTATTCCATTTCATTCATCAAAACCCTATGAATGACCTAGTATATAAAAGTACGTGTGATAGTCAATTTTAAAAAGTCAATTTAAAACTCTCATTAATACTTGCACAAAGTGTTTTATTTTTGAAGAGACACCTGAATTCAATGATCACTATTAAATTGCACGTGCTAAGAAAATACATTGTCAATATTGACTAATGGTACAGTTTTCCTTTTTCCAGAGATATAGTGAAATAAATAAATGGCACCCAACTGACGTTTAATAGCATAACAGAGGGACAATGTGTGACATCAATTCCAAGCAGGAGCAGTGTTTGTACTGGTTACACATAGGAGTTAGACTTCCCAGTTTTTAAAACCAGCTCAGCCTCATACTTACAAGTTAAACAATCTCTGTAAAAATAGTTTTGTCCATTGCAAAGCAGTGCCTAAGCCAGAAGGCTAGATGAAGTCATGTGCATGCACTTCTAGACCTCAGTAAATGTTAGCTATTACTATGATATCACCTTAAAATATTTAGAGAAACAGATAAGTTTACGCAAGTTTTAAGTTATTTGCCTCATTTTCAATAGCATTGTAAGTAACATTAACCCTGCATTTCAAGGTAGGGGTCATACACATCTTGAGGTTTTTTTTTTTATTCTGCAGAAATAAAAATTGTTTTTATTGTCATTTAAGTTATTTATGAAAATGTCAAGCAAAGCAAATGATAACAAGTGTCTTGCCAAATATGATGTCAATCAAGTTAGTATGATAGTACCTTAGTGCTGAGCTTGTATAAGCTAAAGCTGTAGCACATTGCTTGCATAAGTTATAACCAAACAGTCACAAACAACTATCACATGCTAATCCAATTAAAATCAAGATACGAAACCTTTCAAACTTGACTTTAATTTTGGGTTGACTTTTAGCCTTACTAACAATGGCCTGGAAACAACAAAAAGAATATATAGACTCTGTGCTTGCTGGCTTATCTAATGAGCATTCCAGGTTGAATAGCTGAATAACTATTCAGGAGAGATAATATTGTGATTAAATTTGGGCCTTGATTTTACACTCTGGAGTGCTTACGGAAATCATTTTCCCATTGTGGGCATAATTAACCATTTTCCGGTCATTTTGGCCACCCTCTTTATGTGAGAAAGAGGCCAGTGGCCAAATCTCAGCCCAATTAGAAGAAGGTGGGAGGGCGCCTGAGATAAAAAGGGCTTTGTAGCTAATGGAGCTCTAATGTGGAAAGTGTCGCTTGCTCAGGGCATAGAAACAAAAGTCATCTTTCCAGCTCTTGGGACTCAGAGCTCGACACCTATTTCCTTCCCCATCAAGGCAGGATTCAAGTTCTCTGTGAAAACATGTTTTCTCTCACGGACCAGAAGACCAGAGAAGATACCGTTCTGCTGGAACTTTCCAGCGCACAACGTGGTGGCCGTCCACCATCAAAGTTACGGCGTTTTC
Organism: Corynorhinus townsendii; assembly: GCA_026230045.1. Taxonomy (NCBI): domain Eukaryota; kingdom Metazoa; phylum Chordata; class Mammalia; order Chiroptera; family Vespertilionidae; genus Corynorhinus; species Corynorhinus townsendii. The sequence goes on from JAPDVU010000005.1 coordinate 1,489,644, forward strand.
ATTATTTAGAGCTTCCGATCTTTCTCAAACATTTTACACAGCCCCTCCCGCAAACCTCGGCATTTGGGGAGCACGGGAACTCGCAATACCGCGGATCCAACGCAACCCATCTCTCCCACAGAGATGTCTGTTCTCTCTGGTTCCAGGGAGGCTGCCTGGGTACTGAGGTCGGAGGTGACTGGCATCTGGTCAGACAAGCGCGGTCCTCTCATTTGGGTTGGCCTTGGCATGGACACGTGGTCCAGGTGACGGCCTCAGAATACTCCCTGGGGCATTTCTGTTTGGCTATTAGGGGGTAATTTTCTCTTGCTACAAAGCAAGTAGGGCCTGAGGATTGGGCCACCCCTGTATCCTTTCTGCCATATGGAGGACACGTATTCTTTTAAAATATATATTTGTATTGATTCCAGAGAGGAAGGGAGAGGGAGAGAGAGAGAAACATCCATGAGGAGAGGGAATCATGGATCGGCTGCCTCCTGCACACCCCACACAGGGGATCCAGCCCGCAACCCGGGCCTGTGTCCTGGCCGGGAATCCAACCATGACCTCCTGGTTCATAGGTCGATGCTCAGCCCCTGAGCCTCACCAGCCGGGCAGGAGGACACCCATTTTTACAGACAGGAAGCCAAGCAGAGGCCACCAGCTCAGAGCTGGGATTGCGTGTCTAAGGGGAGATTTTTTTCCCGAGTAGAAGACTCAGTGTGTTCTCTCTCCTGTGTCAACAGGCAACTAGCGCTCGCGTTGTCAAACGAAACAGGTGGACCGGACACTTGCTCGCTCCGAGCATCCCATGGACGGACACGCGGCACGGGTCCACGGTAGGACGTGTCCGCTCACGTGCAGTAACAACAGAGAGGAAAAGGACTCGACTCTACACATCGGGGGCAGGCTTGGTTTGTCAGGAGAAGTACCTTTTCACTGACGTTTCATGCCACAGCCTGCTTTTCCACTCAGACGGAAAAGTATTACATTTCCTTTGAGAAGTAAACGTTGGTTTATGAAAAAATAACCATCAGGTATAGTTGAGGCAAAAGATACGGTGATAGAGAACATTTCCCTCAGGCTTACATAGGATCTGTTTTCCTTTCCTGACAGAGACTTTTATTGTTTCATTTTTACAGTCTTTCATTTCATTTTTTTTTTTTATGGAAGTGGAAAATTGACAATTTATATACAAAAAGTAAATGTTCTTATTCTATTTGTGACTTATTTTAAGTGTGTTATTATAAACAATAACAACGAAAAACACGAGGGGAATATTATCAGGAAAGTGAAGTTACTGAACTTTAGTGTATTTCTGAAAATGGACCAGGGTTAAAAATCTTACACCCCACTCTTTCCCTGGCGGGGGGTTGTTCACTAGATAAAGGAAAATGAAAGAAGGATGGAGAGGAGAAAGTGAGGAAGGTGGGAAGGAAGGGAAGGAAGGCGGGAGGGAGGTAAGGAGGAAGAAAAGAAAAGCCGATGGGTGTGTCTCAGGTAAATGGCACACTTCATATAAAATTAACTCTGTTTGCCATCACTTTTAAAAGAAGCAAGCAGAATACTGATGGCACTGAAATTTGTTTCTTTACGGGGCTTCTGTGTCTACAGCCTTAAACAGGATTCCGTCTTAGTATTTTATTAGATTTATTATTGACGCACTTAAGCATATTATTTAAAACCAAATACGTCCCAAGAGCTACGTTAGGTCCCCTGGGCCCAGAGAGGCCAGCTTCCTGCTGTCAGAGGCGAGCCCAGGGGGGAGGGGGGAGGGGAGGGAAGGCGGGAACAGGAACCGGACCGAATTCTGGGTGGTCGGGACACACGCTCAGTGTCCCATCGTCCATGTAGAACCATGAGCCTTCAAGCTGCTGTCCTTCTGTCCCCTCCAAACGTGGCTCATTCCTCCTTCTTTCCTCCTGGGACCCGTCTGGATTGGGACTTAGGAATAGACTTTCCCGTGCACAGCGCCCCGGGGCACCCGGGCCCGGGCACTGGGACCCACGGCTGCAGGGCCACCGGCCCGGGGAGGTGACCGCCCGGCCAGCAGCCTCGCCGAGAGCTGTTATCAACGCGATGTATGTTTTTTCCTGTTTCACAAACATGTTCCCCAAAGGGTTCTAAAATAGCTTTCTTTCCTGCGAATCCCTGGGCCAAGCTCTTTCGCCGCCCAGCCCCCATGGGCCAGGAAGTGGTGGAGGAGAAGGCGAGGCAGAGCCCGGCTCCCCGGGGGCCTCCAGCCTGGCACGGTCTCCAAACCGCCATGTCATCGGAGGCTCCCAAAGAAAGCCTGATACTGTAAGACTGCAGATGTTTTGATTTAGCTCTTGCTCTTTTACAAAAATTATTCGTGAGAAAGCGTGCTTTACAAAAACGGGGACACATTCCTTAACGGGTGAAGATGCACAGAACATGCAGTTAAAAGTTTTCAGTTCAATATTTTACGAAGGAAATCCGGAAGGTTCTGCCCCTGCGTGACAGACGATACCAGTTGTAGAAAGAAAGAAAGAAAGAAAGAAAGAAAGAAAGAAAGAAAGAAAGAAAGAAAGAAAGAAAGAAAGAAAGAAAGAAAAAGGAGAAAAAGAAGGGGACGCCCTAACGTTGGTTGTTTGCACCTTTGATCTTTTAAACCAAGCGTTGCTTGTCACGCTGTGGTTGGTGCTCAAAACAAGAGACTAATAAGTATATGGAAAAAGGTGGCATTTGGTCCCCTTTTGCAGTGTGTGTGTGTGTGTGTATACATGCATGTACATGTGTGCACATAGGCACGTGTGCTTCCAGGTGTGAGAGAGACAAATGGAAGACAGAAGGCAGATTTTCCTGGTTTAGTTCCTATTCCGGGAAGGAGGATCGGAGTCAACACCATTAGACGTCAGATGGAGGAAGAGCAGAATTTGGGGAAAAGAGAAGGGTGTTGTCCGCTAGTGCTGACAGTGCTTCCCGAGGGGCCTGGCTCCTGTCTCTTCAGGGCTTCACCGGGGTCCGACCATCCTCAGGGGACCTGCTCTGAGCTCTGAGGCCGGAGTCTTCCCTGGACGCTAGGCCTGCACCCCAGACAGGCTGCGTCATTGGACTTGTTGGATCTCTGCTCTACCTTCTGCACTGGACGTGGGTGCCATGGGGCCTTACTAATCTCTGGGTGTCCAGGGCACTGCCTGGTGTGTCCCAAAGTTTTTCATAAATAAAGGGGATGATTATCCGTTACAAAATATGTGGCCGTAGCCATAAAAGTGGACATCGTTTTAATGATTTGCAGAGACTAGTCACAGCGAAATTAAGGTGTATGTTGGAGGAGTAAAAGACGAGTTAAAATGGTTTGTCTTGTATTTGTAAACTAACGAAAAGCACTTAAACGCACCAGAAAGTGTTTCCTGGCGTTACAGACAGTTAGACAGACAGGAGCAGAGCAGGGACGAGGGGCAGGTGCAGACGGTCACCAGGTGGAAGCCCCCAGGCTGGGAGGGGCAGAGCTGGGACAGCCAGGACCTCGCCCCAGGGTGCCCTTCCTCCCCGAGCACATCGCGGGGGTCATGCGGGTTGGACCCCTGCCCTTTCCTCCCTGGAGATAACATCGAGGCAAGACCGAGGCTGCATTTCAGCTCCAGGCCCAGAAAAGCAGCAAAACCAGACCGGTGACCCCTGGCTGCCTCAGGACCAGCTGCACTGACCAGCGACTCCCTGCCCCGGCGCCGACCAATCAGTGGAGACCACGACCGAAAGAGCACCCCTGGAAGCTGATGGATATCCTACTGAGACCCTCCCCCTGAGAGCGCCCCCAGGACTCCCACCTGCAAGAGAGAGAGAAATCCGCTCAGCATGAAGGACCAGTGAGCTCCCCACCCAGGGGAGCACACCCGCACCATCCCCCCCTTCCCTCTGAGGGGCCCCAGGAGACCTGCAACCAGGGGAGCAATGGGCAGCAGCTGCTCGTCCCAGGCTCCCCCGACCCTGTCTCCAAGGCCCCCTTGGCCCTGACGCCCTGTGAGCCAGAGCAGCCCGGCCCGCTCCCCTGCTGCTTCTATGTCCTTCCTTGTTCCGCCGTCCTGCGTGTGTTTGCTGCGGCCAATACACTTCCTCTCTTGACTGAAATCTTTCCTTCCAGAAGATAAGATCTGAGGTTTTGTTGTCTCCCCGGTAACACTAATACTTTTTAAAAATATATATATTTTATTGGTTTTTTACAGAGAGGAAGGGAGAGGGAGAGATATTTAGAAACATCGATGAGAGAGCAACATCCATCAGCTGCCTCCTGCACACCCCCCACCGGGGATGTGCTTGCAACCCAGGTCCATGCCCTTGACCGGAATCGAACCCGGGACCTTTCAATCTGCAGGCCGATGCTCTATCCACTGAGCCACACCGGTTAAGGCAACGCTAATACTTTTGCAGAAAACTTTTAGGAGATTGGTAGGTGATGCTATGGCAACTAAAATGGGAAAGTTGAGAACATTTTCTCAAATGAGCTGTTTTTCTAGTTCTTCTATAGTGCACAGTCAGCGTTTTATTTTTGCCTGCTAATGTTAGAGATCTGTGCTAACGTTGACTTTTACGTTCTAAGAGGAAAAAAAAAAATCCAAACTTGAAAATAAAACACGGAGAAGTCTTTGGGCATCAAGAAGGTAGAGGTGAGAACTGTTTGATACTGAAGCTTTCTTTAGCAACCCGCGTGCACCTAGCTAACGTGTTGCATTTGAACAATGACAGTGTCACGAGGCTGAAGATGAATAACCCCAGGATTTTAAGTGAACGGAACCTGGGACCACAGGGCCCTCCCGCCGGACCCGCGTGCACCCTCCGCCTCCAGGCCGCCCTCACTCAGTGCGTTTCAGAGAATCCCAGCAAATCCGAGCAAAACCATTGAACTTCCGTGGCCTCCATTTCTCCTTTTAGCCTCTCTTCCTCCAGGCTCTACCCAGGGCATAATTCAAACTTTTCCCGGGAATGCAGGATTGCCGTTTCCCTACAGTTAATGTTACAGAGAGCACAAGGGAAGGAGCTCAGGGCCCATCAAGTGCTCGCGGTCACTGGGGGGACATGCCCACGTCTTCCTTTGCTGCCCTCTCTGGCCCTCAGCCTTCTCCCAGGCCTGGGCGCTGCTGGAGCTCCATGTAAAGGGGTGTTTTACATGTGGAAGCCTTTAATGGCTGCCCGCCCCCCCACCCCCCCCCCCCCCCCCCCGCCGAAGAGTGATGGGTAACAGCTCTGAAAGCCTGGGAAGGGGCTTTCCCGGCACAGCCTTCCCCTCCAGGAGCTTTGGAAACTCCTTTGGACTAGGAGGCGGCCCCCGGGGAGCGGGAGGGGCTTGGGTTTTCCTCTGCGCCCACAAGGAGACTGTCCTGTGATCTAAGCAAATGTGGGGGGTGGGGGGAGGGAGAGGGGAGGGAGAGGCAGATGGGGCAGAAGAGGGGGAGGGAGCGGGAGAGAAAGAGAGCTGGGGGGGAGCTCGAGAGAGAGAGAGAGAGAGAGAGAGAGAGAGAGAGAGAGAGAGAGAGGGAGAGAGAGAGAGGGAGAGAGAATTCTATAGTCCATATAGGGGAGGCAACATGGGGAAAACAAGCAAGAAAAGACAGGAGAAGAACATGACCATCGATGGGCATCATATTGACGTCTCAGAATTTCAGATTCCAAAGAGACCGACGCGTGTATTGCCTCCCTTGCCCTCAGAGGTGACTGCAAGTGACTGTCGCTAAGCTGTCATGTGGGTGATCGCGACCTCATGGCCTGCCCGCCTCTAAATGTCCCATCACATGTTTTACAGGCAGTTTTACACTGCGTCTACCCCTCCCCTGTGAGGCGAGGGGGAGGCCGTCATGGGACCGGCATCTCATGTGCGACACTGACTCATGTTCCAAAGGGGCAGGAGAAGGTTCCGGGCAGACCGAGGGTCCAGCAAAGAAAGGGACTTCCCTCAGCCGCACGACAGACGCTCCTCGGAGCAGCGGTCCTCGGTCTGCCCCGGTGATGCTCTTCCTATTCCTCCCGTGACTGGCGTGTTGACGGCACCAGGACCGATGTACACACCGTGATTTATGTCTCAGCAAACATCTTAAAAAGCCAGAGGGAAGCCTCGCGTAGCTGTGCACACATCTGCTTCTTGGGAGAACTGAGCAATGTTCTTTTTCCTGGGGGTAGTCACTGGCTGAGTCTGATGTAGACTGATACTCTCTATACGTCTATGTAATTTAGGCCAGGACTTTACCCCTCTTATCTGGATATCCGTATAAAGGGGGAATAATCCTATATAACAAAAGGGTAATATGCGAATCGGCCAAGCGGCGGAACAACTGGTTGCTATGATGTGCACCGACCTCCAGTGCAGGCCCCTATCGCTTGATGGTGACTGGGGACCTGGGGGTGGGTGGCTGTGGGGGGCGGGGCCGGCTGCGCAGGCCAGGCCTAGGGACCGTACCCGTGCGTGGATTTTGTGCGCCGGGCGTCTAGTTCTATCATATTTAGGGCTGATGTAGTACATGGTGAATTAGTAGGTCCCAAGAGTAAGCACTCACAGGGGCCGGGTATGAGATGATGCAAGTTTCTTAGGGAGAGACTATCACTAATTGGCACTCGGGGGGAGGAATGGGAAGCACCGTGCGTTGGGACAGCAGCACAGCAAATATTTTATTTGTGTGAAAATTTTACTCGTGGAAGAGCGGCCTCTTTTTTGTCACCACGTTTGACTAGGGTGTGAGCATGGGAAAGCCATCTCACTAGTTGCCCCAAAGAGTCAGTTAGCATTTTTGCGCAAGGAAGGTTTTGAATTCTTCACTGCTCGTCAGCAACGACTCGTCCTTGAATAGAAAAGTGACCGTGAATAATAGCGTCCTGAACGGAGAGCCACATCTTAACCCACCGCTCATCGAGTCCCCACGGACTCCTTTACAACCCACTTTGTGTTAAGAGAGGCCATGACGATCAGGGGCTAACCCCATGGGAGACTGAGCACACAGACTTTCGTTTATCGTAACCGAGTAAATCACGCCTAACCTCAACGTACTGTGTCAATCTTGGCTCAGAAGGGCATCCGACTGGCAGCCAGTGCACTCCGTGCCATCTGCTGCCTGTGTGCCCACGGCCCATGGATGCCCAGGCAAAGACAGACCCCTGGAAACACTGGCATTTGAAACAGGTTTTCCCAGGACCGTGGGGAGGTACCCACTCATGTCAAGTTGGACTCAGAAAGCAGTGCCCACCCAGCACACAGGAAGTCCACACACTTTTATTAATAGACTAGAGGCCCGGTGCACAAAGATTCGTGCAAGAATGGGCCTTCTTTACCCTGGCTGCCGGCACTGCCTTCACTCTGGCCTGGAGCCGCCTTTCCGCCTTCCCACGCTACCCAGAAGCCCAGAGTGGCTGGGGTGGTGCAGAACGCCTGCGTCATCGCCCCGCCCCCAGTCGCTTAGTGCCTGCGTATGCAAATTAAACCACCATCTTTGTTGGGTTAATTTGCATACCCACTCCTGATTGGCTGGTGGGCGTTGCGAAGGTGCGGTCAATTTGCATCTTACCCTTTTATTAGTGTAGATGCAAAACTCAAATGTGTAAAGTTGCTTAATTGTCCAACAAATAATTTGTGTGGAATGTAATCATGGTAATGAAAAATTCCAAAGTTCAACTGAAGACAAACAAATGAACCCTAGAATCCAGACTAATTTTGTTATTAAATTTAGGAGATACAACCATTTACCTAAGTTTCAAACCAGTGCTAGAAATGATGACCCCCTTTGTGAAAAGTGTCCATCAGTTTTCGGGGAAAACTTTATTATCTGAGCTTCAGTTTTACTTGGATTAAGATTTAAATGGGAAAATGGGCCTATTAAATTATAAGAAAGCTACAAGTTAATATTTCTACTATCTTGGCGTCAGAAAGACTTTCCAGTAAGGCTGTCAAACTTCAGTGATACCGTGAAATCCTTCTGCTGTCAAAACTCAATTTAGCCAGAAATACTGTCCTTATTTCCTTTCCCCGCCTCTGACCCCTTGGCCAGGTCCCAGAGCCGGCGGGATGACTGCAGACATACCACAAGGTGAAAGATTCCGAGCTGGAGGAACCGAGGGACTGCACCTCGCTGCCTGTCACCAGGACCTCCCGTGAGGTTTAGTCCCCGGCTCCCCTCTCCACGGAGTGCAGGGCGGTCCCAGGTGCAGGACCCCAGAGCTTGGAGGGGCCTGGGGAGCCTAACAGTCTCTGCTGCTCCTCTTGCAGACCTACAGGGCAGACGCGGGAGGGGAGCGGGCGGCGATTCCCTGCACCCCACACGCGCCTTGAGGGTAGAGGAGCTGAGACTGGGCCCCCTTCCCTGGGCCTCATTCCTGCGCCCCGTTCACTATGTTAAATGGAAGCCGCACACCAGCCAAACTGCGGGGACGGCGAAGGCAGCCCTGGCCGGCAGGTCTTAGGCCCCCATAACCTTCCAGCCTCTTTCCTGCTGGGGTTGGTCGCGCACTCGTCCGCCTTAAAGCGGAGTCTCAGAAATGCAGGTTTTAAACCTCTAAGTGGGCAACTGACTTCTCACCAAAACTAGGTATGTTATTAATTTTACATGTTTTAAGAACTATATATTAATTTTTCATATTTTAAGTACATATCATTTTTTCATATTTTAAGAAGTATGTATTAATTTTTCATGTTTTAAGAAGTACGTCTTACCAATAGCCTGAAAGTCAGAGATCCATCTACGACAATCAAGCAGTTTAAAGCTGGGTCTTTTATTTTTTAAGCCACTTCCCACGTTTCTCTTTCGAAGTGGTCGCTGTACATCGGAATCTGTCAGCTGCGAAGACCCTTTAAAAGTACCGGGTGACCCTCCGAGGGTCCGCACGTGGAGGCCGGGCAGCGAGTGAGCAGAGTGAGCCGGGCCCTGGCTCTGCCCTCCTTCAGGAGAGGGAGCCCCACATCCCGGCTGGGCTGGCGGGGTGCCGAGGAGAGCCCGGCTGTCAGAGGGGAGCGCTGGAAGGACCCCTTGTCCCCCGAGCCGGAGTCACAGAGGCTGTGATGGGCAGAGGCGGCTGCCACAGGAGAGGGCAGGACAAGGATGCGGTCCCCGGGGCTCGAGGGCGGGGAATCAGCACCGAGGCTCTGTTTGGGGTCCGACGGAATGATTCAGGGATTTACAAATCAGAAATGCCCTCACTCGGCTGTGCAGGTAAGATGCGCTGGGTGAGCAGCCGCTGACGCTCAGGAGCGTGGCTATGGTGCGGAGGGCCATGCTGATGGAACTGCGGACCCTCAGGGGCCTGCGAACAGCAGGCCAGGGGCGCGCTTTGCTTCCGTGGGAAAGGGGGCCGTGGGGCGTGATCACCATGGCACCGACCACGTCTCCGCGGGCCCGGCCACAGTACCAGGGAGATGTACACGGAGCCGCCTCCCTGGGCTCTGTCACCTTTTTGGCGGCACCGGTGTCCCTGAGGCTGGTCGCGAATGCCCGGGATGAAAGGAAGCTGCTTCGCCAGGGAGTTCCGACCATATCCCCCAGCGACCGCAGTCTTCAGAAGCGCTCACCCCTGCTTCCCTGCTCCCTCACTATGACGCCCTCTAATTTCCATGATGGGAAAGCTCGCAGCCAGTAATGGCAGTATAGCCGTGACTGTGCGGACCAGAAAACCAAGAACTCCCCAGAAGAAAGGAATTTAGCCGTAGGAGCTTAGCAATGCAACGTAATTCGGTTCCTATAGACGTGCAGAAGCATGCACATGCGGTTGTAGTTGCACAGTTAGCCACAGACGTCACATGTGTGTGCGCAGACATAGCTCTGCGTGTGCTCTTTATGGCTGCTGTTGCCAAGTGCCTACCATGACTGAAGCGGATGGGACCCGCGGAAGGGGGTGGAACCCTCCTCGTCCTCTGGCCAACGGAGCAAGCACGGGCGGCCTTGACCCAGGCCCGAGGCCCCAAGGAGATGACGGGAAGTTTGAGGGAGGTCTGTACGGCCTTCCTGATGAGTAGTTTGTTCGACTGACTTTTCAAGTGTCCCTTTGGCCAGAAGCTATTGGAAGCTGTTGTATGGAACTCTGCAAACTCTCTCTCACTGTGGTTCACCGGTTCATACTGCCCCTGACTCCACCGGGGGTCCAACACGTCACGTGCATCGGGCCACGGACATTTTTTGTGACGTATGCGCTCCCTGGGAGCAGGGCCCTCCAAGGACGTGACAGGGGACAGCATGAGCGGGGGGGGGGGGGGGGGAGGGGCGTGTCATCGCCGGGCCCGGGGTGAACACGTCCGTGAAGCTGGTTAGCGTGGCGTCACAGGACTCACTGTTATGTATCTGTGTGGCTTTTCTGTGAAAAGCACAGGCAGGTGTGTCTTCACTGCTGCATTTTAGTGGGGCGTTGGGAGGAGGGGGGCGGGCACAATTAGGTGGCCACCGTGCTAACCTGGGAGCCAGCAAGACTTTGTTCTTGGAACCTTCTTCCCTAAGAACGAGGGTAGTGCGGGGCTCAGCCCTGGGAGATGATCGCTGTCGCTCTAGCTCTCAGCACTAGGAAGGGGCGGGTGCCGGGAGTGTTCGGGAGGAAGGCTGTCCGGGGAGGAAGGGTGACGTGGTCCAATGACCCGAAGGAGGAAATGACCTGATGGGAGGATTGGTGGGGGTGAGAGGTGAAGGCGGGGTCAAAGAGGCCACACCGTGTCAACGATGAGACACTTCCCGTAAACACAGAGGGTCGTGCACAGGCGAGATGCGTCCACGGAGACCTCAGGGCTGCAGGCGTGTTTCGTGTGCGTCGTGTCAGACTCGAAGGAATGGTGAGAACGTGCTGCCGGGGTAAGCCAGCTTCCCTTGCTGCGCATTTGCACAGGGTTTGGGCCTGCAGAACTTCCAACGCGTCAAGCCGGCCTCCGCAAAGCTTTTATCCTCGCCAGCTTCTGCGGGGATTGGAGGTGCTCTCACTGAACTCGCTGCTGCTTCTCACCACCTCTGTGCCATTGCCAAGCATTTCGATGAGGTCAGTAGCGATCTTACAGCGCAAACCCATCGCCTTAAGAAAGCTGGCATGAAAAGCAATCTCCGCTGTCAAATATTTCGGGGTCAAAGATATTTTAACTACTTTGTCCATTTTTACAGCTTCTCGCATTTTTAATAATTTTAATAACATGTCTCATATAGGATTACAAGCTGTCTAGTATATGTTACAAGTGGGATCAGGATCTGGTCACATTAAGGAGATGTGCATTTTCACATCACCGAACACTCTGCACTATAGTTAGCGTCTGGATTTTCTGCAAGCTATTTTGAAAAACGAAAATAAAACCCCTTGTCAGTCTCGGGCCTTAGGTTCAAAGTCGGAATTCACTCTGCGTGTTTTCCCAACTTGCTGGGAAATGCCACTAGGAATAGAAACAGCATGATGTGTTGCTGGTTTGTTTTTCTGCATAGTTCTAGAGATGCCATGCGCCACTGCCGCTGAAAATGCGGCCAAAGGATCTTTCTACCCTTTTGGTGATTCGGAGTAACGAGGAGCACCAATGCCACGGGTTGCTCCTGGCGACCAGAAAGTGTGTTGGTGAGTTCGTTGTGGGTCACCGAAATGTGTGGCCCATATTAATGAGAGACTGGATGTGTCTCATGACCTTGCTCCCACTTTCCCCAGAAAAAAAAAAAACCCGTCTCCATGGCACCAGAAACAGGCTACCCCCAGAAGAGAGGGTACAAAGCAGACACTGCCAAGTGTTAGTGCGAAGAAGAGAGACTCCGAGGACAAGCTACAAGACAGACTCACTTGTTGAAGGAGCCCCGCTGGCCGACGTGATCACACAGTGAAATCAAAATCAACCGACGCGTGAGAACGCCGAAAAGAAATAACAGCAAATGAGGAGGCAGCTAGGCCTCCTTGAGCTGCCACGGCCAAGCGCAACAATTAAGCTAACCGGCAAAGCGCAAGCGCCGGCTGCGCGGTAAGAGGAAACCAGAACCGTGAAGGGACGCGTTGCTTACACTCAGCGAATGGGTGTAAGGACGGCCCAGCGGCTCCAAAGCGAGGGAGAGCCCACACAGGACACACCCCCGTGCCTTCCGGGGTGCTTCCTGGGTAAGAAATCCTTCTTAGGTAGTAGGAAGGTAACACCTCTTTTAAGCTGAATACATGACTTTAAATGTCCAAAACATGATAAACACACACACAACACATGCCATCGTACATATATCCAGGACATATAACAGCAAGGGAGGACCCTCAGGTAAACGACAGGTGCAGGCACTCCTGCTGTGTCAGTCTACATTCATGGGTCCTCACAGTGTACCGCTCCGAGGGGGATGCTGACGCGGGGGAGGCTATGCAGGTGGTACGGGGTACATGGGAAATCTTTGATCCTTGTCTTCAATTTTGCTGTGAAACTAACTGTTCTATTATTTATTTACTTATGTATTTATTTATGTATGTATGTATTTATTTATTATCAGTCCTCACCCAAGGATATTTTTCCGTTGATATTTAGGGAGAGTGGAAGAGAGAGGGAAGGACAGAGAGAAACATCGATGTGAGAGAAACACGTAGATTGGTTGCCTCCTGCCCGGGCTTGGAAGGAGCCTACAACCTAGGTACGTGCCCTTGACCGGAATCGAACCTGGGACCCTTTGGTCTGAAGACCGAGGCTCTATCCACTGAGCCACGCCTGCTAGGGCTGTGCGTACCTGTTCTGAAAAGTAGTCTATAAGAAAAGTGAAAGGAATTACTCATTGTCTTCTGAAGGGGATTTTGATGTGTATTTGGTGGGATTTTTGAATAAGGGGAAATGGAAAGTTAGGAATATGATTCCAGGCGTTATTACTCGGTGTCATTGTTTATGAAGAGAAATGCTAGTCAGACCTTCCCCGTCCCCAAAGCAACAAACCATATTCTCTCCATTCCCTGGGTCACCTACCCAAAAGGACTTAGTTCTTCTCCTACGCAGTTAGAAGCGAAGAAACAGTGGCTTAACCATAATTATACAAACTCAAGTCACTGCTACCCAATTCGAAACAAATGTTTCAGAGCAAGGTTTTAATTCATTTTACATATGCCTTTGCTGGGATTCATAATCAGGGCGATGCAAATTCAAACCACAGTGAGATACAACAGACAGCCACCAGACTGGAAAACATTTTAAAAGTTCAGCAATAATTCAAAATGTCGGAAAGGAGGCTGTGCAATGTGGCTGGGAGTACACACTGGCCTGAGAACGTGCAATGTCTCGGGTCCTGCAATCCCACAGGCAAGTATATTCCTGAAAGACACCCAGACCCTGGGGATACGGTATACACCGTTCCGTTGTGTAACAGCAACGTGGTGGGAGCAATCTGAGTGGCGTCTCAGCATCTCTCAGCAGGAGAAAGGATACTCGCCCTGGGCTACATCCTACCACGAGACTCTGAGATCCCACTTCTAGGAATAGATCCGAGAATCCAGAAACCCCCATCAGAAAGGCCATATGCACCCCTATGTTCATAGCTAAGGTTTGGAAACAGCCCAAGTGCCCATCATCAGCAGATGAGTAGGTTAGAAAACTGTGGTCCATCTACACCATGGAATACTCCGCTGCTGTAAAAAGGAAGGAACACCTACCATTTGCAGCAGCATGGATGGACCTGGAGAGCATGATGCTAAGGGAAATAAGCCAGTCAGAGAAAGACAAATATCGCATGATCTCACTTATATGTGGAATATAGTGAACAACATAAACCGATGAACAAAAATAGACCCAGAGACACGGAGACATCAATCAGACCATCAAACCTCAGAGGGAAGGCAGGGGAAGTTGCGGAGGGGGAGGGGGAGAGATCCACCAAAGAACTCACGGGCGTATGTGCGTAGCCCATGGACACAGATGGAGGTGGTGAGGGCTTGGGGGGAGCGGGATTGGAGAGGGCTTATGTAATACTTTCAACAATAAAGATTTATCGAAAACAGCAACAGTGCAAACAAAGAACCACAGCCCCGCACGTTGACAGGGGGCCTCCAAGCGGAGGGCGGAAGGAGAGAAGCAAGTCTCTGAAGACCCTGCAGAATGATCCCACTTCCTCAGCCGTAGGCGTAAACACCGCAAAACCGGACTGCTCTGCCGAAACCGGTGTGGCTCAGTGGATAGAGCGTCGGCCTGCGGACTGAAGGGTCCCGGGTTCGATTCCGGCCAAGGGCATGGACCTGGGTTTTGGGTACATCCCCAGTAGGAGGTGTGCAGGAGGCAGCTGATCGATGTTTCTCTCTCATCGATGTTTCTAACTCTCTATCCCTCTCCCTTCCTCTCTGTAAAAAATCAATGAAATATATTAAAACAAAACAAAACAAAACAACCGGACTGCTTGGAGCTCATTTATGTGCGGTGAAGCTGAACGGAAAACAGGGCTGCTTTGCGCAAGTTTAGGATGAGACTGTATCTCTGGGACGTCCCTGTGGCCACCAGGAAGGGGCCTGGTGGACCCGCTGGGTCCGGGACAAGGCATTCACGTGCGGAAGTTGATTATTCATATGCAACCCCTCTGTCTGAGATTTAGAACCTTTTACAGGTTTTGTAGAGCAGTCTGAGGAGTATGATTCCTTACTCTGGAATGATCTATTTGTGGTGGGTTGATGGATCAAAGTATCAAAATGCAACGTCCTTGGGGTAGGTCAGCGTGGCTGGGCGGGGGACGGAGCTGCCTGACTCAGCACTAATCCGGGTGGAAGGTTTCCTTCCTTTTGTCAGAATGCTGCCAACATCAGCCTCTCTTAAGGTCTCACAGGGAGGCCGGCCGGTGTGGCTCAGTGGCGGAGCATCAACCTAGAGGCCAGGAGGTCATAGTTTGATTCCTGGTCTGGGCACATGCCCGGATTTTGGGCTCGATCCCCAGTGTGGGGCGTGCAGGAGGCAGCTGATCCATGATTCTCTCTCCTCATGGATGTCTCTCTCTCTCTCTCCCCCCATTTCCCTTCTCTCTGACATCAATAAAAATATATGTTCAAAACCATTTCACAGTTAAATCGCAGCCACAGGCACAATGCAAACCCTTACCGTTTGCCTATATGATTCAGGGGGGTGTGAATTCTATTGGGCTTTAGGTTGCTTTCCTGTTTATACAGAGGAAATTGTGGAACCCTGATGATGAGCACCCGGGAAACAAGGGGTGTGTGTGTGGGTGTGTGTGTGTGTGTGTGTGTGTGTGTGTTCTCCAGCAAAAGAGGAAAGAGCTGGTCGAGCTGTGTTTTGAGCAAGGCCCTAAGACGTCAGTCCGGATGATCCCGACGTGGAGCGCGCGCTCCCAACTCATAGAACTAAGGACTGTCCAAAGGAGCGTCCGAGGAGGGGTGCTATTTATGGGCGGTCGGCACGGAGGTGTTGTTTCGGTGTGTACGCAGGCGCCTCGTTCACCCATTCCTTTTGCTACGAATCTGAGCCTCATCACCTTGTTATGTTTATTCTGACGATATCCAGAGTACAGTAAAGGGAAAGCTTTTCAGGGCCCTGGCCCGTGTGGCTCAGTGGATAGAGCCTGGGCCTGGGGACGGAAGGGTCCCGGGTTCGATTCCGGTCAAGGACACCCCCCCGCCCCCCGCACCCCCCTCTTCCCGTTGCAGGCTCCTCCCCAGCCCAGGCCCTGGTTGGGGCGCATGCCGGAGGCAGCCCATCATGATGTGTTTCGCTCACGTGGATGGGTCTCTCTGTCTCTCCCCCTCTCTCTAAAGATCAGTGGGAAACGATCCTGGGGTGAGGATGAAAAGAGAAAAAATAAAAAGAGAGGGAGCCGTCGGGACCCCCCCAGGGATCACGGAGGCGTCGCCTCCCTCTGCACGCTGAGCTCCCCGATGGCTCCGTGGCTCTGACATGAGCAAAGCGGTTGCATTCTGCCAAACAGCTCTGCTCCTTTTTTTAAAAAAATTTATTTTATTGATGTTTTTACAGAGAGGAAGGGAGAGGGAGAGAGAGTTAGAAACAGAGATGAGAGAAACGTCCATCAGCTGCCTCCTGCACACCCCCCACGGGGGACGTGCCCTTGACCAGAATCGAACCTGGGACCCTTGAGTCCGCAGGCGGACGCTCTATCCACTGAGCCAAACCGGTCAGGGCCAGCCCTGCTCCTTTAAGTGCGGGTGACCATGCAGCCCAGTTCCGGCTGTCCCTGCAAGACGGTCCTAGACGCAGACCTGCCCGCAGACCCGGACTCAGGGACGTTCCCTCTGGAGTCCTCATCCTGACCGCTGGGTCCCAGCCTCAGAGCGAGGCCACCCAGGGCGTGGGCCGCTTCCCGCCACCCCACACACTCCTCACCTCTTATGGGAAGGAGTAAGCCCAGGCTTAGCACTCAGCCCCTTTCCCAAACACAAGGGCAGATCAGGTCTGTCCTGCCCTGGAGGCAAGCCAAGCAGCTGGAAGGCATTTGCCTACTAACCCCGGGTCCCAGCCAGCGAGCCAGCCCCTCCACAGCTCCACGGAGGCCCATCAGCCAGCGGTTCCTTCCCAGCCTCCTGGCCAATCGCATCTGTCTTACTGGACCCCTTCACCTCATCTCACGCTCTCTCCGCTCATCTTGCTTCGCTCTCGTCCTCTTTATTCTGGCCCCACCCGCCTCCCCTCTATTCTTCTGGCGTCTTTTACTTTCACACCCCACGCCTCCCTGGGGTCTGAGGGCCGCTCACTGGGCGCGCAGCCATTACCGAGTGACGGACCGCATCCTCACGGCCCCACGTCTCTGTTCTCCACAGGAGCGTTCTGCTGGATCCTCTCCGTTCCCCCACGTGGTCCTTAACTCCCTGGTCCTGTTCCTTTCCTTTCTAGTCTCATCAGCTTCGGGGTGACTCTCCGGGCCCCTCACCTTGACATTTGCCAGGACGCCGTTACGTCACCAGCCCTGTGCTGAGACGAGGCATCCTGGCTTTACCCCGCGGGAGCAGAGGGTTAGGGCGTGCACCCTTTTCAAATCATAGGTTTAAAAATCAGCATTTCTGTTGCAACGTGTGTAAACATGGGGAGCACGTGAGCTCCGTTCGAAACAAATGAGGTTGGGGCCCGGTTACAAGAGGAACTGGTTAAACAGGGCTCGTCGGGGGGCTGTTGGGGGGGTTCTGGACAGATTTCATGCCACAGGTTAGCGAGGAGTGTCTCCAATGTCACTGTCAATGTCCAGGAATGGAGACAGCTAGCTCAGTCAGGGCGATCCAGAATGCACAAGAGCTGAGCAACTACTAACGTGAAGATGAAGTTGCCCGGCCGTGTGGCTCAGTGGTTGAGCATCGACCTATCAACCAGGAGGTCACGGTTCCGTTCGCAGTGGGTGGGGGCACAGGCCCAGGTTGCAGGCTCCATCCCCAGGAGGGGGCGTGCAGGAGGCCGACGATGCATGATTCCCTCTCCTCATGGATGTTTCTCTCTCTCTCCCTCTCCCTTCCTCTCCGACATCGACACAAATACATTTAGAAAATATCTCAAACAGACGTATGATTCTTTTGGCGATGAAACAGAACGTGTAATCTACCGTGTTGCTTTTGTCTGAGGTTTATTGTCTTCCTCTCAGCGTCCCTGCTTTCGTGCCCTCGTCCAGGAGGCGGTGAGGGCTGGCCCGGCGTTAGCTGGGAGGTGAGAATGCCGCCGGCTCCCGCCACTGGCCGGCCCCCGGGGAAACGCGCCGGAGTTCCGTGTGCGCACACTGCCTTGCCCGGCCTCCTCATGCACCCTCCCTGGGAAGGGGGCCCCTGGAATTCGCTGGAACCTGAACACGCATACCTTACCCAGGCGCCCGTGCTCATCTATTTTCCTTCACAGAAGACAGGGGCGGGCTACCTAGTCGGCCGCCCTGAGAGAAATGCCATGGTAACTGGCTTCTGAGTACGTCCCCTCTGGCGAGTCAGTGGTGCTAGCAGCTCCAGACTCCCAGCCCCTGCGGGTGCCGTGCACAGCCTAGGAAACCCCGCAGCGTCGCCCGCAGGCTTCCGTGGAGACGCATGTCACCAAACACAGTCATTCTTGGAATCGTTGCTGAGACTTGCATTGAATGTATGGGGGTGACGCTGGTGAATCACATTACACGGGTTTCAGGGGCACGACGCCGTGGCGCATCGTCTGTATGTCGCCCTGTGTTCACCACCCGAGTCGCGTCTCCTTCCGTCGCTCCTTGTCCCCCTGCCCCCTCCTGTCTCCCTGCTCCCCCTTTTCCCACTGGTAGTCCCCACACTCTTGTCTGCGCTGTGAGTTTTAGCCCCCCACCCTTTTTTCACCTAGACCCCCAATCCCCTCTCCACTAGCAGCTGTCGGTCTGTTGTCTGTATCTATGAGTCTGTTTCCGTTCTGTCTGTCTGTCTTGTTCACCGGATTCCACATATCGGTGGAAGCACATGCTATTATTGGTCTTTCTCTGACTGGCTTAGCAGAGTACCCGCTGGGTCCCCCCGCCCCTCGCTGTCCGAAAGGGCCAGATGTCCTCCTCTTCACGGACAGGCACTCGGGCTGCTTCCAGACCTTAGCCGTTGTCAGCGACGCCGCAGCGAGCTTAGGGGTGCGCACATTCTTCCGGATCAGTGTTGGGGTTTCTGCGGAACAAGCCCCGCAGGGGACTCGCTGAAGGGTAAGCACCTCCCGTGTGCAGACATTTCTCTAGGCGCTGAGACCAAGGCGGCACTGTAGAGCTCACAGGTGAGTGGGATGACCAGAACAGGAGCGGCCACGTAGAAAAATATGTCCTTTGTCGCAGGTGGCGGGTTGCAAGGCGGACGGATCATAAACAGAAGCTGGGACCGAACACCAGAGCTGCGCGTGAGCACGCCGACCGCGAAGGCGGGCAGGGCTTGGGCAGGGATGGGGACGAGCCCACGGAAAGTCTGTCTCTTACGTGCCAGGGCCTCCGGGGGGAGGAGGGGCAGGGAGCGAGGGGCCGGCAGAGGGACAGCCGGAGCGGAGCGCCCACGCTCATGGGAAGGAGCCACGACTAATTCTAATCCTCGCCCGGGTGCTGGCCGCCTTCCTGCAGGTGCGTGCCGGGGGCACTGGACGTCCTAGCGGCAAAGGAACGTGTCTGGAGGGGAGGACTCAGCAAAAGCAGGCACACTGGCATTTGGGGCTCAGGAACTCTGGGCCCCAAGTAAAAGGGGAGCCAGTTTCCTCGTCCGGAGGCTACCAGGCTGGCCGTGGAGTGAGTAGTAGAGACAAGAAGGCATGAGAACCTCAGAAGGCCCCGCAGTTAATTTATCCAAATAAACACCCCCGCGTCTTACAGCAGTAACCTGATGTGATGCTGGTGACCGATGTTTATTCAACTTAATTCCACAGAATCAGGCACACTGGAGTGGATGCACTGCCATCGCTCTCCAGATGGAAAAGCGTAACCCTTGTGTTCACAGAGCTTTCCCTCCTGGACGGTCGCATGCCGGCAGGCAGGTCTGGGAGAGAGACAGACGCGGGAAGTAGGACAATCCCAGAAGTCTAAACCACCTCGAGTAAGTAGGGGCCGGGGATTGTCCGCGTGTCACAATCTGACTCCCTGGAAGCACCTGCTCCTTCCAGACCTGCCTCAGGGTGAGACTCAACGCGCCCTCTGAGCACCCTGGGGCCGGGGCCCCCGCCTCTGAGTGAAGAGCACACTAGACGTCGTTAGCCCATCCGGCGGGTTCGCTTCAGGGACCGCGCTGTTCCACGTGGTGGTGACCACGCCCGTTCGTGGTGCGTGTGGCCCAGAACGGAGACCGCGGAGCCCTTAGGCCTGGACGCGCGGACCTGTGTACATTGCGGCGGCGACAGGTGAGGGCTCAGGGAACAAACGTGGCCTCAGAGTTCGTCGGAAAGGCTGCACGATGAATGGTTTTGAGGGGTGGTTGCAGTATACAAAAACTCAGATGTGAAATCCTGTATAATAGGATTTTTGTATAAAGAGCTAATATCCTATATCACAAAGAGCTAATATGCTAATAAAAATCCAGTATTTTTGTAGAAGAGCGTCATTCTTGGCATCAATAAAAATACTGCATTTTTTTCCCTCAGGTACACTTAAAAATTCAGATTAATGTATTAAAGTATACCCTGAGGAGCTTTAGAATGGAACATCAAAAATATGGAAAGGGCAATAGAAATAAAATGAATTTCAAGAATAAAAAATTAAAAAAAAACTCAGATGTGAGCTCTGCGAAGTTTGAAATGTTTACTTACAAGAAAGCAGCCCGGAACCCGGTTCATTAATATGCACACGTATTAATGTTACGATCAAAAGCCGGGGTGAGTCTTGTTAAATAGTTTTTGAGCTGACAGCATGGAACACCGAACAGGAAATCCGCTGGGAAAGCGTCTCATTAAGGAAGCTAAGGATCGCGAAGGATTTGGTCGACGAAAATGTGATTGAAAATGTGCACGGAGCGTGGGAATACCACTCGATGGCTCTCAGGCCTGTGGGCTTGTTTCAGACCGTCTTCAAGCTTGCTCCCACCTCATCTGAAGGCCTTTCTGTTCCAGTGAACGAATACGCCCCCGTGTGAACAGGGCAGTGCCCGCACACCGTGACGAGAGCGGGTTTCAATGCGGTGGAAGGCAGAGCCATCCTGAAAGGTCGCACGTTGGCCATGGGCAAGAAGACGCGCCACTTGGGACCACCTGAGACCAGAAGCCGCTCCTGCTGGGGAAAGGCGAGGGCTGGCAGGGGTGGGGGAGGGGCCTTCGTGGGAGCGGGTGCAGAAAGGGAGGCGCAAAACTACCCCCTGCAGGTCCTATCCGTGGGCAGGGATGCCTAGAGCTCTGCGGGGTTGCCTGTGGGTTGATGACAGTAATGCTACATCAATCAGTTTTATTTTATTTTTTATTCTTGAAATTCATTTTATTTCTATTGCCCTTTCCATATTTTTGATGTTCCATTTTAAAGCTCCTCGGGGTATACTTTAATACACTAATCTTAATTTTTAAATGTACCTGAGGAAAAAAATGCAGTATTTTTATTGATGCCGCTCGTTTCTGATGGCCATGTCTGTTGTTTTTTTTGACAAGTATCTGCGGGGCTGCACATATATACAGACAGTTGACCTCATCCTAAAAGAATACCGTCATGGGAATGAATGAGCACAGTTTACAAAGGTGAGTCTAGGAACTCTTAATGGACCCATCACAAGGGACGAGCCCGTGAAAGTCATGCGATTCTGTGCAAAAGGCGGGTTCCCTCTGAATGCAAAATAGTTTTCCTTTTTCTGGAGAGTTTATAGTTTTCTTTAAAATTTTTTTATTTGATTTCAGAGAGGAAGGGAGAGAGAGAGAGAGGCAGAAACAACAACGATGAGAGAGAATCATGGATCGGCTGCCTCCTGCACGCCCCCCACCGGAGAGCGAGCCTGCAGCCCGGGCCGGTGCCCCGAAGGGGTTCTGAACCGGGACCTCCTGGCTCATAGGTTGACGCTCAACCACTGAGCCACACCAACCAGGCAAGTGTTTATAGCTTGCATTATATTCATAGTGTGGACCATAACTCATGCATATGCAACACGAAATTTTAGAATCCTATATAAAAAAAAAGGGCAACATGCAAATCGACAGACAGGGGAACAACCAGTCGCCATGACTCGCACTGACCACCAGGGGGCAGATGCTCGACGCAGGAGCTGCCCCTGGTGGTCAGTGGGCTCCCACAGGGGGAGCGCTGCTCAGCCACAAGCCGCTCAGCCAGAAGCTGGGCTGACGGCTGGCGAGCACAGCGGTGGTGGTGGGAGCGGGCCTATGCCTGCAGTCGTGCATCCCCAAGGGCTCCCGGACGGCTAAAGGGTGCAGGCCAGGCTGAGGGGGCCCTGGGGACACCCCCCCTCCACCGAGCGCATGGATATTGTGCACCAGGCCTCTAGTTTAATTACATTAAACCAAAACCTAAATGGGCGTTTGCAGTCCCGTTGCACAGGTATTCATTGCACAAGGTATTTTTGAACTATACTCCTTGTGATAAAGACATTTGTGTAAAAGACAAAATAGGCATCACATTTCTGGAACCCTGCAAATGGAGTTTAATTTGATCATCCTTAACGCTCTTTTCATTTTGGGCGCGCACGTTTGTTACGGTAGTTAAAATAAAAACGAATTAGGGAGAGAGGGCTCAGTGTAGCTTAGATGCCCGACAGTCCACAAAAGCCATGTAGTTTACTTTTATCGTCCTCCGTTACGAAACGTTTGCTGCATTTGGTGGATCGTTATCCTCACTGGCGTTTGGGTGCCGTCAGCAGTAAGAGGTCTGAGGGAGACACTACCCGCGCAGCATTAGGGCTTTAGGCACAGCAGACACCGCCAACGGCAGACGTTGTCAAGGGTAATTGCTTCACGTCGGGCACACCGTGCGTTGCTCTGAGCTTCGTGGGGACAAGACTGAAGGACCGGGAATTCCTGTGTGACGCGCCTTTTTCCATGGTCAGAATGAAGAGGCTGTTAAGTGCTCACGGTTTAAAGAAATCGCGATAGGCGACCACATCCGTATTAGGTTCTGGAATACGCTACACGACGGCCGAAGCGTGATCGCCCTCAGAACGTCCGTCACGCACCAGCTCGTCCCCGCTCCGGCTTTCGGAAGAGCTTGTACCCCGGCCGCCGGTGGTGCCGAGAGACAACCTACAGCTCCAGTTCTGCTCACACAAGACGGACGAGGGGCCCTAACACGCGTGGAACACCTACTACGCGCCCCGTGCTGTGCTGAGCATGTCCCACGCGCTGCTGCGTGCCTTCCCTATAAAGATCCGGATTTCAATACCACGTGACGGACGCGAAGGGGAACCTGCCAGGGGTGCGTGCGGGTCCACCTGCAGAGGACCTGACTCCAGCGCCCGTGACATCGCTCTCTGCCAGAGCTTGCATTTCGGCGGTGCGTTTTCCTTTCTTCCTTTTCCTTCTTTCTTCCTTTTTTTGCCGTTGATAAGAGAGAGGCGGGAAACACAATCATAGTTTCCTGCAGAGTGATCGCGGTGGACGAGCCAGGAAACCCAGCATGCTTTCCTTGGCCGCTGATTCAGACAATGGGGCGTTCTAGGAGGCCCCGCAAGCAGCACATTCCCACTGGGGGTGGGAGGCGGCCAGGGGAAGAGGAAGCCCAGGGCCAGCCGCTGGGGCCGCGTGCCTGGGGCCGTGACCGAGGTCCCTGCGCCTCAGTGCTCGGGGCTGGAGGGTCGCATCTGCGGACGGAGCCGGGGAGGGCTCCGGGGCTCCCGGGGGGGTTACAGGAGATGAGGGCTGAGGAGTTAGTAATGCACACGGCACACGGCAACCCCTCACCACGAAGTCGCGTCGCCCTCGTACGCCGCCTTGCGAGAAGGGTCTCCTGTCCGGGCCGGTTCGGTTCGGTGGCTAGAGCATCAGCCTGCAGACCGATGGGCTGTGGGTTCGATTCCCGGTCAAGGGCACGCACCTGGTACTTGGGGGGCAGGTTCCCCAGCCCAGGTCGAGGTGCCTGTGGGAGGCAGCCAGTCGCTGTGTCTCTCTCTCCCCCCCCCACCCCATTCCCTTCCACTCTCTCTAGAAGCCAATGGGAACACTCTCCTCGGTGAGGATTCCCAAGGAAGGAAGGAAAAAAAGGAAGAGGAGGAGGGAGCTCTCTGCTGTGAGCACAGCGTGGGAAGGCACCCGCTGCCGACGAAGGGGGGCGTGCTGCCCCAGGAAGGGGTCCTTGGTCGGAGCGTGCCGGGACCAGGGGGAGAGCCGAGGTCACTATAGAGGCAGGATGGCCCCCAACACATGTATTTTCCTGAGAGCACAAGTGCTGTTTCTTTCCTTTCAGATTTCACCCACTGGAATTAACAAGTGTTCCAGTGTGTCTACTTTACTTTGGGACACCCGCTATTTGCCCAAATAACCCTGACAAGGCCTGAGCTAGTCTAGTAAGTTAACGGGGAGGTTTTTTTTTAAAATATATATTTTATTGATTTTTTTTTACAGAGAGGAAGGGAGAGGGATAGAGAGCCAGAAACATCGATGAGAGAGAAACATCGATCAGCTGCCTCCTGCACGCCCCCCATTGGGGAGGTGCCCACAACCCAGGTCCATGCCCTTGGCCGGAATCGAACCCGGGACCCTTCAGTCCGCAGGCCGACGCTCTAGCCACTGAGCCACACCGGTCAGGGCAAGGTAAGGGGGAGTTCAAAGGAATGGCGTTTAACACATTGAAAAGGTGGCAGCGTCCTGAATGCCCGGGTGTGCCCGTGCCAGGCCTCACTTCGAAGAGCTCCGCCCGTCTCCATAGCACAAAGGCAAAGGTTTGCTTCTTCGTCTCCGCTAATCACATACATTGGCTCGTTTTTAAAGAAGGTTTACACCCAAGACTTTCCATCGAAGGTAATTTTTAAAGGAGACCTATGCAGATTGACTCACAAAACATTTACCCGCGTTACTCTGACATGAGGTTTCCATGATCTGAGTCCAAACAAATCTCTTCATTTGCCTCCCATTTGAAAGCAGCTACAGAATTAAACACCCCCCTCCCCCCAAAATCACGGTTTTGTATTGGCGACATTCTTTCCCTGTTTTCACGCTCCTTGCTTTCTGTTCTGCGGTCACGTCTTTTTCTCCAGCTCTGCACAGCGCCCCAGTTTCCCCGCACAATACCGGGGAGGGCGGCCCTGGATGCTTATGCCCACGTGTCTGCGTCCTGACGGATGGCAGGGGAGTGACGGGACGTTCTGTTTGTACAATGTCTGAACTCAGGACGTGGCCGGGAGACAGTGTAGCTGGGTGTTGATTGATAAGCGAAGCCTGCGAGCCCAGGGGTGCGCTCACCTTCCTCCCCCCCCCCCCCGCCCCCCCCCCCCCCCGCCGCCGTGTGCCTGACCCCTTGGGCCAGGGCTGCTCCATCAGTCACGCGGCCGCCACCTAACGGAGTCGCGGCTGCTTCGTGCCCCACGGACGTGCTCGGAGCTCCGGCTTCAGGAGACACACAGTGGAGCTCAGAGCAACCTACACCTCGTAGAGAAGTACCCGCAGGTTATGTGAAAGGCTATGCCGCGCTAACATTTTTAAATTAAGACTTGCGTCCCAGCCCTAGCCGGTTTGGCTCCGTGGATAGAGCGTCAGCCTGGGGACCGAGGGTCCCGGGTTCGAATCTGGTCAAGGGCATGTCCCTGGGTTGCAGGCTCATTCCCTGGCCCTGGTCCCGGGTTGTGCAGGAGGCAGCCAACTGGTATGCCTGTCTCCCATCGATGACTCTCCCGCTGTCTCTCCCCCGCCCTTCCACTCTCTCTAGAAATCCACGGAAACATACCCTCGGGTGGGGATGAGCAAAACAAAACAAAACAAAGAAATGTGTCCCATCCACCAACGTTCATGAATACGGAGCTGTGGACTCAAGGCCACTGGCGACTTCGTGGCTTAGGAAGATTTGTGTTGGGTCGCGTTGAGCTGAGGTTTCTGTTCGTGGGATTGCAGCCAGGGAAAGGAAATCACACATTCTACTTTAAACCATGAAGGAGTAAGCAGAGGCACTTTATTTTACTTTAAAAATAAACGCACTCTTGTGCCCACTTTTGCGAAGGGCAATGATGGGTGAGCTCCTTGTGCATGACACTGCCTCTTTCAAATAGGCAAAACGATTTAGGGACAGAGGGAGAAATATGCTCCATGAAAATATTTGCAACTTAGCATACGAGTAGGACCCTAATGCACGTAGACCTTAACTCCGTTCACAGCAAGTGACTCTGTTTCACTTTTTAACGATAAAAAGTAAGACTTTTATTGTGTTTTTATAAAAAATTTTAAAATATGTTTTTGTTGATTTTTAGAGAGGGAGAGGATAGGAGAGGGAGATAGAAACACTGATGAGAGAGAAACATCACGGACCGGCTGCCTCCTGCACGGCCCCTCCTGGAGATGCAGCCTGCAACCTGGGCCTGGGCCCTGACCTGGAATCCAACCAGTGACCCCTGGGTTCCTGGACTGATGCCCAACCACTGAGCCACGCTGGCTGGGCTCTTGTGATCTTAAAAATGAAAATAATTTATTTTCTTATAAAACAACATTAACTTAAAAAAATTAATCCGGCGTTGAGATTTCTCAGCTATGGGAAGAGGCAGGGATTTGCTGATCTAATCTGATTTAATGAACAGCATTCTAAGCCTAATGAGACAGAAAAGATAACCTGGATTGATGGAGGACGTTTCTGTTTGCATTGGAATTGCAATAGAATGTATAAGAACGTTTTCTATTACTTCAACGGATTTTGTAGCTTTACTTGTCACGTGTCTATTCTTAGGTTCTCTTTACTGCATCACGCGAACTATTTATATTCCGCGTGTTACAATGAAATGTAGTATATTTCTTCGGGTTGTTTTTTTGTTTGTTTTAAACTAAGGCTCTCTGTCGTCAGGATTATACAGCCACCTACACGTCGGTGAACTACAGCTAAGGTGTCTGCGGTGACCCGGTACCGGAGCTGATGAAGGAGGTGGGTCAGGATGGCTGTCTGGGCAGAGACACAGACACATGACTGAGGTGGCTGGTTCGTGTGCCGACCAGATCCTGCATTCTGGTAAAGATGTGTTTCCCACCTGATGGCCTCAGGGCATTTTCTGGCCCTCCACGCGAGGGCTTCTTGATGCGTGTCAGGTGCAGCGTGGTGCACGTCTGATAGAGGGGCGAGCGTCCCTGCGAGAGCCAGCACGTCACACGGGGACTTCCGACCAGACCTCGCATGCGTCTGACGTTAGCTGGGCACTGGCTTTTCTTTCTTTCTTTTTTAAAAATTATATCTTTATGGATTTCAGAGAGGCAGGGAGAGGAAGAGAGAGAGATAGGAACATCCAGGATGAGACTCCTGGATCAGCCGCCTCCTGCACGCCCCCTCCTGGGGATCTGGCCTGCAACCCGGGCGGGCACCCTTGCCTGGGAGTGGAACCTGGGACCTTTCAGTCCAGGGGCCGACGCCCAACCACTGAGCCACACCGGCTCAGGCCGGTGTTCCCTTTTACGTGCGTTCTCTGACCGTCTGAGGGAGTCCAGAAAGAAAGAGGCTCCTCCAAACCCCGAGCAAAGATGGGGACGAAGCCAGAGACCCCCCACACCGTTCTTTCAGGGTACTCGCTTTCTGGAAGGTTGGCACCCAATCATCCTCTTTCCAAAACCCAAGCTGCATTCCAAGGCACCGAGTATGACCTAAGGTTGGTTTCGTGAATCCACGTCTTGGTCACTGAAGCGTCATTTTGCCGATTTTCCTACCACGTTCTGAGACAACCCTTCCACACGAAGCTGCTGTCGCGTGGTAGCCACGCAGGTGACGGTGGGAGGGCGTTACCGTTCCAATGGTTGCGGATTGTCTGTGAGCAACACAGGACGCTGGGGCTGCCTGAGGTCTCAGGCCTTTTCACCTGCTATCAAAGGGTTTTTCCGCGTGACCATTTTGGTCTTAATATTATTTTGAATTTTTTTTTTACTGAAATTTCTGTTAGGCGTGGAAAAATCATGATGAAAACACTTCAAGGAGAATGGAGAGGGTCTCATAAACCTGCGAGGGTGTTGACTCCCTTCGGACCTCGCTGTATTCTGGGCATTACCACTGAGAAGAGCACATGTAGCTCGGTCACTCTTTCACATGAGTTTAAAGCGACAGGCCCACTTTTAATTTCTTTAATTTTACTCTTCTGTGTGTTTTTGTTTTTTTTTCAAAATGAGTGGCTTTGACATATTGTAAACATTTACGTATTTTAACTAATATAAGTATCATTTTTGCATGTGCTAGGTGTACTTTTAAAAAAGTATATCTTTGCAATAACCAAAGTGTGTTTCTTGAAGATAACTGGATGTTACAGGCTAGAAAAACACCTATTTTTTTTTTATCTAGAAAAATAAGTGAATTTTTTTTTTTTGGTTGAAAGCATACACTGATGCTCCGATATTCTCTTATCATTAAAAAAAAAAAAAAAGCAAACACTAGACTAGAATAACATGAATTTTTATTTCAAACTTTCAAACATTTGAAATGTTTATTTCTAACATTATTTTCTCAAAATAGCTTGTCTTTGCCTTATGACTCTCAATATTCAATGCCTAGTGTTTTACAACAGTATTTTTTTTAAAAAAATAAAGATGATAAAATCCATACTATTAATACGGTTACAAAAATTTAAGTAAATTATGCAGGGAAATTATGGGGTTTGGGTTAGCAATTTGGAAAACATTAGAGAAGTTGGGGAGTCCCAAACTTGATATTAATATAGTACCTCTTTCTAAGATAATAATCTAAATAAAAGTAATGCTATTTTAACTTTCGTTACTAAGCCATGGCATTGGGCTAGGCATTTAATGTGTTTTTCCATTTCCTCTTCTAATTACCAAATGGCTATTGACAAGGTCACAGTCCAAGAACACTTTTTTCCATCCTGCCCCCGGGCCGGGGAACTCAGCACAATTAATAATAGAAAGC
The DNA here is from genome assembly GCA_026230045.1 of Corynorhinus townsendii. Taxonomy (NCBI): domain Eukaryota; kingdom Metazoa; phylum Chordata; class Mammalia; order Chiroptera; family Vespertilionidae; genus Corynorhinus; species Corynorhinus townsendii. The sequence goes on from JAPDVU010000005.1 coordinate 1,517,918, forward strand.
GGGCAGGAAGCCAGCCACAGTGTTTTCAGAGAGCCACCAGCGTAAGGCTACCTTGAAGTTGACATCATGTGGAGAAATTCGGGGGGAAAGTGGGTGTAAAGTGACCAGGGAGACGCTCGGTCTCAGACACGAGTCTGCTGAGCTGTAGGCCGCCGTCCCCGTGCCGGTTCCGAGGGAGTCCGGCCAGGACGTGCCCACGGAAGGCCTTTGCAGAGTGCCGTTCACTCAGGTAGGAAATGCATGTCAACGCTGTCCGCCAGTCCCGGATCGAACCCAGTCTGAGGCCATTCTTCCCTTACCCCCTTGTCCTGGCTGCTCCCTGGGCTGGGGCCCCCCTGTCCCCACAGCTCCCTGGGGCCCCCCTGTCCCCGCAGCTCCCTGGGCTGGGGCCCCCCCTGTCCCTGCAGCTCCCTGGGCTGGGGCCCCCCTGTCCCCACAGCTCCCTGGGGCCCCCCTATCCCCGCAGCTCCCTGGGCTGGGGGTCCCCCTGTCCCCGCAGCTCCCTGGGCTGGTGCCCCCCTGTCCCCGCAGCTCCCTGGGCTGGGGCCCCCCTGTCCTAGCAGCTCCCTGGGCTGGGGCCCCCCTGTCCCTGCAGCTCCCTGGGGCCCCCCTATCCCCGCAGCTCCCTGGGCTGGGGGCCCCCAGTCCCAGCAGCTCTCCAGCGGCCCTGGTGTCAGCATCAGGACAGCCTGCGCCGCTGGAGAGGCACCAGCAGAGGCTTCCTCCCTGTTCCCTGCGTCCTGTCCTGGGAACCCTTCCTTTAGGGCACGGACTCTACTTTTTATTTTATATACATATGTGTGTGTGTGTGTGTGTGTGTGTGTGTGTGTATACACAGACACAGACACAGGCACAGACACACAGACTCAGACACACAGACACAGGCACAGACACACAGACACAGGCACAGACACACAGACTCAGACATACAGACATAGACATATTATTGATGTCAGAGAGGAAGGGAGAGGGAGGGAGAGAGAAACATCAATGATGCCAGAGAATCATGGGTCCGCTGCCTCCCGCACACCCCGCACACGCCGCACTGGAGATCGAGCCTGCAACCCCGGCCTGTGCCCTGACCGGAATCGAACCCGGGACCCCTCAGTCCGCAGGCCGACGCTCTGTGCACCGAGCCGCACCACCAGGGCCACGGCCTCCCCTTTCCTGTTTCATGGCCGGATGCGCTCACTCCGGGAACCTGGTTCCTCTCTTCGCCCGCAGCCTCTCGCCCACACCCTCCCCTCCGAGGCCGGGAGGGTAGCCAGCCCCACGGGGCAAGCCGGGCTCCGGGCTCCGGGCTCCGGGCTCCCGGGGCAGAGCCGCCACGGAGCTCCGCGTCCCCCCGCGCAGCTGTGCTTCCCCGCGGCCCCGCTGTGAGCGCAGGTCGGGCAGCGCGAGGGACGGAGACCCCGGCAACAGGAGCCACGCACCCGCGCGAGTCCCGCCGGAGAAGCAGCGGCGAGAGCGCCGAGCAGGCAGAGCGCGAACCCCACGCGGGGCGGTGCTCCCCGAAACCCCGCTGCGCCCGCCGCGGAGTGAACTCCGCGAGGCCCCGGGGGGACGCCCGCGCCCCTTCTCACCCGCGGCGTGGAGAGGCGCGTCCGGGTGGGGATGCCCCGCGCTCACGACCGCCCCGCGCGCGGAGAGCCACCTCCCCGACGGGCTGAGCTGGGACCCATCGCTCGGGTGTCCGACTCCCAAGTTCATTCCTAGACGGTCCCGGGCCCCGCACAGGCGGCTCGCGGCGGCGGCTCGAACGCCTGCGGGTCGCGCGCGCGGCCTCTCCACCCGGAGATGCAGGCGGCGATGTCGGGGCGCCGGCCCCCGTCCCCCCGCTCCGGGAGGACCCGCCCGAGCCGCGGACCGGGAGCAGCACAGGGATCGGCGGAGGCACTGACTTACCAGCCGCGGGAAGTTCCTGGCGCAGCGCCGGGGGCACTGGTTGTCCGAGCTCCTCCCGCCCAGGGTCCCCGGAACGCGCGGGTGAGCCTGCTCCCAGGTGCAGCGCGGAGCCCGCCCGGCCCTGCGGGGAGGCGGCTGCGAGGCAGAGCCGGCTCTGAGCAGCGGGGCCCCGGTCACCCCGTCCCAGCCCAGCCGGGGAGGCGGGGCTTCCTGTGACATCAGCGCCCCGCCCGCTCAGGGTTCGGTTACTCCTCCCTCCAGGGCGCCCCCAGGCGGTGCCTGCTCCGCCCGCCCTCCACCCCCACCCCCAGGCAAGAAGCAGCCTGACCCAGGGGGTCCCAGCCGCGGCCACCCACATGGGGGGCTTCACCCCCCTGAGCTCTGCTCCAGCTGGCCCCGCAGCTGCCTGCGGTTGGTGCAAGGGAGTCGAGTGTAATGTTCTGTTCAAAGATGACAGGAGCTGGGGCGGCCGTGTGTGCGGGCGTGTGCATGTGTGCGCACGCTTGTGGGTGTGCGTGTGTGCACGCGTGTATGCATGCGCGCGTGCGTGCGTGTGTGCGTGTGCATGTGTGCGCACGCTTGTGGGTGTGCGTGTATGCATGCGCGTGCGCGCGTGCGTGTGTGTGCGTGTGCATGTGTGCGCACGTGGGTGTGTGTGTGTGCATGTGCGCGCACGTGGGTGTGTGCGTGCGCGCGTGCGTGTGTGAATTATACTTCCCAGTGTCCCGAGGAAATGCTCCATTTTCCCTGGGGATGAACACAGGGAGTAGTGACTACATGCCTCTTCATTCGCCCTGTGCTCCGCCGCTCACGGGTGGGGAGCTCTGGGAGTCAGAGCCGGCCTTGACCCGTTTCCCAGGACCAAAGGGAGGAACTTCAGGCTGCAGGTCTCTTAAACGTGCTTGTGCTGTGTTGTGACACTAGGATGCGTGTGTTTTCCATCCACAAAACCAGCGCGTGCCAAGAAGATACGTTCATTCCGAACGCGTGTAGTGACTCACGGGGACTGACGGGGGCGAGCTGTGAGACAGACATGCCTTTTGGTAACGTGGGAAGTGTGTGAAGGCATGGCAGCAATGGTCATTCCTGAAACCTGGACACCACTACACATCCCTGAATGGGCCTGAGCACCGGTGTCCTCATCTGTCAACCGAAAACGACGATCAGATCATACCTGAAGTCCCTTATGTCTCTCAGCCTTTCAATCAAGTGACGTAACATTTAGAAATAAACACGCTTCATTCTGTCCTTCACAAAGGTGGGTCAGAGGCGCTGGGACACTGGTAGGTGACTGCAGCTCTGGAACAAAACGGGATGCTAAGCAGTCCTTGCGGACAGTCAAAGGGGGGCACGGCTGGCAACCTGAAGGGGTTCTTGTCCCGGAAGCTCTATGCTCCTCACATTTTTATTGGCTGGAGCCTGGAAGAAACCGAGTACACGATCGTTGACTTGAAGATCAATAGAATCAAGGTCAATGAAAACACATCCATCTGGAAAACCGGATGCATGCTAACCTCTCTCCACCAGGATTCTGTGGTTGTGAGAAACGAGTTACACCGGTTTTGTTCCTGGAGGGTTGGACATTGTCTCCCCTATGAGCTATCTCCTCCGGCCCCGAGGAGGAAGTCCGTGATGCAGACTTTAAATCGGAATCCCCCTGCCCATGTCTCTCACCCCCAGGCTTGACCCAATATGCGAAAGAGACCTCTGACCCCCTAGAAAGAGATCAACACGTAGCTTTGAATTTAAATCATGAAAAATGGAAACTCTTTACGTTTGCGAAAACATTGGTGTTTCCCCCCAAAGATCAGTTGATTTTGTTTGTCCAACACCAGTCAAATCCAGTGAATGGGACAGAGATCTGTGCTATAAACTTAGGTCCTAAGACTCTTAGATCTGAAGCGAATGCTCTTTCTCCTTGACTGAGCACCAAGGGTGCGCCGCCCGGCGAGCTCCCCGAAGGTCTGGCCTTTATATGAAAGTTCCTGGTCAGGTCCATGTTTATGACCCATGACGACGCGGGCTCTTTTCATCGCTGTCCTCTGTAAACCTTACTCCGAGAGAACAGGCGAACTGCACCCCCATCAGACCCTTGCAGTGGCTGGCCTAGAAACGCGGGGTGAAATACACGGCCTGGGGCTTCCGGGAGCCACACGGTGTGGAGGGATGCGAGGCAGACCCCTCAGGGACACGCTGCCACGTGGCGACAAGCCGTTGGGGAAAATACAGGAGAGCAGAATGCAAAGATGGCAATAACCAGGGAGGTGACGCTTCGACGACGGGGCGGGCCTCAGGACACGGATCCAGCCTTATGTGACAGAGGCACTTAATCTTCTTCCCCAGGGGAGCTGGAAGACACTTGGAATCGCGGCTACGTAGCGAGCAAGGCTACGTTTTGAACTGGACTCTGTAGGGGTTGTGTTGGACGTTAAAAACCCGACTTGCTCTGCTGTCTAGTTGGGAGGGATGCTGAGATTCCCTGTGGTTTTGCACTCTGCGCACGGGCTCCATCATCTCGAGGGCAATCGCAGCGTTGCCTTCAAATATTTCCCGTGGAGACAGACGGGAAAAGAGCGGAAACCTTACATTTGAAACGAGTCGTATTGTATAACACGCCCCATATGGACAGATGAAACTCTGCTATTAGCACGCATGCAGAATTTCCTTTCACATGTTACAACGTGTTCCCCCAGGAGAACACGTTGTAAAAGAGCGTCATGGCATAAACAGTTGCCTCAAAGGCTGCCTCTTCTGTTCCCGGATCCCTGAGAGCTGATGGGAGTGGGTCTTGGAGGAGCTCACGGTTTCCTCACAGACACCGCCCGGAGGGGAGCCTGCTACCGGGAGCAAAGCGCGCACTGGCGAACAGGTTCGGGTCATGGACGGGTGCAAACTCCACATTTCAGTTCAGCACGTGTAAAAGCGCGCTTACCTGAGGGCCCAGAGGGACCTGCAGGGCAAACACCCCCCCGTGAGGCGACCAGCCGCCCATTTGCGAGGCAGCCCCGTTCAGAGTGCCAGGCTCGCAGTGTCCTGGTTTGGACAGAAACCTCACAGCGGTCCCTTCGCCGTCCTCACCACGCCGTCCTGCCTGCCAGTGGGGCGCACGCACGGAGGATGCGTGAGCACTGTATCCGGAACCTCGCTCTGCTCCCCAGAAAGGGTAACACCGTTCTTCCGTCCCCCGGCTCGCGTTCCCTGGCCATGTCCCCGGCACCCTGCACGTGTGCGCCTCGTGAATCTACCCCGACGGGCTCCTCACTGGCCGGTCTCAGTCGTGACTGGGACATGAGGGACTTACTGAACTTGGCGCTGACGCCGTTGGCCTCAGCAGCACCTGCTTAAATGCCCGGGCCTTGGATTTGCTTGAAAATGTAGCTCAGACTGATCCTAAAGGTGCCAAATGAGTCTGACTGTTCCCCCCGCACAGGCTGTTTTGTCCAGCTATGGGACTTGTGAAATGACCAGCAATTTTGATTTTTCGCTTCAATTATTCACGCACATTTCACATCAACCTGTGGTGTACAGTGAAGGCTTTGCAGCGGGAGGAGCCGGGGACGGTATGTGACGCATACACTGAGGTCTAATACCAGGCATCTGCCCGGGAATCCGGAACCCCTTCCCCGGAGGGCCAGCCCTTCCCATCAGCTCCGAGCTGGGGATCTCTAGTCTCATCCTGCCATCTAGCGTCAAGGATTCGCAGTTCACAGAGCGTCCCTCCACTGAAACAGGATGCGGTTCCTTCTTCTCCATACGGAAAAATCCCGACCACCAGGAAGGTTCCCCAGAAAGCGTGTTCTTACGCTCGCGATCACTAGAGTTTATCTGCAGGGGTTGATGGCAGACGATGCAATTAAAGCGTCCGTTCACACACAGTGGGAAAAATGAGCGTCTCATAACATGTTTAGGTGCAAAAGCACACAATCTCTAAATAAATGCTAACACGTACATTAGGGATCGCAAAATAAAGCGACACCCCGTCTTTTGTCCTTCAAGGTGTAGGCGAATCTCTGAAGTGATCTAAATCTAGACGATTCTGGGCGGACGGGGGCTGGATCCTCCCTATCCTATCCGGTCGGAAATACCCATCAGACGTGGGACGCTCCGGGTGGAGTGACAGGTGTCTCTCATACCTGAAAAAGGACCCTCCCCCCTCCAAACGTGAAGAGCATTTGTTCTACGCCGCCTGCTAGGAGACTCATCAACCATTGGCTGTACCCCTGCCCTAACCTAATACCGCCGGCAGCTGAGGGCGTCTGTGGCTGTTAATTACTCTAATTATGGAGCTCTCTCTCTCTCTAAGCATCTGCACCCTCAGAAAGCAGAGCCCATACGCCACAGCCACCCGTGGCGCCCAGAATGGACCGTGTGCCGCGTGCCGGGCGCCGGGCAGGTCCGGGGAACACGGGGTTTGGGGATAAGGACCTCATTCCTGCTCCCAGGGAACTGGCTGTGCCCCCGGGCGGGCCTTAGAGGACACGCAGTATGGGCTCCTCCTGCCCAGCTGCTCCGATGGGACTGAGACAGATGAGGACAGAGCGGGTGGGGCCGGGGGGAGACCTCCTGGAGGCAGGAAAGCACTTTCTCCGAAGGTGACGGTTGTCCTGGAACCGAGAGGGTGGCAGGTGCGCCCTGGGTTAGGAAGACGGCCTTCCTGGCAGGGCTGCCCAGAGCGGAGCTGCGGGCCAGGTGCCCATGGCGATGGAGGAGCGGGCTCTAGCCTTTCGGGAGCAGCATTGAGGGAAAGGAGCCGAGCCTGGGAGTCAGGATAGAAAGAGGTGAGCGGCCACGTGACCATCTCAGGGGAAACCTGGGGTTGGACGAGTGGCTGGGGGGGCCCCGGAGGGTGGGTCAGAGCAGCGCCTTGTCCGGCAGCGGTGGAGATGCGGTTTCCAGGGAGAGGAACCCGCCAGCTGAGGGCCATCTGGGGCAGCATGTGCCCTGGGAGCTGCGAGCCTCCCATCCCAGCAGCTGAGACGCAGCGCACCAGCTGGGTGGAGAGCAGAGGTGGCATCAGCATGTCCTGTCCCGGGAGGAAGGCAGGGCGCACACACACCTGCTCACAGGCGCCGAGCATGGAGGCCAGGATCCGGAGGGAAGCCAGCAGGGCCGCGGTGCAGGGCCTCAGACGCGGTAAGAAACTCCATTTTTGCCCGGCCGGCGGCATGGTTGAGCGTCAACCTGTGTACGAAGGTCACGGTTGGATTCCAGGTCGGGGCACAGGCCTGGGTTGTGGGCTCCATCCCCAGTGTGGGGCCTGCAGGAGGCAGCTGATCCATGTTTCTCTCTCTTCAGTGATGTTTCTCTCTCTCCTTCTCCCTTCCTCTCTGACGTCAGTACAAATGTCTATATTTTTCAAAAAGAAATTGTATTTTATTCTCTGAGCAATGGCTATGCCGCCCAAATCAGGTTGTGTGCTCCATGCGGCTGGATGTGGCTGGGTGTGAGGGCTGGAGAGAGTGGGCGAGCCCTGGAACTATTTGTTTACAAAGTAATTTAGTCAAAGTTAATGACCACACTGCTGATACTACAGGTGGAGACTCTCTTTTTTTGAATTAATTGTAAGGAAACAAACAAACAAAAAAACCAAATTCAGTTCGAGGTTGTGTTCCCTAGTTTGAGTACTTACCTCTATCCAGTGGGGCTTCCTGGGTTTCAGTTCTGTTTTCGGGGACGTTGAGGAAGAAAAATAAGCTTTGGATGATTAGCATTTTTCCAGAAATATGCTGTGTTCCGTGCTTCCTTTAACTCCGTGGGGATTTCATTTCAACGTTGCGGATGGGGGACTGGAGCTTAGTAAGTTTATTCAACTGGAAGTTGGTGGAAAGGGACCTTGAAACCCAAGCTGTTTGGTCTTTAAACCTGTCTCCTTCTGTATAACGTTATTTGCAAGACATTTAATCTGGCAAACTGCTTCAGAGGTTCCTGGAGGAAGTTGTATGGACTCCAAGGCAAAGGACATGGGTCACTGGGGCTCCGGTTAGACACTCCCTCGCGGAGAAAAGGAAGATGATGGAGAAGACAGCACCATCCACACCACCACTAGCGTGGCCGTGTTTCTACTCGGATATATCTGTGTTCTGATCTCCGCTGTGTCATACATTTCCAATATGATCCATACACACGGAGTGGCCAGATGATGATGATCTCTGAACGCATAATGATCTGGCCACTCAGTGTATATCCTATAGAATAATAGGCTAATATGCAAATGGTCTCCTTGACCAGGAGTTCGACCAGCAGGCAGGCTGGCCAACTGCCCATGTCCCCTCCCCCTGGCCAGGCTGGCCGGACCCCACCCATGCACGAATTCATGCACCCGGCCTCACACACACACACACACACACACACACACACACACACACACACACAGAGTGGCCAGATTATTATGCGTTCAGAGATCATCATCATCTGGCCACTCCGTGTATAAATGATAGTGTAAGTTTCCGAAATTTTAGAAAGATGACACAAGGAATAATGACCATTTTTAATACCTAATTTCTAAGCAACATAAGATATTTAAATATTTTCAAATGAGTTGGAAAAACGAACATAGTTTTATTAGAGAAACCAAAAGATCATTCACTGATTTTTACCCTTTTGTACCCGTGTTAAAGTTTCCATATTAAAAATGCTATTAGTACCTCTTAGGCAACCATCTCAAAATCAAGTAAAAAGGCCCAAATTATTAAATGCATGTCACTTTTTACATTTTCCTCAGCTAATCTTGTTAACAGTAAGACCACTTCATCCTTATGCTCTTCGTTCTTCATCCTATAACACCGTTACTTCAGCAGAACAAAATTTACCAGGAAGTTCCTACTTCAACTTTTATTTGCCCGAATAATGGTGACAGCCCAAAGAGGCTTTGTTCTAAAACCTTGAAATGTTAAATACTCGGCGACTTGTGCTGGCGGTGGCTGCTGTCTGATCGGCTACCTCCGAGGCAGCGAGCATAGCTATGCCAGTTCTCTCCTGTGGGCCTCACGGACCCTCACTGTCACTTCGCCCAGGGGAGGGGACGAGGGACATGGAGGCTCACTGAGCTCCAATCCACATCCTTCATTTATTGTATTGGGTTTGGTGCTTCCTTGTTTCCTTCCACAACTCTCAACCGTCCTTCGGGGGTGCCTGACAGCTTAATGACCGCCAGTAGAGACAAGAACAGCGGCGAGGTGTACTAGGGTTCAAAGACTTTCTCCATCGTTAAAGGGCCCAGAGAGCCTTGCTTCAGTGTGGGTGCGGGGCTTGTGTAGGAGACAAACAGAAGGAATCCCAGAGTTAAGTAAACAGATTCCTGACATACACCCAGCTTTGCAGCTGCAGAGGGGTTCTAGTTAAACAGGGGCGGAGGGTCATTGTTTATTTCTCCATCTCTGCTATAAAAGAGCCGTTTCTCGGCCAGATGCACCGTGTGGGTGGCTCCCAGCTGTTCCCGTGGGGGAACTCTGGAAATTTCCCCAGAGCGATGAAACGTGTGTGTGTGTGTGTGTGTGTGTGTGTGTGTGTGTGTGTGTGTGTAACCTTCTGGAGGGTGGGACTACAGGGAACAGGAAGGAGGCAGATTACTGGACAGTCAAACATTCTTGCTTTCTGTTCCAAACATTTGCGAAGAGGAAGGAAGTGGCCGCTTCCTCTGCTTTAACGCGCCAGCACCTGCGGCCGAGAGAGGCGAGTTCCGTGGGCTGGTTGTTCCCTCCGTGCACAGGCAGATTCCACCGGTGAGAGCCCCGGGATGTTACCCGTGGCGCGTGAGCAGTTAGTGATGCTGATGAGAATGGAGTCACTCGGGCACTGTGGATTTGCTTAACACTCACTAGAGGACAAATTGTAGATGGAAATGAAAGGTTTTGGTTCTAGGAATAAATTTTTCTTCACTAAATTCTTTAAAGAATGATTTCAGAAGAGATTAGCCGGGCCGGTGTGGCTCCGTGGTTGAGCACTGACCTAGGAACCAGGAGATTACACCTTCCATTTCTGGCCAAGGGCACAGGCCCGGGCTGTGGGCTCCATCCCGGTGTGGGGCCTGCAGGAGGCAGCCGATCGGTGAAACTGCCTCGTCATGGATGTTTCTCTCTCGCTTTCCCTTCCCCTCTGAAATCAATGAAAACATATTTTAAAAATAAATAAATACGGAAAAGAGATTACTTTCAAAAGTGATTCAAGCAGCTCTAAGGGCCTGGAGTCAGCGTCAAGCAGAAGCAGATCTATCACTTCCTTGGTGTTCGGGGGTCAGTCCGGCACCGGCAAAGGACTCGGTGGGTCAGCTTCCAGATGGCGAGGCAGCGTCACCACGGCCTGCTCTGAAGGAAGGCAGCGTCACCACGGCCTGCTCTGAAGGAAGGCAGAGTCACCACGGCCTGCTCTGAAGGAAGGCAGCGTCACCACGGCCTGCTCTGAAGGAAGGCAGCGTCACCACGGCCTGCTCTGAAGGAAGGCAGCGGCCGCGGCAAATGACCACGTTCCGCGGGAGCAAAGCTGGTGATCACGGAGTGAGCAGCCTGGCCATTGCCGACGGCTGGTTTGTTCATCTCAGATCACGTTTTACATGTTTTGGCTTACCGGGTACAGGTGTTGGATGCCTTTAACTGGGGAGCACTCCATCTGTGACATTTATTGTATTTGTTTTTTTGGCAAAGCGCTGCAGGAATGTGCTTGACAGACCGATGGGCATTAAAGGCTTAGAACAAGCACACAGCTATTCTGCGTCTCCTCGACTTCCACAGCCAAGTCACCCTGGCCTCCTTTCATTCTCGCACGGACACGTCCAAGCCCGCCTGCCTTTCTCCTTCTCGGGGTGCGGCTTCTTCCCCCACTCTCCCCTGTCCTTTACGTCGTCTCTGCGCCACTGGTGTGGGAAATGCGGTGGGGGTGGGGGTGTTCAAAGACAGTGCGGCCCGGTGTGTGTGTGTGTTTTAAATTCAATCTTTATTTTTAATTTTTACAAATGTATTTTTATTGATTTCGGAGAGAAAGAGAGAGGGAGAGGGGGAGGGAGAGAGAGACATCCACGATGAGAGAATCATTGATCGGCTGCCTCCGGTCAGGCAAGATATGGATACTTTTTGAAGAGCAGCTACAGGTTCACAGTAAAACTGAGCGGGAAGGAAACGGGAATCCCAGTGAAAAGCTTCATCTAAACCAGTTTAGTAGGGCTCGTATCCGATTTCCACTAAATGCTTTCTTTTCTTCGTCTTCATTGATCTTCGTGTGGGGGTTCTTTTGAAGAAAGCTACAAAAGGAAAAGAAACAAACGAGCGCGTGGTGAAATGGCTCATCGTGGCACGTTATCTAAAGTTTCCTCAAATCGTTTCATTTCAATTTTCTGTTTTATTACTGGCAGTATTACAGATGTCTCCCACTTTCCCCTCTGCCCCCCTTACCCCCCTCCCCGTCTTCACCGCACTATTGTTTGTGACCAGGCACTATGCTTGTAAGTATGTAAATTTTTTGGTTTATGTCTCCTCACCAAGTGATATTTGAATGTTGAAAACCAAGAAGAAAAGTTTGATCCATGTAGGAGTCTTTGATTTGTATTTATCTTTGTCCAGAGCAACCTAGTTCTAAGGACGGCCCTTTGCCTCTGTGAGAGTTAGCCACATGGATAAACACGCTGCTCCTTATTCTTCATTTTCAGAGAGGAATGCATGATCGTTTTATTAAAAACGTGAGCCCATGGCTGTGTATGGTTGGTGGAATATGGCTGCTTCTATGTATATATTAATGCTCTTCTATAAACATGCACAATTTTTCTGTTCAGCAGAGTAATGTTTAACTTTGTGCATTATAAGAAGCCATACGTATATTTGCTACGATCGTTTAAAATGAAATTTTAGTATGCAAACATTAAGAGAATAAAATGATTTTTAAAAATTAATCGTTTCTCTATGAAGATGCACGAAGAGGAATGGCAGCTAACAGACCCGGCAGTGTTCTCTCAACGTCCTCGCAAAGGGAAGGCGTATTGGCTACATGGTAATGCCTTGTTTCCCACGGTGAGCGGGGCTGGTCGCACGGTATTTTCAGGGGCCGAGAGTCGTTCACAGGCCCACGCCGGCGTGGCTAAGCCCTGGGGGCGAGGGGGGTGCCCACCTTTCCTACAGGCCTTGAGACAGGCTGCCTCCGAGACGAAGTTGTTCTCGTTGCCCCCGCAGCCGCTGTAGCCGAACGTGAGGCAGGTCCCGGCGTCGGAGTCGTAGTAGAACCTGGTCACGTTGGCCGAGCACAGGCCTCTGTCCGCCCCGGTCAGACACCAGGAGGGGATGCTGAAGTCTGAGAACACGAAGAGCACAGGTTACCATGACATGACGGTTTCATCAGAGGTGTTCACGTGACCGCGTTGTTTCAAATACATTTTTATGGACGTCAGAGAGGAAGGGGGAGGGAGGGAGAGAGAGAGAGAGAAACATCCATGATGAGAGAGGATCCAGCCTGCCACCTGGGCATGTGCCCTTGACTGGACTCGAACCCTGGAGCCTTCCGTTGGCAGGCTGACACTCTGTCCACTGAACTAAACCAGCTAGGGCTGGCTTTCTCTTTATTTCAGGTCCTATGCACGTAAATGCTCAAATTATATCATAACATCCATTACATAATACATGTGAGAAATACTTTCACCGAATGAAGGTGCTTAGAGCGATGCCGGGTCCTTCCTGGGAACGTAAGGGCTGCGGGCGGGGTCTGTGTCTGCTGGGATGGAGTTGCTGCTTCCATGCAGCGAGTCTGTCCCGCAGGGAGCGTGCACCTTCCTTCGTTAAGAAGGGAGCCGACACCCGTGGGGGGCGGGGCAGGCGTGGGGAGTGTGCGCCGTGGAGCGAGCGTTCTGTGTCTTCTGGGTGGTTTGCTGAGTGAGAAATGCAGAAAGCAGGCGGCCAGGGTGTGGAAGGTCACAGGGGACAGACTGTGGGGAACCTGGTCTGGACAGGAAGGCCTCCGCGTAGTAAAGAGGAAGAAAAAGCGGGTAGGTGTTTATCGGGTTGGATTGCTTTGTCCGGACCAGTGGTTGTGAAACGCTGTGTCGCACGAGTTTATAAAACAGGTGCTACCTGGCGACTTAGTGAGGGGCTCTGACCTCTTTTCTCTTAGATGGCCAGATAAAACGATGCCCACAGCCCACGACAGTGGCCGTCCGGTGTGAATGCCCCGTCTTGAATCATAAATATACAGGTCATATAGTAGGGTCACATCTCATGGGTCCCCTCACACGATAAGGGTGTGTCTGATTGCTTAATTCTTGGTACCAGAAATCCTTATAAAAAAGTTCAGGCACCTGACTTTGGGGAAAAAAAAAAGTCACTTTGGAGCAAAAAGGGTAGGTGATGACTATTCTTATTAGTTTTTGTAAATCCATCAAAATGATACCCATTTTTTGTCAGATTGGCAGAAAATACGGTTTTTGGCGTGCCGCGGGATTTTAGGGGTTCGTTGACCCGCGCGTGCAATGAACACGTGAAACCGCTTGTCTGGGTGCGGCCTGACCAGGGGTTGGGGCCCGGCCACCTCCATCGGGGTCTTCCACGTTAAGCCGCAAGGAGAGGCGCCATGCAAGCCACGCAGTGTGAGACGTGTGCGTGCAGCTCATCTATACTAATAAATCTATGCTCATAAAAGCCTGATATGCTAATTAGACCGGACGTCCTTCTGGACGACCTTCCCGATGAAGCCAGGGCTGCGGGGGCGAGGCAGAGGCGGCGGCCGCCTGGGCGGCGAGGGCGGAGCCCCTTGCATGAATTTCGTGTGCTGGGCCTCTAGTTTTAAGATAATTCTGTCTTTCTCGTGCATTTGAAAAAACGTTCCTTCATGTCAGGTCTGTGAAATGGAAAACCTTGTGAGGTTGTAGTAAAAGGTGGAAAGCGATGTGTTTTAGTTCCTGGCTCAGCTTTTCAGGAAGAAGGAGATTTTAACAAGGAGAGCAGCTAGAGGGGGCTGGGGGCGAAGGTGGGCAGGGGGGAGTACGCAGGTCAGGCGTGCCGGGTTGTTGGGGGCACTCGGCAAGCGCCAGGCGCCTGCGGAACGGAGACATAATCACATGCCCATTCATCGCGGCTTTCCTGCGCGCGGCTGTCCTGCGCGCGGCCTTCCTCACCCGCTCCGAGGGAAGATGGGACTGTGCATTCTGCCGGGGATCGGCAGCATCCAGGCAGACGGCCCGAGCGTGCGATGGGAGAGAAGCCGTGTTTAGAAAAGACAGAAATGTCCAATTTTGACGTGGGGGTAGGACCGGTCCTGTGGCTCAGCCTCCCTATCCCGTCTGTCCGGGCGTCCGACTCGCCTGTGAGATGGGTGGCCTGAGCATCGTCTCCCTCCAGGACCACACGCCGCCTCCCTCGTTACCCCTCCCCAGCGTGGGGACACCTCGGGGCCTGGAGGAGGCACACAGCGCCGGCTGAACGGGACTGAAATGAAGAAGTCTAGTTCTCTGCCTCAGGTTAGCAGGCAAAGTCGGCAACGTAGGTTTGCAAGTCCTCTAATTAGAAATGTTTCAAAGACACGAAACATTTACAATTATGCCGTAATTTTATACGTGCTTTATGTTATCTGAGGCAATAATGATCAAAGGAATTAAACGAAGGTACTTCGGATCAAGGTCATGGGCTTTAGTCGTATTAAAAAGGATGGCTAATAAAATGCGTATAAATAAGAGCTCTGATTATTTTACTTATTTCCTGCTGTAAACCTCCACTGACACTGGGTAATCCTTATCACAGAAAACCTCAAGCCCTGGCTGGTTTGGCTCAGTGGATAGAGCATCGGCCTGAGGACTGAAGGGCACAGGCCCCAGGTTGCCAGCTCGATCCCCAGTGCGGGGCGTGCAGGAGGCAGCCAATCAATGATTCTCTGTCATCATTGATGTTTCTATGTGTTTCCATCTCCCTTCGTCTCTGAAATCAATAAAAAATATATACTTAAAAAGAAAAGCTGCCATATTGATGCTGTGTATAAACAGTGGGTTAAAAATGGTATACATGTCATCGCAACCTTATAAAACTTTTAAGAGATATTACTCCCCGCGTGTAACAAATGAGGAAGCGGAGGCTGAGTCGTGTGACTTTTTCCAAGGCCACAGAGAGAGCTGGCAAATAGCAGAACTAGCCTTTCAGCCCGCCCACGTCTTCCTGTCCATCAAGCCAACACTCTTAACCACTCAGATGTGTCACCTGAAGCCTAACTAGAACATAACAATAACCGAGCAAAGATCCTTTAGTAATTAAGTTGTCACCCTTCCCCTCTCTATTCGATCCCCAGATCGTCTCTCCTTGGAGCTGGGGTTCAGGGTGCCTCAGATGCCGCTGCCCTCAGTCATAGGCAGGGAGCGGGAATGCATCAAGTCTGAGCAGGAGAGAGAGAGCGAGCTCATCAAAACGGATCATCGGACGAGGGGCTGGTGACAAGTCGGGGGACAGTGCGGAGCCCAACGGTATTCGGAGAGCTCAGACCCTGGGAGGCAAGGGGCCTTGGGGCGTTGGGCTGGCGGGGGGGGGCTGACCCTAGAATAACAGGCCGGCCGTCCCGGCCTTGATGCACTCTGTGGTCACACGGCACTGGCCAGGCAGAGCCACTGAAGGCATGACGATGTGAGAAAGCCGGGAACCTCCTGCCACTGTGTCCCTAGGAAAGACAGAGTTGGGGTTTTTCTATCAGCACCCGTTTTATATCAGTGCTCCCCGAATTCACTTCTGCAAGGACTGTCCCGTGTTCAAGAAGGAAAAGGCCAGGCATTGAATGCCACCCAGCGCCAAGCATCCCAGGGTTTCCTAAGCTGTTCCTCCGCCATTCCTCACTTGTCCTATCCAGCCAATCCCAAATTCGTAGTTCAAATAGGGGGTTCATTTTATTTTAAATATAACTGTATTGATCTCAGAGAGGAAGGGAGAGGGAGAGAGAGAGAGAAACATCAATGATGAGAGGGAATGATTGATCGGCTGCCTCCTGCACGCCCCACACTGGGGATGGAGCCCGCAACCCAGGCAGGTGCCCTGGATCAGAATCAAACTGTGACTTCCTGGTTCATAGGTTGACGCTCAACCACTGAGCCAGGCTGGCCGGGCTTGATGTTGTCTGATTTTTTTAAATATATTTTTTTATTGATTTCAGAGAGGAAGGAAGAGAGAGAGGGAACATCAATGATGAGAGGGAATGATTGATCGGCTGCCTCCTGCACGCCCCCTACTGGAGATTGAGCCTACAACTCCGGCATGTGGCCCTTGACCGGAATCGAACCTGGGACCCCTCAGTCCACAGGCCGACGCTCTATCCACTGAGCCACACCGGTAAGGCAAGAGGGGGTTTATTTTAGCAAAGAGCATGTGCCATCCAATGAGTCTTATTAATCTACTGGAAGCCCAGTGCACACATTCGTGCATGGGTGGGGTCCCTCAGCGTGGCCTGCAGAGATCAGGCCGAAACCCACAGTTCAGCGCCGCCTGCAGCTCCTACCTGCCGCTCCCGCTCATCCCGGCCCCACTGCGCCTGCCACGGGCTCGCGCCCAATCAGTCCCAATCAGGAGAGGCTCCTGCTGCCCCAGCAGTGTTGCCAGCCACGAGCCCTGCATCTGGCATCCTCCCAAGGGGTGTGGCCTACGGGATCAGGCTAAAACCAGCTCTCTGACATCCCCTGAGGGGTCCTGGATTGCAAGAGGGCGCAGGCCAGGCTGAGGGATCCCCCCCAGTGCACAATCAGGCCGGTGAGGGACCACGGGAGGGCTCCAGGGCATGTCCGGCCCGTCTCACTCAGTCCCAGTTGGCCAGACCCCAGCAGCAAGCTAACCTACCAGTCAGAGCATCTGCCCCCTGGTGGTCAGTGCATGCCGTGGTGAGTGGTTGAGCAGCCTTATCATTCCATTAGCATATTACCCTTTGATTGGTTGGTCGGTTGTTCTGCCGTTTGGTCTATTTGCATATTACTCTTTTATTATATAGGATTAGTGTTTAGTTTGTATTTTATTCATTGTTATTCTTGTGTTGTTTGTTATTGTATTATTTATTATTATTAATCTATTTTACCCGCCCTGCATATATTATGTTACCATCCTATATAATAAAGAGCTAATATGCTAATTAGACTGGACAGTGGAACAACCTTCCGGAACGACCAGTGGGGGGGGGGAAGGGGCCGCGGGGCTGTGAGGCAGCAAGGCCTCGAGGGCCGAGGCAGCAGCTGGGGCTGCGAGGGCCAAGTTCCTTGCACGAATTTTGTACCCCGGGCCTCTAGTATTAACATCCTATCTAATAAAGAGGGAATATGCTAATTGACCATCACTCCGTCACAAAGATGGCTGCACCCACAGCTGAGGGCCTCTAGTATTAACATCCTATCTAATAAAGAGGGAATATGCTAATTGACCGTCACTCCATCACAAAGATGGCTGCACCCACAGCTGAGGGCCTCTAGTATTAACATCCTATCTAATAAAGAGGGAATATGCTAATTGACCGTCACTCCATCACAAAGATGGCTGCACCCACAGCTGAGGGCCTCTAGTATTAATATCCTATCTAATAAAGAGGGAATATGCTAATTGACCGTCACTCCATCACAAAGATGGCTGCACCCACAGCTGAGGGCCTCTAGTATTAACATCCTATCTAATAAAGAGGGAATATGCTAATTGACCGTCACTCCATCACAAAGATGGCTGCACCCACAGCTGAGGGCCTCTAGTATTAACATCCTATCTAATAAAGAGGGAATATGCTAATTGACCGTCACTCCATCACAAAGATGGCTGCACCCACAGCTGAGGGCCTCTAGTATTAATATCCTATCTAATAAAGAGGGAATATGCTAATTGACCGTCACTCCATCACAAAGATGGCTGCACCCACAGCTGAGGGCCTCTAGTATTAACATCCTATCTAATAAAGAGGGAATATGCTAATTGACCATCACTCCATCACAAAGATGGCTGCACCCACAGCTGAGGGCCTCTAGTATTAATATCCTATCTAATAAAGAGGGAACATGCTAATTGACCATCACTCCATCACAAAGATGGCTGCACCCACAGCTGAGGCCACGTTCCCCTAAGAAGCCTTAACGAGCAATCAGCAGGGACCTGAGGCTACACCCTCCCCTGCCCCTGTGAGGCTTGACAGGGCACCTCAGGCTGCTCCCCCTGCCCCAATGCCAAGCAGGGAGAACCTCAGGCCACACCCCCCCCACTAGGTGGGGCTTGACAGGGGACCTCAGGCCTTGCCCCCCACCCAGCAGGGCTTGATGGGGGACCTGATGCTAAGCACCCCTCCCGGTGCGGGGAGCCTGAGGCTATGTCCCCCCCCATCTGGCAGGGCTTGAAGGGGAACCCCAGGCCATGCCCCCCACCCAGCAGGGCCTGACATGGGACCTCAGGCTGTGTCTCCCACCTGGTAGGGCTTGACCGGTGACCTCAAGGCATGCACCCCACCCTGGTCTGGGCTGGGGGATCTCAGGCCACGCCCCCTTTCCTGGTGTCAGGCCAGGGGACCCGAGGCTATGCCCCCTGCCCGATGAGGCTTGACAAGGGTGGGACTGGCTGGGTCTGGATCTAGCCCAATGGGGGCTGGGGCTGGCCGGGTCTGGGTCTCATGTGATTTTGAGGTGCATGTGGGTGGGCAGGGACTTGACTCTGGTCCCGTGGTGAGCCCCAGACTCTGACAGGGGGAAGGTTTTCATATACATTTTACTAATTTTCTTTCATCTCTGACACTTCTATTATAGAGAAAGGGCAAATAGCAATATTAAAATATTTCCTCTAATTAATCCTCTTTTAATGTGCACGAATTTTGTGCACCGGGCCACTAGTATTAACATATTAACATATTAATACAGTAATTGCAATAATTATATTGGTTATGTTAAGTATATTAATTGTATTGTATTTATTTTGTTATATTTTATTTCATGTTCTCTCTGAGTTCCATATGATCTCTGTGACTACCCACCCACCCATCCCTAGCTTTCCATCTCGTGCCCGTGCCACCTGGATTTCTGAGTCCGTGTGAAGTCTATCGCTTTTTTTTTTTTTTTGTATATCGTGTCCCAACATGTTGAAAGACTATGAGGATAAAACCAATTTACACATCCAATTGCAAAGCCACTTTCCTGTCAGAACATACATATCTAAAATAGATAAATCACGTCCTGAAGCATCTCCTTTCGTTCCCATGAATGTTCCCTTTGGGTTACATGCGTGTTGAGGTCCCCATGCGGAGGACTGGAGCCTGGACAAACAGGCCAGGCTGGGCGGAGAGGCAGGAGAGGTGTCACTGGACAGAGCCCGGAGCTGAGTGACTGACAGGAGACAGAAGCGACCGCGCTTCCCACTCCCCTTCCGGGAAAGTGGTGACAGGACGCGAGCGTCTGAAAAGCCGGTGTACCTTTCACAGCACAGTTCTATGTACACCCCGCTTCTGTTGTTAACGTGACATTTCCAGCAGAAATGAAAAAAAAAACCTTACCCCAAACTCTGGCATTCTCCTGGGCAGTGAGCGGTGTGGAGGGGGGCTGGGTGCTGTCATCTGCGGGAGAAAGTGCAGCCGGTTAACGTGCGAGACACAGCCACAGCTCATGCTCGCAGCAAAGCCACGCCAGCAGGTGTGTGGGGAACAGCACACGCCAGGAAGCGTAGCCACAGGCTCTGTTAAATCAGGCGCCGCGGGCTTTACACACGTGTATGCGCACATGTAAACTAAGATGAGGTCTCCAGGAGCAATTCTGTGGTTCTTAGTAAAAAAGAGCATGAGCGCCCCTGTTTGTCCCTCCTTTAATGCGTGCCACGGGCACATAAAACGGGTCGGTTTTCAAGGTGGGAGGCTGCAAAGAGCTCTCTGTCCTCAGATGGTTGTGAAGATAGGGCTTTGGAGCCCTGCTCTCGCCCCTCAGCGATAACGCGGTTTCCTCAGGAAAGAACATGGAATAATGGAGCATAAACAGGCGGTGTTCATCTGGGGAAGCCGTGTTCCGCTGAAGTCAGGCTGGTTAGCTCTCTGTGCTTTCACACATTTCTTTCACTGACTCATTCCTACCAGAGTCAATGAAGACGAACGCATCCCGTTGCTATGGGAACGCACACGCTGGGTGCACTGGTCCTTAGGATGCCTTGTGTTTTAAAGAAGGAATTCTTACCATTTGCAACAGCATGGATGGACCTGGAGAGCATGATGCTAAGCGAAATAAGCCAGTCAGAGAGAGATAAGTATCACATGATCTCACTCATTTGTGGAAGATAATGAACAACATAAACTGAGGAACAAAAACACCCAGAGACAGAGAAGCATCGATCAGACAAGTCAAACCTCAGAGGAAGGCAGGGGAGGGTGGGGGTCAGGGGGAGAGATCAACCAAAGGACTTGTATGCATGCACATAAGCCTAACCAACGGACACAGACACCAGGGGGCTGAGGGCATGGGCGGGGAGGATGGGGGGTAATGGGAGGAGAAGGACACGTATGTAACACCTTAATCGATAAAGAAATTAAAAACTGTTGTGAAAGCTTTGAGCTTTGGAGGAAGCGCAGGAAGGGAGAGGAGCACGCACCTGGGGCCCCGCAGGCCCGCTGGCACTCGGCCTCGGTCTCGAAGTTGTTGCGGTTCCCGCCGCAGCCCCCGAACACGAACTGCTCACAGCGCCGGGCACGGTGGTTGTAGAAGAAGCGCGTGAAGTAGGCGCGGCACAGCCCCACCTCCGCCTCCAGCGAGCAGAAGCCGGGCTGCCCTGGGGGTCAGATGCAGGCGGGTCAGAGAGCAGCTCTCCTGGAGCCGGCTCCCTGCTCAGTTACACGCACACATAGCCGTGCGCCGCGGTTGTTTAAGGAGCGGACAGGGAGAGTTAACGACCAGAGGCGGCAATGCCACACCGCACAGCCTTCCCACGGCCTGGGACACCTGCTGTGACAGGTGGACGCGGGCAGGTGCAGCTCGATCTAATGTGGCCGCCACCGGGATTCCTAAGTTTCCCGCCATCATTGGCAGGGCCTTCACTGCCAACTGGCTCATGATTTGACAGAACAAGATCCTGGGCTCTTTTACCCTGGGTTGGGAAGTACACAATATCATAGCAAAACGTGGTTTACCTATTTTTCTTAATTAGGTTTACTAGAGGCCCGATGCACAAAGATTTGTGCAAGAATGGGCCTTCCTTCCCTTGGCTGCCGGCACCACCTTTGCTCTGGCCAGAGACGCCTTTCTGCCTTCCCACGCTGCCTAGAGGCCCGGAGCTGCTGAGGTGGTGCAGAACGCCTGGTCATTGCCATGGTGACATGGCCACTAGGGACCTGCATACGCAAATCAACCCACCATTTTTTTGTTGGGTTAATTTGTATATCCACTCCTGATTGGCTGGTGGTTGTTGCGGAGGCACGGTCAATTTGCATCTTACTCTTTTATTAGTGTAGATGTGTATCCACATTTAGGAAAATCTATAAATAGTTCATATGTTTTAGGTGTGAGGTCTCATTAGGGGAAAAGTATCACGTGTTGCTTCACTGAGAAATTTCAGTCGCCCAGCTGGTGTGGCTCCGTGGCTTCCACAAGCCACACAGTTCTCACTCTTCAGTTTTGTTTGAGGCTGCATATTTGGCAATTGTCTCAACTAAGCTTTCTTTCACAAAAATTCACGCCCACAGTCCTCAGATATGTAAAGTGGTATTCCTATTCAATTTGTATACAAGCACTAAATAGTACTGACAGAGCAGTTATGTATTGTTAAACATCTCTACTTCTTCTTAATGATCGTCAACAACTCAAAGACATACATCCATCCAGTGAGGGTCACATTGAATAACATTTGCTAACGCCACACAACACTGAGATAATCCAGAGACAAAGTGAGAGCTAAGGTACGAGGGCAATACCGACGCCACTCTTTGGGAGACGTGGACTGCCACGTGTGTGGCCCGTGTTGTAATTCATCTGATACTAAATATCACACGCATTAGGATGAGAGCAAACACAATGTGAAGCCTTCCCTACCACACACTACTCCTGTTATTGCTAACTTTTCGTTGTATCTACCAAAAACACTCTTTCAGCCTGGCTGGTTTGGCCCAGTGAATAGAGCGTCGGCCTGCGGTCTGAAGGGTCCCGGGTTTGATTCCACTCAGGGCACAGGCCCGGGTTGTGGGCTCCATCCCCAGTAGGGGGCATGCAGGAGGCAGCCGATCGATGCTTCTCCCTCATCATTGATGTTTCTCTCTCTCTCTCCCTCTCCCTTCCTCTCTGAATTCAATAAAAATATATTAAAAAATAAATAAAACACTATTTCAAAGATCAGATAGATTTATCATGAACCTCATGTCAGAGAAACCTAAGAATTGAATGCATAAATGAATTGTACTAGTAAGTAAATTATACTATGTGATCATACTGATTATACCAATTATACTAATAAGCACACAAAGGAATATTCACCGTTTATCCCGGTCTGTGCCTCCGTGTCATCTGAAAGAAAAAATAATAAATGCGTATCAGTTATCACAGTCGATGAAAGAATGCTGTGAATTCCAGCTTAACGAACAAGGACGATGTGTTCATTACCATTAAAATTATTCTCATGAAGAATGTCAACACATTTCTTTTGATGTTCTCTAAGCAGTAGATTATTTTCAATTATTGTAACCATGACACCATCTCGTTTTATCATAATAATGTCTCTAAATCTATGTTCAAAGGCCGAACACATTTACAAAAATAAGAATGCACGGCAAACTACTCAAAATGTTGATGATTCAAATAGTTACGGGCTACAACTTGCTTCTTTTGAGAAGTTTATATGTTTCTTCTCCTTTCCTTGTTAACACAGAGATTAAATTTTGAATATTTACTCAATCATACGTGCCTTGCAGAAACCACCCTTGGTCATAATGTATCCTGTTTATATATTGCCCTGACTTTGAGTTGCTGTTATTTTCAGATGTCGGGTGTGACTGCAGTTCTGAGGGACATTGGGTCTGTGGTTCTCGTTCTGGAATTGTCTCTGTCTGGTGTGAGAGCAAGGAATTGTCATGCTGGCGTCATATCATGAATTGGAAAGGCTTCCCTCCTTCTCGACTTTCTGCAAGTCTGTGTTGGATGGTGCTGGGTCCCTTGAATGCTTTCCAGAATTTACCCATCCCGTCCTCCAGCCCTGCAGTACCCTCTGGTGGAAGTTTTTATTCACACATTTCATTTGTTTGCTGGAGGGAGCGCTATTCAGGCGTTCTATTCAACAGCAATGCTCAGTTCCCTGGGAGTCAGCCTCTCTCTGCGGAGAGCCGGATATTTCCTGGTTCCTGGGGCGACAGGGTTATTTGAACAGCTCCGGTTAGTTTTGTTTTGTAGGTGCGTTCATCAAGGACAATCTACCTAAAGAACGATGCACATTGCTACGGAGTGGGTCATGCTTGCCTTTCAAGGATCTGCTGCGGTTTTCCTCACGTTGTTAAATGTATCGGCACCCATTTGTTAGTAAGGTTCCTTTATTATCGTTTTAACGTTTGTCGATCCATAGCTATGCTTTTTCCTGATACGGGTCCTTTCTTCTTATTTATTGAGGTTAGTTTCTATATGTATTTTTTATTTTTTAAATTTTTTATAAAATGTATTGGGATGACATTGGTCAACAGGAACATAGAAGTTTCAAGTGTGGATTTCTATGTTATAAGATCTTTATCATTTCTCTCTCTCCCTCTCCCTCTCTCTCTCTCTCTCTCAGCTCTCATATCTACCTGGAACTTCACTACTAGTATTGATTTAAAAGATGCATCGTGACTGGCCAAAGTGCCTCCCAGTGGCTGAGCGTCAACCTATGAACCAGGAGGTCACAGTTCGATTCCCGATCAGGGCACATGCCTGGGCGGCAGGCTCGATCCCCAGTGTGGGGCGAGTAGGAGGCAGCTTATCCATGATTTTCTCTCATCACGGATGTTTCTATCTCTCTCTCTCCCTCTCCCTTTCTCTCTGAAATTAATAAAAACTATATTTTAAAAAAGGAAATAGCTAACCAAAATTGAGGAATTCTCTGATTCTCCTGTTTCTGACAGTGCGTTCTTGGAAACTTCTGAAGTTGTGTGATCGAGGCCTAGACTTAGCCAGTGAGGATTATTGTGCTGTTTTGATTCATTGTCCAGCATTCTTTCTCTTGTGAATGTTTCTGTCCTATTGTCTGCATTTGCTAATCATGCTTAGGGGGTAGGGCTTGTGTGGTCGACCTTCTCTCACCCCTTCCCTATTTGCATCTGGGTCTTTATTTTTAAAACTAGAGGCCCGGTGCATGAAATTCGTGCATGGAGTGGGGAGGTCCCTCAGCCTGGCTTGCACCCTCTTGTAATCTGGGACCCCTCGGGGGATGTCCAACTGCTGGTTTAGGCAGTCGGACATCCCTCTCACAATCTGGGACTGCTGGCTCCTAACCGCTGGCCTGCCTGCCTGCCTTCTCGATCACCCCTAAATACTCACCTGCCTGCCTGATTGCCCCTAACTGCTTCTGCCTGCCTGCCTGATCATCCCTACTGCTCGCCTGCCTGCTTGATCACCCCTAACCACCTCTGCCTTGGCCCCCGCTGCAGTGGCTTCATCCGGAAGGACATCCAGAAGGTCTTTTGGCTGTCTGGTCTAATTAGCATATTACGCTTTCATTATTATAAATATCTTTTCCGTAGTTAGTTCTGGATTGTTCGGTATTAAGTCTAACAGATGGCTGGCAATCGGGGTGACGGCACCGTTACATCATCCTGTCATGATCACTAAGGTCCGTACGCATCAGTCGCTGTTGGTTTTCTGCTTTCCACCTGTTCTCTGTTCTGTGTCCCTCTTTCCTTCTCGATGAAGTCTAAGTCCCCGTGACTAATCATGTCTGTCCTGCAACTCAGAGCTGCCGAGCGACACTCCCTTCCTTGCAGATGAGGACCCTGTTCTGCGAACCAGACGTCATTCCCTCCACCTTGTGCTGAAGGTGCGACCGTAAGTGGGCGTTCTCTGGTTTACAGTGACGGATCTGGCGCGGCGAGCAGGAATGCCGGCGCCGTGAAGATGTGAGAGCGTCCCTGGACGGGTAAAGTGGTGGGCACTTATTTGTTGCTGAAATGATCAGCTCTCTGATGAGGTGGAAACGCCGCGAAGGCGTGTCGCCTCCCGGGGGCAGCACCTGCGAGGCACCGCGCTCTGCACTCCTCCAGGCTCCCGAAGCGGTTCCCGTTGCCTTTGCAGCCCCCGTACACGAAGGCCTCGCACTGGCCGGTGAGCACATTGAAGAAGAACCTGGGGAGGGAGGCTCTGCAGGGGCCCGTGTCTGCTGGGTGCGCACACAGCTGGCGAGCGAGGCCCACCGCGGGGGACACAGGACCTGCAGGGAGAGCGACAGCTGTCACACAGGACCCTCCCCGCACAGTCCTCGCGGCCAGGGCCTCCTCTCCAATGGCCCTGACCTTCAGAAAAAGAACAATGAACAGGCTGCTCTGAGAAACCATAAGCGTTCTGCATCGCTGTCAGAGCTAAAGCTTATCAGCTCACCAAGTGAGAGAGGCTTTCTAAACTATGAAACTTCCATTAGCTTCTCAACCAATCCTAATGAACAATTGTTATCAATTCATAACAGATTAACCAACGTTATTAATGGCTAGTAATAATGATTAATTCTAAGTAATTAATAATCAACTATTAAAGGAAAATGCAGAATAGTTTTTCTAGACCAGTGGTCGGCAGACTCATTAGTCCACAGAGCCAAATATCAACAGCACAACGACTGACATTTCTTTGGAGAGCCACATTTTTTAAACTTAAACTTCTTCTAACGCCACTTCTTCAACATAGACTCGCCCAGGCCGTGGTATTTTGTGGAAGAGCCACACTCCAGGGGCCCAAGAGCCACATGTGGCTCGCGAGCCGTGGTTTGCCGACCACGGTTCTAGACTCTTGTCATCCCTCGCATGTGTACCAATGGGCCGGCGGAATTGAGTAGTAATTGTAAGGTGATGTGCTGGCCTTATGCGTAAGTAGAGACCTCTTTTTAAATTCAGCCATTTACAAAATGTATTTCCCATGACCATTTACCCCCTCTATACCCACCTACAGAAAACCCAATAACATTTTTAAAATTTGATTTTTGTCAAGTTTAATAATATTAGCAGAAGCCTGCTTTTAAGTAGGTGGCAGCTGTTTATAGAATCTACAAGTCAGACAGAGTGAAAACTGGAATTGGTGCAAGATGACGTCACCATTTGCCCTGTAGGGGCCGCCGTGCTCTGTGAAGGTAGAACTGGTAACTGAGTATGTTCAACAACGTGTTTTAATGCACCGCACATAGTTTACTTTGAACAAAGAAACATGGATGCATGCCACTTCAATATTGTTACATAAAACGCTTAAAAAACATGGTATAAAAGGTAAGCGTGCACATGTATGATCATGTAGAAGGAAAAGCAACATTAGATGTCCTGTAGTTTCAAAACTGAACTTTTGAAAGAGAAAAGATGCATGTCATAAAAGTTGAATCAGATAATTTTCTCAACTCTCTCCTACCCTTCATGTTTTTGTCCTAATAATCAGTTGAATCAATGTCAAGTATTAGTCATATGAAAGTAATGTTAAGACTCTTCAGAACAAGATAACTGAAAGGTTGTTTTTAATTTTCTATGTAAGTCAGAGAGTGATACGTAGGCCTTGCAATCCTGGAGTGGATAAAATGTGGCTTTCCAGACATAAGTGGGCATTGCGCTGTTTGATCCATTCGACACCTTGGATGGGCATGTGAATTTTATCTCGACCACTAAGCAGCTTTTCATTCTTAAAAATTGGAGTATCATTTACAAAAGACTACATCAACCTTTTGACTAATTTGATAACCGACTTGACTATTCTCGTCCATTAAAAGAAATGGAACCAACGGAAATTATAGAACGGTAAACTTTCAGGCTTAAAGTTTAATAAGGTGGATACCAGGTACCAGATTTATAATAGCACATAGACCTTTATCTACAAAAGACAGCACCGAACCTCAGTTGCCCTATCTATGCCCAAAAGCTTTTCCTTATAAATCAACAATTTATGAGATTGGTTCTCACCGGTGATCCCTCTAGCTTTTGCTCGTAATACATTTCGTAGTGCTTATCATGCCAATTCTTTTACATTCCTGTAGTAAGGCTATACCTACTACCCCAAGTTCAACATGCTATTTGGTAGTTGTGCCACCAGGTGGCGGCAGTGCCCACAAAAATGAAAGAGGACCTTCTATTGTAGTAGTTCTACTAGGAGTAACAGCTCAATGTTTCCTGAGGAATGACTGTGCCTCCGACTGTTTGTAATGATATCATTTAATTACCATAACAAACATGACGTAGGCATCATGATCTCCATGTTACAATTTACAAAATGGAAACTGCAGAAGTTCATTGCTCACTCCGCGCCCTGAGGGATGACTTGGGAATTGTCCCCCGGGTGGCTTTACAGCGGTGTCTCCCATGTTCTTAGTGAGCAGGTGACATGGTCAGAGACCCGTGCCGTAAACTGGCACTTAGGAAAGCGTATAGGCTTGATTACATAATTTCCACTCAATCATTTTTCTTTCTAAAATTCATTTTATAGAAACAAAAGAAAAACTTTCAATGATGAAAGTATGTGATATTTTTATACCAACTTCCTGAGGAAAACACTAGGAACTAACTTTCATTGACTACGTTTTATGAATGATTAGCTAATTATTCATCTCTCCGTTCCCATCTTGATGTATTTTTCCTTTGTGAGTCCCGGGTTTTGCGCAGTGACCTGTGACCCACACTTGGGCTCAGCGACCCTGGGAGGGGGGGTAGGGGGTGGGGGACAGACATAGTTCCTGGCACCCTGCTCAAGGGGAATGGGAGTCAGTCCTGTTTTCATTGCAGACTTGGGAGGAGCCATCTGTATGTATTACTGATTTCAGAGAGGAAGGGAGAGAGATGGAAACATCAGTGATGAGAGAGAATCGTGGATCGGCTGCCTCGTGCATGCCCCACACTGGGGATGGAGCCTGAAACCCGGGCATGTGTCCTGACCAGAATCGAACCAGGGACCCTTCAATCTGCAGGCCGACACTCTATCCACTGAGCCACACCAGCCAGGACGGGATCAGCCTCTTTGAAAGTCAATCATCTTGTGTTGAGCGTGTGTCAGACACGTGCTGGCTCGGCAGGCATGTGGGAGTCGGTGTACGGGGTGAGCAGCCCCCTCTTTCATGGGGGGACTCAGGGAAATAGTCAGAAAGTTGAGGTGCTGAGCAAATGTGTACGAGCTACTTGAGCTTGTCTGCAGGGCCGGGAAACTCTCCTGAGACGTGAAGGTGAGACTTGAAGAGAGTGTGGGCAGTGACAAGGACTGACTAAGGCCATGAAGCTGGAAGGCACCCAGGGCAATGCCATGGGGGTCGGACGTGATGCAGCCAGACGGTGGTGCGCATGTGGGCCGACGCTGTCCCGATTTCTTGTTCTCTGCCTCACCGTGTGAGCATCCTAGCCTCACCCTATTCACCCTCCCCCCCCCCGCACCCATGGTGTTGGCGGGAAGACCTGTGATAACCTCTGGGGATGGTGTCCCTGGCTGTGGGAACCCTCACTGGCCTGGAACGTGTGGGGAGCCCAGAGCCTGAGCAAGTATCTTGCTGAGGACTGGCTGCTGCTTCACCCCCGGCGGACAGCTGGCCTTTCTCACAGAGGAGGGACGCGGACACGGTCTCTTCAGCCAGACATGTCTCTGCAGGGGGAGGACAATGGCCCGGCGGGAGGTTTACATCATGGCTGCGGCCCGGAGTCGGGAGCTGGCAGAGCGCAGGCCATTCCGCACAGCCGTGTGGCCAGCCCCACGGGCAAGCAGGCCAGCCCGACTCTCCACCTGGTGAGGGTGACCCCCCACACCCCCCCCCCGCACGCCCTGCCCATCCTCCCTCCCCGGCCTGGGACGTGCTTAGAGCTCATCACCGCCCTGTTGATCTTATCATCTTTGTGTTTCTGAGAAGTTTTTCTGGTTCATCCTCCCGGCAGGTTGGATTGATGGGAAATAGTTGACTAATGACTTGGGCGAGAAGCAAGTTTTCCTATAACACGACAGGCCATTATTTTAATTAAATCGTGTAATTCCGTAAGATGACTTTGGCCTAAAGTGATAAATGGAACCTCCCAAATGGAGTTGGTTCGGGTGTGGGATCATGTTTGATTGAAAGATTAATTGAAAACAAAACAGCGGGAACTGGAAGAGACGCACAGCCCGGCCGCTAACTGGTCTTCAAGTCCCGCTCGGTGCCCAGCAGGGGGCGTGCGGGAGGCAGCCAACCGACTTTCCTCCTCCCTCCCTCCCTCCTTCCCTTCTCTCTGAAATCTATAAAGATGTATTTTCCCAAAGTTTGAAAAGCGAACAAAACAAAGGAAGAAACTAGCACCCACCAAGTTCCTGCTCAGTGGGAACTTCACGTCACGGTTCAATGACAACCGGGAGCCGGGGCTGGGGGGGGAAGGGTGCAGGTTACCTGTGCCGTCCACGTCCTCCTCGTCCTCCCTCTCGGGAGCAGCGTCCAGGGGGCGGAAGGCAACGCTGAGCAGCAGACACACGGAAGCCCAGAGGAGTGGTCTCTTCCTCATTGTGCGCCACGTCTGTAACACAGGCCAGACCTGGTGAGCCTCGTCTGTAACACAGGCCGGGGCCTGGTGAGCCTCGTCTGTAACACGGGCCAGGGCCTGGTGAGCCACGTCTGTAACACGGGCCGGACCTGGTGAGCCTTGTCTACAACGCAGGCCGGGGCCTGGTGAGCCATGTGTGTAACACGGGCCGGGGACTGGTGAGCCACGTCTACAACACGGGCCGGGACCGGGTGAGCCTCATCTGTAACACGGGCCGGGGCCTGGTGAGCCTCGTCTACAACACGGGCCGGGACCTGGTGAGCCACGTCTACAACACGGGCCGGGACCTGGTGAGCCTCGTCTGTAACACGGGCCGGGACCTGGTGAGCCACGTGTGTAACACGGGCCAGACCTGGTGAGCCTCGTCTACAACACGGGCCGTGGCCTGGTGAGCCTCGTCTGTAACATGGGCTGGGGACTGGTGAGCCTCGTCTGTAACACGGGCCAGACCTGGTGAGCCTCGTCTACAACACGGGCCGGGGCCTGGTGAGCCTCATCTGTAACACAGGCCAGACCTGGTGAGCCTCGTCTGTAACACGGGCCGGGACCTGGTGAGCCTCGTCTACAACACGGGCCGGGACCTGGTGAGCCACGTGTGTAACATGGGCCGGGACCTGGTGAGCCTCGTCTACTACACGGGCCGGGACCTGGTGAACCTCGTCTGTAACATGGGCCAGACCTGGTGAGCCTCGTCTACAACATGGGCCGTGGCCTGGTGAGCCTCGTCTGTAACATGGGCCGGGGCCTGGTGAACCTCGTCTGTAACACGGGCTGGGGCCTGGTGAACTGTGAGCTAGAGCGGGCCGGGGCCTGGTGAGCCACGTCTACAACACGGGCTGGACCTGGTGAGCCACGTCTACAACACGGGCCGGGGCCTGGTGAGCCACGTCTACAACACGGGCCGGGGCCTGGTGAACTGCGAGCTAGAGCGGGCCGAGCAGGAACCACAGGCCTCCTCCCAATGCCTTGCCTCTAACGGGTCTCCGCGTCATCTCTGTCCACAAATGCCGTGGCTCACACGTCCAGGGAACACGCGAATCATATTCAAGTGCCCGGGCACAGTGCAACCTCGGAAATGCCAGTTAAATGGTGATACTGGGAGGCACGGCGCTCGCTGTCAGCCGGCTCAGTGTGCATGAAGGCGATCAGCGAGGACAGACCCACGGACGAACACAACCAAAGATTTCCAGGCAAACTCTGCATCCTCAAGAACACGCGCCACAGAGCTGACAGGCGACGCTAATTTATGAAATAAAACACGAGCTCCTCCCCACCCAGACCCGTTTCCACAGGCCGTTCCGTTTGCCCCTCGCCCCACAGCCCCCCTCTCAGTCACGGAGACGCGTGTGGTGACTGCTCCTTGCGTTTCCCCGTGGACGCAGCTTTCAGTCCAAGCTGTCTTTCCCTGTGCTCCGGTTCTTTTCTTAAAGAAACACATTTCCTAAAGCTTCACCTTTAAAATGCATTTCTGTTTTCAAACCAGTTCCCTGACCAGGCCTCCCATGAAACAGTGAACAGAGCTGCCTGCTGGGAGGGGAGAGACCCCCTGAGGCTCACAGGCAGGGAGGAGAGGGACCCCCTGATACTGTCACAGGCAGGGAGGAGAGACCCCCCCTGATACTGTCACAGGCAGGGAGGAGAGGGACCCCCTGATACTGTCACAGGCCGGGAGGAGAGAGACCCCTGATGCCCCACAGACAGGGAGGAGAGACCCCCTGAGTCTCACAGGCAGGGAGGAGAGACCCCCTGATACTGTCACAGGCAGGGAGGAGAGACCCCCCCCCCGAGGCTCACAGGCACTGGGGGGGAGACCCTCCCTGTGAGCCTGCAAACGCAGGGAACCTGCCCCAGAAGCGCACGTCAGAGCACCTCGTGTGTGTCCACAGCCCATGCAGCTGCGGCTCACGGCGCGAAGGCGCGGGGCCCCGTGGGAAATAAGAGTCGTACGTGCCACGGTCCTGGGCGCTTCCTTCACCGCTGATGCAGGTGTAACCGACCTTCCCACAGCCCCTGGGAATGTGGAGACATATCTGCTTGGTAGTCAGGAGCAGGATGCCATGCTTCCTAAGTCACGGCAGACACTACTCGAGTCCACCAGCATGCATGTATGTGTGTGTGTGCCTGCATGTGTCGTCCTTGAAGAGCCTGTGAGCGGAACATCCCCCCTCTGTCTTGTTTCTGAGAAGTGGGGTTCAGGGCGCTGCGTGGTGGGTGCCCTGCGCGTCCAGCCCGTCCTGTGCTGAGGGGGAGCGGCGGCGGGTTCTGGCCGCGGCTGAGCAGCTGGGCTTGGGCGCCGGCTGAGGAACGGGGTGAGAACGTGGGAGGTAAACCCACCTTTGTTTCTTTAAAATTGGAGGCCTACAGCACTGTCCAATTTTAGTAGCTTAATTTTTAAATTTCGTAATTGGTTTTGAAGAATAGTTTATTGATTTTGAGAGAGAGAGAGAGGGAGAGAAACACCGATGTGAGAGAGCAGCATCCATGGGCTGCCTCCTGCACAACCCCCACCGGGGATCGAGCCCACAAGCGGGCCTGGGCCCTGCCTGGGAATCGCACTGGCAGCCTCCTGGTGCTCAGGACCACACCCAGCCAGCTGAGCCACACCGGCCAGGGCCGCCTTAGTAGTTTTAGACTTTCTTGGTCGTAAGAATCAGAAGCCAGCTCGGACAGTTCAGGTCGAAAGGTCATAAGCTCAGGTTGGAAGCTGGAGCTCAGGAATGCCTCGAGTCAGGCGCTCCCCCTTCACCCCCCGAGCCCTCAGGGCTGCTGTGCTCCGAAGACAGTCACCGGGGTGATGCCTGCGCATGGCGGGTTCCGGGTCGGTGTTGGGGTCTTGCATCACGTCCTGAGGATCTGCTGGAGATATGCCGACTTCGAACCACTGCTGAGTGCACAACAGGTGACAGGTCAGCCTCCGTCAGTTTGAAAGCATCCCGGACTGTTTCCCTTCCGGTTTGACTACCTTGTCCTGCTTGAAGACTTATTCTCCGCGTTGTCTTCCTACAGCTCTATAAGCTGTACTATTTCGCCTTCTTTCCCTACGGCTGCTGTTTTATTGCTCAGACAACTCTAGCCTCTTTCAAAAGGACTTGTAAACTCTTTCATCGTGCGCCCCGTCTTCTAAAGCTTGTAACTGTTCAGTGACCCGACTCTTAGAGTTTATTTAAACCTTCCTCGTGCAGAAGCCGCTTAATGGAGGCGTGGCCAGCTCAGCCACGGCGACCCACCGGCGGCGGGCACACTGACAGTACGGGGTCCTAATTCGTCGGCCGAGGTGGGTGCAGTCGGGTCTCCTTCAATCATCTCCCTCCAAACCATCTGCTGTGTGTGACTTAGCAGGACACACTGTGACAGCCAGTCCAGGCTGCTCCCGGCATTTATTCGAATTTATCTGTTACAGAAGACCTGTTCGTTTTCAAGACAATTTGAAGAGGGAAATTACTAGTATCTTCTTCGAACGTCTAAGTGGAGATGGATGTTCCATTGTCTTCTTTTTACAACCAAGTGTGATGTTTGCGCCGTGATCGGTGAGTGGCCATACCGGTTTTGGGGGTGGGCCCCTCTTTTGGATGCACTGGCGTCCAAGTCTCTTGCGAAGTAAACGTATTTCCAAACTTACACGACAAGGGGCTATGTTCCCACAATATATTTTTGGAACATATCTTGGAAAAGAGTGTTATAGATTAGAAAAAGTCAGTAGATTTTCTGAACCGGAAAAATATTTAAAAAGTATGATGTGCTTTTGTGCTTTAATAAAATCCAGGATAGGTCCGGCCGGTGTAACTCAGTGGTGGAGCATCGACCTATGAACCAGGAGGTCACATTTGGATTCCTGGTCGGGGCACATGCTCGGGTTTCCAGCTTGACCCCCAAGGTGGGGTGTGCAGGAGACAGCTGATCCATGATTCTCTCGTATCATTGCTGTTTCTCTCTCTCTCCCCCTCTCCCTGTCTGAAATCAATAAAAATATATTTAAAAAAAAATAAAAATAAATACAATGCAGGGTATGCGACAAGATGTGGGGAGGGCAGCATTATAAGTGGAACTAGCAGCTAGAATGGTTCAGAGGATTGGAATCATGAACGAGGGCCTCAGTGGAACCACAGAAAGGGCAGCTGTGAGGGACTCTGCGTTATGTATGGGTGAAGGTGAGGAGCTGAGTAGGTAGATGTGCCCAGGGGTAGAGGGTTCCGGAGTGCATCGTCATGCTCGTCACGCAGCCAGTGCATGAACCCAAGCATTGATCACTGTGCACGCTCGGGGTGAGCTCCGTTCTGGGCGGACTGCGTGAGACGATGCGTGCGCCTATGACGGGCAGCGAAGGAGGCACGGCAGGGCGGGGGGCGTGTGGTGTAACCTCACCCTCAGCATCGTCCTGATGAGGGTGAGGTCATTTCCCAGGGAAAGGCCAGGGGCCCATGCAGCTCTCCCGGGCTCTCCTTGCCCTCTACGTCCTGTCAGTCTCCCCCGAGTGACCCAGCTTCCTGGACGCCTCCCCCCAGTGCCTTGGCTCCATTAAAACGCTGGTTCTTGAGCAAATCACGCTCGTTCCAGATGGCATTCTCCCAGTTGCCGTTTCTGTTGTGGGGGCATCTTCTGGGAGCGACTGGGATGCAGGCGCCCTTCTTTCAGCCACAAGCCTGTCAGATCTGCTCTCTTCACAAGGTCTTTAGGCGCCTTATTATTTTTTTAAATCACCTCTAATCTCGCTGTTCTTCTCTGTCCCAATAACCTGGCTCCCCCTGCAAAGGTCTCAAAATCTTTCCATTACGGAGTTTTAGGAGAGCGTCACATATTAGCAATTAGTTCTTTGCCAAATGTAGATCATGAAGATTTTTACCTAGGTCTGCGGCTTATCTTTTCATCCTCATATAAGTGACTTTAGATGAGCACACATTTTTACATTTTAAAGCTTGCTTTCTCCATAGCGCAAGGCCGATGGCTATTCCCACCCACAGAGCTGTGCAGACATCAGCCCCAATCAATTTTAGAATGCCTGCATTACTCAAAAGGGAAGTCCCCACAATTTCCCTGTTCCCACATCCCCAAGAGACCATTAACCTACTTTCTGTCTCTCTCTATCGCCTAATCACAGACATTTCACGCAAGTGGAAGAATACGGTGTATTGCCTTTGACCTCTGGCGTCTGGCTTCTTTATTTAGTAGACTGTTTCCAAGGCATATCCATGCTGTAGCCCATCTCTGTTTTACTGCTGAGAAGTTCTGTTGTATAGACGTACCGCAAGCTCTTTATCCATTCATTAGTGTATGGACAGAGGTGTTCTTCCCCCCCACCCCACCCCCTTTGGATATTATGAATAATGCTGCTCAAAACATTTAGGTACACGTTTTCGTGTGCACGTTTCATTTCTCTAGGGCACATCTACCTCCGGGTAGGATTGTTAGATCAGATTGTCACTCTGTTGAACCGCCTGAGGAACTGCCAGCCCATTTTTCACGTTTCCAATGAGGAATATTAGATACAGAGTTCCTTTATCATCTACTGCTGAACTATTCCTTTAAAGAAGTTTCACGATGCCATCTCTAAACAAAACGAGTACTCTGCCGTGTCTCCGAGAAAGAAATTGTGTGTTGGCTGCTGCTTCACTTGTGGTGTAGCAATGACAGACAAAAACCTGACAACCAGGAAAAGAGAGAAAAAAAAAACCCACAGCCCGAAGAATAATTCCCATTTCCTGCTCAGCAGAGGCTACTGTTGTTCGCTTGGGGTTTATCACTTCCATCCGCTCAGCTGGGCTGAGCCCCGGGGCCTGCCCTGCCCCTGAAACCTGGAGCCTGATTCTGTCTCTTCGCCTGCGTGCTTGCCGGGCCGTTTCTCATTCCGCTCGAGTCTGCGGCTCTCTGATCCCAAGGAGAGTGAACGAGGAAGGGAACCGTAGAATGGAACTCTGCTGAGAGGAGGAGA
Source organism: Corynorhinus townsendii (assembly GCA_026230045.1). NCBI lineage: Eukaryota > Metazoa > Chordata > Mammalia > Chiroptera > Vespertilionidae > Corynorhinus > Corynorhinus townsendii. Next base: position 1,553,343 of record JAPDVU010000005.1, read on the forward strand.
CGGAAAGGCTGCAGGGCCTCTAACGCCCCCCTACACTCGCTGTTTTCTGAGTTTACTTTTCGCCGGCCGGTAGTGTCTTCAGCGGGAAACGTTAGTGCTCCTGATGATGAGGGCCTGGGCACGGATTCTTCTCAAAAGCGCTTCCTGCTGGACCTCCAGCCTCGTTCCGGGATGGAGCGTCGCTTCACGTGCGTCATCCAGTGAGACGTCTGAGGGGCGGCATTTCCTCAGGAAAGTGCTTTCTGAGCAGATGCACGGTGGGAGCCCCATGTGTGAGCGGCGCCCCAGAGAGGTCTAAGGTGGCGCCAGGCACGCTGGCCGCATAGCGAGTCCTCCCCAGGGGGCACAGGCCTCCTTGACCTCTGTCAGCTGCCCCTGGGTCCTCTGTTCCTGGGATGTGGAGTCATCACTACACGCATTATTTTGGCATTAGGATTATTTATCTACTAGAGGCTCGGTGCATGAAATTTGTGCACGGGGCGGGGGGGGTGTCCCTCAGACCAGCCTGCACCCTTTCCAATCTGGGACCCCTCGGGGGATGTCCCTGTGGGATCAGGCCTAAATGGGCAGTGGGACATCCCTCTCACAATCCAGGACTGCTGGCTCCCAACCGCTTGCCTGCCTGCCTTCCTGATTGCCCCTAACCACTTCTGCCTGCCAGCCTGATCACCCCTAACCACTCCCCTGCCAGCCTGATCGACACCTAACTGCTCCCCTGCCAGCCAGATCACCCCTAACTGCCCTCCCCTGCAGTCCTGGTTGCCCCCAACTACCCTCCCCTGCAGGCCTGGTTGCCCCCAACTGCCCTCCCCTACAGGCCTGGTCACCCCCAACTGCCCTCCCTGTCAGCCATCTTGTGGCGGCCATCTTGTGACCACATGGGGGCAGCCATCTTGTGTGAGGGCATGATGGTCAATTTGCATATTACCTCTTAATTATATAGGATGGCACTAAAACTAAAAAATAGCCCCTACACAATTCAATTAAAAAATGGACAAAGGACCTGAACAGATACTTCTTCAAAGCACACATCCAGATGGCCAACAGACGTATGACAAGATGCTCAACATCACTAATCATCGGAGAGATGCAAACTAAAATCTCAATGAGGTACCACCTCACACCTGTCAGGATGCCAAGGTGGGCTTGCCTGGTGGGACAGGGTAAAGACCTGTATAGAGACAGGCCAATCGCTGGTCTGTAGAGAGGGGTGTGGTGCAGACATCCACAGAGGGCCAAACACCACTATTTGTTCTTTCAAAATAATTTAAGGATTAAAAATAGATGAGATGGAGCAAAAGAGCATGTTCACCTTATCTCAAATGTAGGGCAAGACAGCATGGCAAAACACAATGAGACGAATGGGTACAGGAAGGAGAAAGATGGCATCTGGACATCAGTACGGTACTTTCTGGTTGTTATCTAGAGAAAGTTGTAACCATCTGTGGAGTCAAGTTTTTTGTCTCTTAAACGAGGGTATGCAGTATACCCTACTCGTGGCGATGATCCATGGCGATAGTATGCGTGAGTCACACAGCAGGCAGAGCTCCACTAAGTGCTCATGCAGAAAAACACACTTTAATAAGGGAAGGTACACGATGTCGGTGGATAGTGGGTGTGTTTTATCTTTTTTTTTCAACTTTCAAAAAGGTTGTCTCAGTCATCCTGTTCGTGTGCTTGAGTCACCGTTCCAAATATTAGCCAAAGTATCCTAAACACGATGAGCCAATAGCGAATGGTTCATCCTGTCCTCCCTCAGCGAGATCATTCTGCCATGGCCCTGGTCCTGCTGGAAACACGGGGAGGCTGATCGTCCAATGAAACGTATCCTGAACGGCGCTGCTGGTGACCACACCTGTGTGTTCAGATGGCCCCTGACTTCCCCTGCTCTGAGTCAGCCCTAAAGGAACGGGGTGGGGCGGGGTGGACGGTGGCTGAGCCACAGCCCTCCGGGAGCCATTCGATGTGGATCTTCAGCCACTTTCTCTCAGACCGTGAACTGTCACCCTCAGGAAAAATAACCACTGACCCAGAGGACTCAAGGCTATCGGTGCTACTTCCTTTCCCAGTCACCGCATCCAATAAGTAGTTACCTTTTTCTCTTCGTCCCTCCCATGGAATGCTCATTATTTTACATTTTTAGAAAGACCAGTTAGTTTGTCCATATTGCCTTTTTTTCCCCCTTTGCTATCTAAACTCCACCTAACGCATAATCACACACTCAGGAATCAGATAACATTTCTTGTTAAATGCCTGCCTAACTCCTTTAATTGTAATTTTCTGAGAAGGAAGACCAGCAGTTTCTAAGATTCTAGTAATAAGAAAATATTATGAAAAACTTTATACCAACAAATTTGACAATTTTTATGAAATGGACCACTTTCTTGAAATACAAACTACCAAAGCTCACTCAAAAAGAAATAGATAAAGGGAAACTAAAAACAAACAAACAAAAAAAACCACAACAATCCCATTTACCATTGCAACAAAAACATTAAGGTACCTAGGAATAAATTTAACCAAGGAGGTAAAGGACCTGTACTCAGAAAATTACAGGACGCTGAAAAAAGAGATAGAGGAACATACCATGGTATGGAAGAACATACCATGTTCATGGATTGGTAGAATCAATATCATTAAAATGTCCATACTACCCACAGCAATCTATAGATTCAATGCAATCCCCGTTAAAATACCAATGGCATGTTTCAAAGACCTAGAACAAACTCTACAAAAATTCACCTGGAATAAAAAAAGACCCCGAATAGCTGGAGCAATCTTGAGAAAGAAGAACAATGTTGGAGGGATTACAATACCAGATATCAAGCTATATTACAAAGCCACTGTTCTCAAAACTGCCTGGTACTGGCACAAGAACAGACATATAGACCAATGGAACAGAACAGAAAACCCAGAGATCAACCAAAGCCATTATGCTCAATCAGTATTTGACAAAGGAGGCAAGAGCAAACAATGGAGTCTTCAATAAATGGTGTTGGGAAAACTGGACAGATACATGCAAAAAAATGAAACCAGACCACCAACTTACACCATACACAAAAATAAACTCAAAATGGATAAAGGACTTAAATGTAAGAGGGGAGACCATAAAAATCCTACAAGACTCCATAGGCAGTAAAATAGCAGACATATTTCATAGCAATATCTTTATCAATAACAACTCCTAGGACAATGGAGACTAAGGAGAAAATCAACAAATGGGACTACATCAAAATAAAAAGCTTTTTGCACAGCAAAAGAAACCATCAATAAAACAACAAGAAAGCCCACTGCATGGGAGAACATAGTTGCCAATGTTATCACCAATAAGGGTTTAATCTCCAACATTTACAGGGAACTCATACAACTTAACAAAAGGATGATAAACAACCCAATCAAAAAATAGGCAATGGACCTAAATAGATAGTTTTCAAAAGAAGACATACAGAAGGCAGAGAGACATACGAAAGCATGGTCAAAGTCACTAATCATCCAAGAGATGCAAATCAAAACGACAATGAGGTACCACCTCACACCTGTCAGAATGGCTATCATCAACAAATCACCAAAGGACAAGTGCTGGTGAGGATGCGGAGAAAAAAGAACCCTCGTGCACTGCTGGTGGGAATGCAGATTGGTGCAGCCACTGTGGAGAACAGTATGGAGTTTCCTCAAAAAACTAAAAATGGAACTCCCATTTGACCCAGTGATCCCATTTCTAGGAATATGTCCCAACAAAACAGAAACACCCATCAGAAAGGATACATGCACCCCTATGTTCATAGCAGCACCATTCACCATAGCTAAGATTTGGAAACAGCCTAAGTGCCCATCAGCAGATGAGTGGATTAGAAAACTGTGGCACATCTACACAATGGAATTCTGCATTGCAACAGCATGGATGGAGATGGAGAGCATTATGCTAAGAGAAATAAACTAAGCAATATGCTAAGAGAAAAAAATAAAAGATATTTATCTTTCTCATGTCAGAGAAAGATAAATATCACATGATCTCACTCATTTGTGGAATATAATGAACATAAACTGATGAACTCAAATAAAACCAGACACATAGAAGCATCAAACAGGCTGTCCAACCTGTGAGGGGGTAAGAGATCAACCAAAGGACGTGTGTGCATGCATATGAGCAGAACCAATGAACACAGACAGTGTGTGTGTGTGTCGGAGGGGTGGGGTGGGGTGAGGGCTTAAGCTTGGGGGAGTGGGTGTCGGGGGAGAAGTCAATGGGGGGAAAAAGGAGACCCATGTAATTCTTTAAACAATAAAGAATTAAAAAAAAGAAGAGATAGATAACCTAAATAGCCCTATTTTAAAAATTGAATTTTGTAACTATAACCTTCCCACAAAGAAAACTTCAGCCCCAGATGGTTTCACTGGTGAACTCTACCATAAACATTTAAAGGAGAAATAATACCAATTTTACGTTAACTTTTCTAAGAAACTCACCAGAAGGAAGGGAATACTTGAAATTTCATTCTGTGAGGCCTGAATTACCCTGATACCAAAACTACATAGCAAAAATAAATTAATGATATTATTAACCCATTTTAATCAATATTATAATTCACAACTTATTTAAGTTATACTAATAGGTAAGATTTTAAAAATAACCTATTCTGAGTACTTCCTTTCTATTTTCCTATGGTCTATCCTATCTCCCTCCCTCCCTCCCTCCCTCCCTCCCTCCCTCCCTCCCTCCCTCCCTCCCTCCCTCCCTCCCTCCCTTCCTTCCTTCCTTCCTTCCTTCCTTCCTTCCTTCCTTCCTTCCTTCCTTCCTTCCTCCCTTCCTAGTTTTTGGCTGTTTGCTTTTTCTTCTTCTACTAAGTAGAGATATCAATTGAAGTCAACAATTTCTGAGACCGAATTTAATAAACATTCCTGAAGAAAGTTCTGTAACACAGTTATGATATACTTGGGTTGCTGGGGAATAATAAATTGCTAGGGAATAAATAAAGCCTTTGAAGTTGGCCTTTGAAGTTGGCCTGTAGTTTGTCATCCTGCCCAGTTACCCTTTGAATTTGAATAATGTAGACATAACTAACATCAGGAATTTAATTCTTAAGGATAGAATAAATTGGTGTTATGTAAACTATCCTATCTAATAAAGAGGCAATATGCAAATTGATCATCACTCCATCACAAAGATGGCTGCACCCACAGCTGAAGCCAAGTTCCCATAAGGAGCCTTAATGAGCAATCAGCAGGGACCTGAGGCTACAACCTCCCCCGCCCCCATGGGGCTTGACAGGGGACCTCAGGACCTGCCCCACCCAGCGGGGCTTGACGGGGGACCTCAAGGTACACCCCCAGTGCTGGGTTGGGGGAACTAAGGCCATGCCCCTGCCCAGCAGGGCTTGATGGGGGACCTGAGACTATGCCCCACTCCTGGTGCTCAGCCAGGGGACCTGAGGCTGCGCCCCCCACCTGGCAGGCCTTGACACCTCAGGCCGTGCCCCTCACCCTGGCATCAGGCTGGGGGACCTCAGGCTGCGCCTCCCGCCTTGGCACCAGGCTGAGGGACCTCAGGCCACACCCCCACCTGGCAGGGCTTGATGGGGGACCTCAAGGTGCACTTCCCATCCTGGTGCTGGGCTAGGGAACCTCAGGCCGCACCCCTGCCCCAGCACTGGGCCAGGGGACCTGAGGCTGCGCCTCCCTGCCTGGCGGGGCTTGACAGAGGACCTCAGACTGTGCTCTCCACCCAGCGAGGCTTGACAGGGGACTTCAAAGTCCACCCCCAGTGCTGGGTTGGGGAAACTCAGGTTGCACCCCCCACCCAGCGGGGCTTGATGGGGGACCTGAGGCTGCGCCCCCCTGCTGGTGGGGCTTGGCAGGGGACCTGAGGCTATGCCCCTTGCCCAGCAGGGCTTGACAAGGGTGGGACTGGCCGGGTCTGGATCTAGCCCAATGGGGGGCAGGGAGCGGCCGGTCTGGGTCTCATGCGATTTTGAGGTGCATGTGGGTGGGCGGGGACATAACTCTGGGTCCCATGGTGTGCCCCAGACTCTGACTGGGGGAAGGTTTTCATATACACTTTACTAATTGTCTTTCATCTCTGACACTTCTATTATAGAGAAAGGGCAAATAGCAATATTAAATTATTTCCTCTAATTAATCCCCTTTTGATGTGCACGAATTTCATGCACCAGGTCACTAGCAGTTTAATACAAAAACAGTGTTTCAATGCATAAATCATTACTATTTTTTAAAATTTAGTAACAGTAGATGCTTCCAGTTGAAATAGTGCACAACCAACAAGTACAGGCTAGAGTGATAGGCAAGCAATTGGACCAGCTGCACCAACTGCTGGCATCATTCATTTCACAGGAGCCACATGTCCCACAGGGTTATGACCTAGTCATTGGGAGTAAAACAAAACAAACCCTTAAAGATATCTGGCCGCACCTTAAAAAAAAAAAAAAAAAGGCCCCATCCAGCCACCCAAGTAGAGAGAGGAACCAAGTAGAAGTATAGATGTCATAAAGTCCTACCATAGGATTCTGTGGTCACCAAAACAAGATACATGTGTTTCTTACGTTCAGTATTTGAGAGCTTTACTCTTACATCTATAACGCTAATTGTCTGTATTTACATTACTGCTGTTTATACTCTGTAGATCCCTTTGAATATTTTATATCATTTCATCAGCCTACAGGCCCCAAGTTAAATTTCCATACTCCCATGAATTTTCAAAGATATCATTCCACCTTTCGTTTTAGGACTCAGTGGAAGATAGCTAACACGTCTTGAGGTAATCATGGACTGGAACGACGAATTTAAAAGGGACCTAAATGTGTTTTGTGAAAGGATTCTGTCAGGTTAGAAACCTTGGCCATCACTCGGATTTGATACAGCGTGGCCCCGCTGATGTCAATACTGTGCTTTCCCACGTGACGTGTGACTCTGGGTTGTATGTTTCCCGCTTGGGTTCGCCTCCGTGTTTATGTTACCATCTATTGCACGGTCGCTTTGTGATGAGTTCCCAGAGCAGTGCTGAGTCAGCGTGGCTGATGCTTATCTTTTCTTGTCATCTCGGTGCCGCTGCTTCCGGCCTTCATATTCTGGTAACACTCTCTTACGAATGAGTTTATAATCGAATGTAATGATTTGGGTCACAGTTCTGTGGTCACAGACTGCTTTATTATGTGCTTTCCTTTTAAAAACATATTTTTATTGGTTTTTTAGAGAGAGGAAGGGAGAGGGATAGAGATAGGAACATCAAGGAGAAAGAAGCATCGATCAGCTGCCCCCTACTGGGGATTGAGCCTGCAACCAAGGTACATGCCCTGGACCGGAATCGAACCCAGGACCCCTCAGTCTGCAGGCCGACGCTCTATCCACGGAGCCCAACCGGCTAGAGCTAGGTGCTTTCCTTTGAACATAGGAAAGTTTCATAACCACCAAGCACATGACAGTACAGTGTGTCGGTATATCGCTATTGCTTTGATTTACATAATTGCTATACATACAGACTTGATTACCTATCTTCTTATTTAAGTATCTTAGAACATGAGTTTTGGTCTTTGGAGGCTTGGGAAATTTTTCCATGAAGAGATTTGTTAATGTTAGCGTAGAAAGATTTAGAGTACAAGGATTCTAATGTTTATATCTCAATTAAAATACCATTAATGGCAATGAAAGACGTTTCTTTAAACATAAGGCTCTCAGATCGTCTTTGTTCTATTTCTTTTCGTGTTACCGAATCCTATTTTAAAGGTAAACCAAATACTCAGAAAATTCCAGCGACACAGACAGAATTAGTAAAGAATTGCCACTGCAAGCTTAAAATTACAAAAAAGGACTCCACCTGACCAAATTCCTTACAAAAGGGTTTATAATTTCTAAAAACACATTGTTGTGTATATCTTGGCGTAAGAACTGACGCCACAGTGCTGAGAGCATTGTGCATTAAACACGCATTCACTCTGTTTCTAGAAAAGAGTCACTTTTCATTTTAGGGTTGCAGGCATGGTCCCCCTCTCCCCCTCTTTCCTCTCAGTGAGAACCCTGCTTCCCCCCCAAAAAAAGAGTAAAGGCCATTGCTCATGGGCTGGGAAGTCCATTCCCAAGTACTCACATGAGAGTCGCTGAAGGAAGTTTCTGGAAAGATCTTTTTCAAAGCGAAGTTGAGGTGCTTCTGTCTTCCTTCCAGGACTCGCAGTGAGGATCTGCCTTTCGCGCTCCTTCTTTTAAGCCGATGGAGAAGGGGGGGTCTCTGCGGGGAGTGGAGACCGGTGAAGGGCGTGCCGCGATCCTGGGCGGGGAGGGCGTGGTCAGAGACTGATGTCCTGTCCAGAGTCACTCCCGTCTGTGATCCGGCAGGAAGCCTCAGGGGCTCTGGGACACCCCGGGGCGACAGGCAGGGTCAGCTTCCTGTTTAGGTCTCCCCAGCCCCTGCAGGCTCCTGCACCAGCTCCCCCAAAGCCTTCTCTCTTGTGGGGGAGCCGCCAGAGGAAGCCGCTTGGATTCCCTGGGACTGCCTTTGAGTCGCTGCTTCTTTTGCTTTCCAGGATTTTCAGAAATCAGGGAGAAACACTCACACAGAACTTGTTCTTCCAGTTCTATATTTAAGAAGCATTCTGTGTTTCCTGTGGCATTGCCACTGCGTAAAATACCTTCCTGCGGTTTTTTTTTTAATCTTTTCCACGTTGTTTCCCCCTAGTTTCCGTATGCTTGTGAGCCTGCCTCCCGCGGCTGCTGCCTCCACACCCGTCTCTGTTTCTCTCGCTGCTGATGGTACCAGCGCCGGGGGCTGATGTCAGCAGGAGATGGAATGAGACCTGTAAGCCTATGTATTCATCTAAATCTACAGGCCACACGTAGGATAGGCTCCCATTCACAGCAAAGCTTCAGCACATGCCGTCGTGTGCATGGCTGTTGCTTATGCTCTAACTTTATTCTTCTACACCATGTGTGACCGAAGATGTCACGCAGCATGGCCCTGTGCGGGCCGCTGTGCTGAAGCCAACCTTTAGTATTTCCCGTGGAATTACGGTCCTATCAGGCTGAGATCACTAAGGATCGCACGGCCTACTTTGCCAAGAAGGCCGAAGTCATCTGAGGAGAGAAATCCGTTCGTTTCTCTTCGTCCGCCTCAGGTTCTCCTTGTGACGTCCACGTTGCTTCTGGCCTCTGACTTCTGGGTAGGGTCACCTTCCCTCTGTAGGTCTTTCGTATTTGCTGAGGGATTGCCAGGAGCCTGGCCCAGAATGGTCTCAGGTAGTTCCCACAGCTCACTGAGGAAGAAATGGTCTCTGGCCACCCGTCTGACAGGCGGAGGGCAGTGAGTGAGCGAGGAGGGGGAGCGAGGAGGGTGAGCGAGGAGGGGGAGCGAGGAGGGTGAGCGAGGAGGGGGAGCGAGGAGAGGTGAGTGAGATGTGAGGCGCTGTGGTTTGAGCGTGGAGATGCTCACTCCACTGTGCTTCTTTCCCACCACCTTCTGCATGCATGCCACCTGAGCAGCAGTGCTTGCTGCAAACCCCCCACTCCCACCCTGCAGCTCAGCACCCCCCTCCGCTCTGCAGCTCAGCACCCCCCTCCGCCCTGCAGCTCAGCACCCCGCTCCTTCTCGCTCAGAGGGTTGAAATGTTGCCTGTTTGGGGGCTGACCTGGGCAGCGGTTACATCTGCAGCCAAACCACAGGCTCCACTCGGGGGGAAGGACGCCGCGTCCAGCTGAAGAGCGGAGAGGAAGGGCTGCCGTCCTGGGGCTGCGTGCGAGGTGCTCACGCACAGAGCAGGCGAGCTGAGTGAGAGGGAATGAGCACCCGAGAGGGAATGGCCCTGAGAGAGGAACCCGGGAAAGAGCGAACGCCAGGGCCGCTGAGAGCAGGCGCGAGGGGGTGAGCCTCGGAGACGGTGCCCCAGGCCCAGGCCGGTCTCTGAGTTCACGAGGACCCGCACCCTCGGACCAACCCGATTTCCCCCAGGGCGCTCAGAAACCCTGTTTCCCCTTGGCAAGGGCCTGTGAGAGCCACGGCCCCTCCCACAGGTGGCGGCCGCCTGCCGAACTGCGCCGGGCCCAGCAGCACCTCCCACCCGCGTCCCCTGTCACTCACCCGGATTCCGTGCTGGAGGCAACATGGGACACACAGCAACTCGTGTCAGGACCGCCGGACCCTCCCGCACCTGGGGCTCTGCGGGCTCAGCTCTTCTCTGCCCGAGGCTCGCGGGGGCTCCTTTAAAAATAATAATAATATATATATATTATTTTTTTACTGATTTTTCACAGAGAGGAAGGGAGAGGGATAGAGTTAGAAACATCGATGAGAGAGAAATATCCATCAGCTGCCTCATGCACGCCTCCTACTGGGGATGTGCCCGCAACCAAGGTGTATGCCCTTGACCGGAATCGAACCCGGGACCCTTCAGTCCACAGGCCGACGCTCTGTCCACTGAGCCACACCAGTCAGGGCAATGAGCTCCTTCTCGAGGGACCGCTGGCTGCCGTTGCGTCGTGGGCAGCTAATGTCTTCGTGTTAAGCAGCCGGATCTCCACGTGCTCCCCGAAGACAGAGTCTCCTTGCCCCTCATCACCGGCCCGTTCATTTCCCCTCCAGCTCTCCCACCACCTGAACGACACGCCAGGCTCTGACTACGCGCTTGTGTATTTCTTGTCGGACAACATAGCAATGGCGTTTGTCTCCGTTACCGGCCTTATGTGTCAGGAAACATTCCTTAGTTTCATTCATTGGGACGCTCGTCTCTTCAAATGTACCCACTGTTTCAACAAGGCCAGGTGACGAAGCGGGGCCAAGCTGCTGAGGTGGCCTGTGAGAAGAAGGGGTGCGCTCTGACCCCGCCAGCAGGAAGGCCGCTAAGAACCAAGTCACCCAGACGTTTCGACAAACAGCCGAGACAAAGCCGAGTGCTTCCCGCCGTGCCTTCCTGTCTGCTCCCCCGAATGGGCGCTGTCCCTTCTTTCCGATTCCAGCCAGCACCCTTCCACGGGGAGAGGCCCGAGCTCGCCCTCTGCCCGCTGTCAGCCTTTCGTCTGGAATCTGAGCGACCTACGGCCGCTGGCCAACCGGTCCCAGAGCCAGTTTCTGAGGACCGAGAGCAAACGGCAGCGTTTCACCCTTCTACATTCCAGACGTGTGAACCAGAAGGGCCTTTCGGCCTTATCCAACGGCCCCCGGGAGGCTCAGGGGACAGGCCCGAGCCGCACAGGCCCCTCTGCACTACCTCCTCGCCAGCAAGAGGAACGCAGCGTTCCGAGCCCCAGGTGTGCTGACGTGGGAGATGCGACCTTTCTCGTCGAGGCAGCTGACCGCAGACCCCAGTGCTCGCTGACGTGGTCACTTTCAGGGGAACCCGGGCCACCCCGCCGTCCATGCCCGCACACCGTCCCTCTCCCCAAGCACTGGTCCCTTGGAAGAGCTCGGGCCAGGCCTCCGGCCGGCGCGCTGCCCGCTGGCCGGCCGTTGTCGCTGAGAGCCCATGAGCCTGCCCTGGGCGTTACAGTCTGGCCGAGATTCTGCAATTAGAAATAGGCTCTTGCTTTAGATCCCAGGTCTTGCCAGTTCGAAGCCGTGGCTTTGGCCAATATCTCCTAGCCTGTGGGTGGAAGCATCCATTCCGCCAGTGGAATGGAACCTCTGCTCTTTGCTCTTAGCGCTGTCTGCCCAGGGTAAAGAGCAAGGACAAAAATAGATGGAAAAACACATCCCATGGAGCTGTAACCAAATCCTGCCGGGCCAGGCCCGCTGCCAACGGAGGATCGCCCTCGGTTCCCACCGGGCGAGAGGTCTCTCTGCAGGACTCAGTGTGAGTGTGAAGGCACAGCATGGGGTCGACTGGCTATGTGGGGGGCTTTCTCTAACCATCAAGTATCTCAATCTCCGGAATTTCTTTTTTTTTTTTTCATTAAATATATTTCATTGATATTCCACAGAGAGGAAGGGAGAGGGATAGAGAGTCAGAAACATCGATGAGAGAGAGACATCCATCAGCTGCCTCCTGCACACCCCCTACTGGGGATGTGCCCGCCACCCAGGTCCATGCCCTTGACCGGAATCGAACCTGGGACCCTTCAGTCCGCAGGCCGACGCTCTATCCACGGAGCCACACCGGGTAGGGCTCTCCTGAATTTCTAAATAAGTATCTGCAACAGCCGTCTCTCTGGTAAGGAGGCGGGAGTGTTGGTTTGCGTGTCGGGGAGGAAAATAACTGTTACCCCTTCCCCACTCCTCTTGGAGGTCGGCCATCGGCCATCTTATTCCTGGAACCTGTGCGGCTCCCCCCTCGGCCACCCGGGACGCGGCGGGAGGAGCGCGTTTCCCTCCGGGTTTTGCGTGACCGACTCCCGCCGATAGCATGTGCCGATCTGAAAGCACGCGGTCGCCAAGGAGGCTTTGGTGGGCTTGCTGGGAAACGTGTCTGTGTTCGGGTTCCGCACGTTCCCCGTGGCCTCTGCCCGGTGCCTGGCGGGCCCCACGGAGGGTGGTCCTATCAGACGGGGCCACAGCGAGGGAGGAAGGAGCCGCAGCACAGGTTCCCCACAAGGGGAGCGAAATAGACCCGGCGGGGACACCCTGGAGCCTTGGGGGGAGGGAGGGGTGGGTTGAGATCAGGCATAACCCAGGCAGGAGTGCATGCCATGCTCCCGCCCTCTGTCCCTGGGAGATGGCTCACCTCGGTGCGTCCATCCCACCACCCATCTAGCTCTGGACACCGGGCACCCTCGGGCCCCACACCCCCGGGCCCTGGCACCCATCTTCCTTTCCTCCCCCTGTACTTCATGGCAGGACATGAAGTAACGGGGCGGGGGGGTGCGGAATGTTGCCGGGAAATTCACTGCTGGTCAGCAGCAGTACAAACAAAACATAAAACGATGCCATTCGAAGTATGCTGCAAATTAAAGTAAGTTCTTGTTAAGCAAAAGAGCCATAAAAAATGGGGTTTTCAGGAAGTTTATGGTCACAAGGAGGCGGATTTCATCTGTGGGGAAATACGGTCTCCAGTTAGGTGAAGTCAGACTGCACACATCCAGGGCCGTGAGGCCTGGGGCCCTGCTGTGATCTCTGCGTGTCTTGTCCCCGTTCCATCGCTAACCTAGTTCCTCGCGGTGCTGTCCGAGGGCGGCTGTGCAGAGCAGTGTGACAGTCGACACGTGGGGGGCTCGGCCCCCTGGAGGGTTGGCTGGCCTCTCACGGGTTCTCCGCGGGACTCGCTCCCAACGTCCATCAGGGACACGCAGCCTCCTGAGAAAGCCATCTTCCTTCATCGGACAAAAGAGCAAAGCACGAAGCCAACAGGGAGTGCTCCTCCCTGCATCCCCCGTGCTTCGTCCCTGCAGGGCACGCAGCGGGGCTGTGCTCCGACGGTGAGTCACGGCCGATCTTATCTGACCCCGGCCGGCGCTAAGCCCATGGCGCACGTAGGCCGGAGGCAGAGCCCTGGCTCCCGGCCCTACCCTGTGCAGCCGGCCACCGTGCTGAGCGCCTCAGGCCACTGTGCAGCAGGGCACGTATTTGTGTGTCTACACCCGGACCCCGCGCAGCGCAAACATGCGACAGAAACGGAAAGCGGAGCGCCTGCGCAGGGCACTGGCTGTACATGGAGCTGGGGGGCCTGGAGGCTGTTCTGGGTGAGTCAGCGAGCCATCGGAGCGGCTGGGAGGGCAGGGCGTTGCTGCAAACACTGTAGACTCTCAGTGCGGACCCAGTGCGTCTCCACACACGCAGGCGATGCGCTACGGTGCTCTGCGGGCTCCCGTGTCCCCGGCGCGATGGGACTTTTCGGGTCCGTGAGCGCCCCGGGGGCCACCGGGGCAGTGTGCGGTCCGCCGTTGACGGAAGCCGTGCTGTGAGGCACATGGCTGTGACTACTGCTCCCTCCTAATGTCCTTTGTCAGTGTAACGTCCAAGAGGAAGACGGAAGCAAATCCAATTCCTGGCCGTGCCTTTCGGGATTCCTGGAATTAGCGCTATTGTGGCGAGAGGTGGTGGAGAGAGAACGCAGAACCTGCACTTGCGCTAAACTGGTTCCTCCCAGCTCTCATTTGGTTGATTCGTCGGAATCCCGTGAGAACCTGGAGAGAGGATCTGTATCTCTAAGACGCGAAGAAAGAGGTAGATCCTTTTGCTTCTCATTGAGGAGTAAGAGGGTTTCTTATGTACGCGTTCCTCTGTGGAACAGGTCCTATGCGGGTAACAACTGTTTAAAAAGCATCGTACGTTGTCCGGCCGGCGTGGCTCAGTGGTGGAGCGTGGGCCTCGGAACCAGGAGGTCACGGTTGGATTCCCGGTCAGGGCACAGGCCCGGGTTGTGGGCTCGATCCCCAGTGCGGGGCGTGCAGGAGGCGGCCGGTCCGTGATTCTCTCTCATCATGGATGCTTCTCTCTCTCTCTCTTCTTTCTTCTCCGAAATCAGTAAAAATACATTTTAAAAAAGAACAATGAAAACACCCACATACAAACCATGGTACACAGAACAAACATTAGCGCCCCATGCGCCACGTGGCGGGCGGATGTGAGTTTTGACAGGCAGCTGGCGCTCTTCAGCTGTCTGTCTGTCCGTCGCCGTCCGTCCGTCCGTCCGTCCGTCCCAGGACAGCTCGGCAGCGTGTGTCCTCGGAATTCCGCTCTCAGGAGCTTCTTTTGTCGCCTCCATTTTCTTTTTCTCACGGGGACATCAGAGAAATACGTGTCCCCTGGGGCAGGGCCGCTTCCCTCTTCTAGACAGAAACCTCGCCCGCCTGCTTGATGGGAACGGCGACCGAGAAACTGGAAGCTGGGGAGCACTCGGCACCCTTCGGAGGTTTGCCACCTCGAGTGCGGAGCTTTGAACACGCTGCGGCACACGAGGAAGCGCAGGGAGGGAAGCACCCTGTTTCCTCTCCGTGTCCTCTCCCTCGTCCGGAGAATGGGTGGGCTCCGAGGCGGCCAGGAGACACACCTGTTGTCCCTCTGGCCGCCCCCAGCTGCTGGGGAAGGGAGCACCATCCAGGCCCTCCTGGTCCAGCGGCTTTCTCACCCTTTCGGGGCGCTTCACTGAGAAAAAAAGCCTGATGGGGAAGGCGCCCCTGATGAGATGGAAGCTGATGGCAGGGAGAACCGTCTCTCACTGTTGCCCAGTCTCCCCGCCCCCCGCCCCCGCGACCACCCCGGCTCTGCCCCGCGTGAGATGCCCCCAGCGGGGAGGCACGCGTCGGGCTGCTCACCACGTGTGCCTGGAAAACTCAAGTTGTGTGAGACGAATAGCCTTTTCTTTAAACCAGAAGGAGGAAGCCGTTGTGATCAGAGGCCCCCTGGTGCATAAGGGTGTTACCTAGTGAACTCCTGGGGACGCGCCCAGGGTGTGTGAGGACCTGGCAGGCAGGGACCCGCCTCGGAGCCCCGAGCTCAGCCGCTCTGCACTGCACACGTGGTCCCAGGACATGGCTTTAAAGTCCAGGGTGGACCCTTATCCTGAACCGCACGGGTGGGATTATTCTAGAGACATCAGTGTGCACAGATACGTGAACAGACAGAGGAGAGGCCCTGGGAGGCGGGAGACAATGCTGAGAGCAGGGAGCGGGGGGGGGGGGGGGGGCATGGAGGCAGCCCTGGGCAGGAGGAGGGCAATGCTGAGAGCGGGGGGGGAGGGGGGAGCTCTGGGGGGGGGCGTAATGCTGAGAGCGCGGGGGGGGGGGGGGGAGAAGGGGGGAGCCCTGCTCCGCAGGGTGAGCCAGAGCTGAGCTCCCCTGACTTGTGGGAACGGCCCTCTGCAGGTGACCCGCCGACACCCTCCAAGAGCATCAAGCCTGGGAGACAGGACAGGGAAGGTTCCCACGCCATCGGGCCCTGCTCGCTCTGCGCCGGGCTGTGGAGCTTGGCGGCTTGTACTTCTAACCATTCTGCGTTTTCTTCTTCGGTCACATCTTCATTTATTTATTTTCTCTGTACTAAACTCTGGTGTGAGGTTCTGATGACCCGGCCCTTTCGTCCGAATGCCTCTGCAGCACTGTTTTTCCTGATACACTGCGTACGTCCCTGTACACATGACGGATCATGCCCACGCGTGTGAACATAGTACACCAGGGAAGGCGGGTCTGGATTCACCTCAAGTGGACACCGCAGCGCGCCTGCTGGGCCCCAGGACAGACTCTCCTCCCCTCACCCAGCACGGGACTCGGTGCCTCTACGATCGTGACAGCGAGTCATGCGACAGGCCGGCAGACAGAGGCGACCTCAGCCGCAGGCTCCCTGCACTGGGCAGCTCTCACCACGGACTCCATTCTGACCCCCCCAACCCCGGAGAACGCTGTGTGGCCACCTGCCTATCTTTATTCCAGTCTCCGCTCCCACAGTCACTGACGTTTCCTTGTTGACTGAGTCTGCGGGGTGGCTGCTCGGACCCTCAATTCCCTCTCTGACTACGACCGCTAAGGGCGTGGCCTCGGAGAACCACCCTCCTCTCTTCTCCCCACTCCATCCCTGCCCAGCATTTCTGCCTGTGAGGCCGGCCACCATCCTCATCCTCCCTTTGTTATCCCGACTTCCCACTTGGAAAGTTCACCTGGTGTTTATATCTGCTTATCAAACCCATGTTCCTGCTCTCACCCCCCAAAGGGAACCAGGGACACGCTACCGTTCGGCGCCATCTGAGATTCCGGGGATGATGGCTCACCCGCGGCGGGCCTTCTGTGATTTCCCGTCTCCGCTTAGTCTAACGACACGAGACACAGCGGCTACAGCAGCGAGAACGGTTGGCAGAAAGACTGGACTAGCTTTGGGGTCAGAATCATACAACTATTGCTAACAGGTGAACTTGTCTTAGGAATATGAACATTGGTTCTCTTGGTCTGTCTGTTTTCATTAAAACACGTTTACTCACAAATGCCTTATGAAACACTTCAAAGTGTAAACCAAAATGCCCCGCAAACATCCCTCCCGGGAACATCTGCTGAGCACCACCTCCGGGACAAACCCGCTCCAGAGCCGAGGGAGCGGCCGAACAGCACAGCACAGCTCCTCTCTCGGAGCTTCAGGCCGTAAACGGATGTTGCGGAGGTCACGACTCTTGCTCAGTGACGGAGGATCATAGAAAAGAGAGAGAAGCTCTCGTGTTGTAAAACAGCTCCTTTGAAAGCTGGGCGGGGCTAAAAGCATGCATATTTTGTCTCCCACCGTCCAGGTTCCAGTGGGTCAGCAATGAAATTAGCCAAGGCCAGTCGAAAGGAGAACAGCCAGCGTTGTAACACCTGTGCATGGCGAACGCACATGGGTGTGAAAATCCCAAAGGCGTGGGGCAGCAGGGGAGGAGACGTGTTTAGAGAAAGAGAAAGAGGAGGGTGATGGGCGTTAGATTTCAGACGTGAGGGTGGCGGTTCCCAGGCAGCGGAGGAAGACGGGGAGCCAGCGGCAGGAGAACTCCGGCTGGGCGGCTCGGCGACAGGGACCCTGGGGCCGCCCCGCCACAGCCCGTGTCTCCCTGGCTGATTCTAGGGTGACGAGTCTCAGGTCGCTAAGCAAGACCCCCTTCCGGGGGCAGGTTTCCCGTCCCCGTCTCCAAGCAGGAACGGGCTGAGGCCCGTGGCTCCGTCTGAGTCTTGGTTCTTCACAAACATCTTAAAATCACTGTCCCCAAAGGGCAGCGTCAAGGTGGCCAGACCCTGGACCCTCCCGGCCCTGCCTTTGAGCCTGTCAGTAAGTTTCGCATTCAGCAGCCACGTTGGTGCACTGCTCCATTCTCATTGGTCATTCTGTCCTGGAAACACATCCGTCCAGGTAAGCCGCTGAGACTCATTTCAGGAAGCGGCTATGTGGCCGGCTCCCAGTTGAGACCTAGATGGTGTAAGTACGCGATTGGGTGTTTAATAAGAGGCACGTCTATGAAAACAAAGGGAAAAAAACCAAGAAAGATTAATCATTGGAACAGACCACAGACTTGGTTTCTGGGTTCCAGAGGCAAGCAGTCAAGAAATTTCTAGATGTCTCTCTTGAATCATCTTCAGATGGAGTGAAAGCAGGCAGGGACAATCTGACAGACGGCTGATTTTTTTCCCCATACATATATATTTATTATTGATTTCAGAGAGGAAGGGAGAGGGAGAGAGAGATGGAAACATCAACAATGAGAGAGAGTCACTGATCAGCTGCCTCCTGCACGCCCCACACTGGGGATGGAGCCCGCCACCCAGGCGTGTGCTCTGACCGGGAATCGAACCCTGACCTCCTGGTTCCTAGGTTGGCGCTCAGCCCCTGAGCCACACTGGCGGGCTAGAATACTGATTTGAATGGTGTCTCTGATGATGGCATCAGGTGCTCAGGCAAGCTCCACGTGACTGACACAGCGTCAGTTGCTGAGACTAAGTATGACTCTGCTGAAGATTTCTCTGAGGTTTATGTCGACTCATTTAGTTGCTGTTTGTTACTTGCACGTGTCAGAAAAAATTTTTACTTCCCAGTTATTCCAAGGAAAAGGATGGGAGAAAAAAATGAAGTGTTAGTTCCGAGGGTTGTAGCCAAATATTTCATAAAACCGGAATTCAAAATCCAGTCTGGTGGAAAGGTGAAACATAACACTCAGAGACAACTAAACTAGAATCTAAGGTCCCCAGCTGTGGAATATGATTTCTATTGAGACACACTATCTCTTCCTAAAGTCACCTTCATTTTTTTAAATCAAAGATAGCCCAATGAAGACGAATGTGCTGCACACATCTAGTTCCAATCAGTAGAGTTTGATCAGTATGGCCTGATGACCTGCGTACATGCCGTCAGAGGACACAGAGTCTCTCCCTCCGGCGCCAGCAGAGCCAGACTCTGACCCCGAGAAGAGCAGTGGAGCAACCTGGCCGTTTATTCCGAATGGTGCCATCGGAAGACGGGAAGCCAATGCCCACAGCCCCAGCTCCCTGGCGGCGTGCAGGTTACTGACTACCCAGGGCACATGGCCAGGCAGCCTGGGTGCGGCTTTGGGCCATTCTGGGAGCAGTGTGGTTAGGGAGGTAAAGGCCAGGAACCAGTTCTGCACGTCCTGGAGACATGGACGCCCTCTGGCTCTGGGACCCTCTGTCTGGGTTGATGGGAAAGTAGATAGCAGTCCTTCCACCTCAGGGCTCAACAACTAAAACTCAGCTAAGTCAAGACACTCTCTCAAACTTGCTGGAGGTGACCCTCACTCAGGGTCAGGCTACAGACTCTGTTGCTTTGAGGGTTGCTGATTTTCCAGGAAAACGGTTAGGTCACTGAGGGTGGAGAGAGAGAGATAGAGATACATAGATAGATAGATAGAGAGAGAGAGAGAGAGAGAGAGAGAGAGGATTTCTAGAGCAGAGATTTAAAGCGATATTTACTCAAAGTCATAGGGACCCTCAGTGTCCACATGAAATAATAACAGTTTCATCAGGAATCTCCAGACTGAATGTTAGTCTCTCAATGCTAAGAAGCCAAGCCACGTAGTTCCCTTCAGACCTTGCCTGCGATCCCTGTAGATTGGGGTGAATCCCTCAGGTGCATAGCCCCCCAAGTTCCTTGAGGTTGTCCTTTGCCATCTCCCAGGAAAGAAGGCTGTTTCTCGCCTGGAAAGACGGCTGTGAACCCCGTGAACAAGGCACCAGGCTGGTTTTCCAAGCGGCTCTGTTGGGCTTCCAAAGTCGGTCTCAATTCCGCAAAGCTTTCTGGTGACATCCAGTCTATGCAGGTCTCTTTCAAACATGACATCTCAGTCCAAGTCTTGAAACACAAAATCCATTTCCAATTGTGTTCAGTTATAAAGAGAACAGAATCTTATTGAATTTATCCAAATAAGCAGGTTGCCATGAAAATTATAATACTCATTAAGAGTTTTCAAATTCTGGAGGGATCATACAGGGAGAATAATAAATAAATGTTTCAATAGTACTTACATTTACCAAATTTCTCGAAGGAAAACAAGTGTCCTTATATCTGGGAAACAAAGCAAGATGTAAAAATCAGCCATATTTCCAAAAAAAAGCTATAAAAGTTATGATCATCCTTAGTTCATTTAGTCTCATGCAATTAATCCTTACTTATTCTTATCATTTGCCAGCATTTCATGAATCCAGTTATTCCTTGGAATTTTCTGAATCCTCATCCAAAGTGTGACCTGAAAATATATTAGCAGAAACTGGTAGTATACACAAATAGTCTTCTCCATGGATCTTTCTGAAGATGAAATATATTTGCAAATGCATCAGGTTAAAATAATGACTGTCTGTAAATGACATGTTTATAGATCTGATTATAATACAATTGACAAAGAAATTTGATTTTCTGTGACATAACATTTTATGATATCAACTCTTGGAGATTTTTATGTAATCTCTAGAACACCCATTTTACTATTAAGAATATATATATATATATATATATATATATATATATATATATATATGTAATTTTATCAAACCTGTAATTTTATCAAACCAAATGGGCCTAATTAGTTTAAAACTTCTCTCTTTATAAGGACAGAGAGAACAAATCTTCTAGGCATCCCAGAGGCCCATTGGAATAACCAAAGGTATTTTCAGGTTGAAAAAAAGGTCTTCTTTTAAAATTTTAAGCCATTGGACGTTTGTCAGACATACAGGTAATAATATCACCAGGAAATAATATGAAATTGCTCATTTATTCAAGATAATAGCAAAAGGAATCAAAAACAAATATAGGTCAGCAAAGCTTAAGTCTCAGGATTGGGAAGACTGTTTTCCTAAGTATTCAAAACCTGATGAAGACCACACAGAAAGCTATTCTAATAAAACATAAAATCTTTTGTTTTCTAGGTAGAAAACTTTTCATAAAATCTTACCAAGAGTAAAACAATAAGCACAAAGAAAACTTGGTCTTTTCAACAGACTAAAAATACAGAAACCAAACTCTAATTCTGTATCAGCTTACTTTTGATATTTACATTAATTTTATCAGGTTTATTTCAATCTTAATAAGCTTAACCATATGTAAAGTTTTATTTATTAAGATTTCTCTTCACAAACCTAAAACTTTCTTAGTCCCTTTCAGTTTTCCTTCTCTTAGCTTATTTGGAAATAACTAACTTTAGAACAATTATTTCCTTTTAATTTCCTCAAAAGATGTATCTCCACACCTTATGCCTTCTCTTTTAAAAAAATACAATTTTGTTCTATCTTAATTAGAATGCTTAACCCTTCAAAACCTTAATTTCTAGTGACAACTAAAAAGTAAGCAATTAGTATTCTTGAGATTGCCAACTTTATGAATACATTTTATAACTTCTAGAAATATAGGCTCTTTAATTGGCAAATATATTCACAATTTTTAAAGAAACATTTAAAAATAAAGTACAAGACAAAACTGGTCCAAATTTATCTTTTAGCTTCTCTGTAAAGATTCAGTATTTTATGTTAAGTCAAACTATCTAGATGATCAAAAATGTTATCTTTTACCTTAGTAAAACTCTAAAGTTTCAAGTTCCCAAAAGAATTTCTTAAATGTTTGGCTACAATTCTCTGACCTAATGGTTCTGTTTCCTCCCATTCTTTGGGAATTATTAAGAACTAACACTTATTTTCTGAGAAGACATGACATCAGCTTCAGAGAAATCACCGCAACTGTTCATGTGGAAACACGCCACCTGAGAATCTGCCTGAGAACCTGATGACCTTCCCAGTGACATTCACACGTCACATCAGTGTAATCTATCAGGTCGTCTCTGCCTGCCTTCATTCCGGCAAAAGAACTAAGCCTGACATCTAGAAACCTCCCAATGGACAGCCTTACAGATGCCAAAACTGGCTCATAATTTGCTCTGATGATTAACTGTTGTTTTTCTTTTTTTTCTTACGTTTTCATAGACATAGCCCTTATTAAACACCTGATTATTTGCTTGCACGATACTGACCATACTGACCTCACTTGGGGAGCCTACCTGTATCACCACCTCCTGAAAGGAGACCCAACAATTTACCTGAACTGACTTACTCTCAGGACGGAATAATTGCATTGATGAAATACGGAGCAACCTACCAACTTAGCTTCTGGAATGTGAAACACTTAAAGTTTCGAAGAGGGGGTTGAAGGGAACTCGAGTGTCGCTCTTCTGAAGTTGTCACAAGACAGGGACTGGGGCGGAGGAGGGTCTGTCCCGGCACAGTCTGCATTGCGGGGGTTCTTGACTTCCTGTAGGGAAGATTTCACGACGTGAGTCTATGTGATTTTGAGAGTGCGTTCCTTAAAGCTGGGACAGTGAAACAAAGGAAGGGCTTAAGATAGAAGAGGCAGGAATGCCGAAGGAGGAGTGAGCCACACTGGGCTGTGTGGCCTCAGCAAAGGAAGTCACAGGGACAGGAGGGAGCCAGGCTGGGCTGTGTGGCCACGGGAAAGGACGTCACAGAGGCCAAAGGAGAGTCCTCAGAGACAAGTTAGGGGGATTAGTGCCGAGCAAGCTGCTGCTGCCTGCTGCTCCCCTGGTTACAAGCCTCGTGGGGACCCCTCGAGTGTGGCAGAAGGAGAGCAGGCAGAAGGAGAGCAAACATACAAGCCTGAGGAAAGGGAGGCATGGGCGTGCTCCAAGGAGAGTGTGGACTGGGTCCTTGTCTTGACGGTTCTTACCTGCTTTCTGAAGGTGGGAGTTCGGGGTGGTCTCAGGGAGGGTCTTAACAGAATATGCAATAGCTTTCCAGGTGTGTCCTTTAACATGCCAGTGCATCAGAGTGAGCACATATGGGGGTCTGGGTTCATTCCCTGGTCAGCCCCTCTGCTTCACTTTTGCCTTGGGATTGTCTGGCTCTAGTTGGGTTTTTGTTCTTTATTCCCCCGACTTCATCCGTTCTGGGGTTGGGCTGGCACGAGGGGCACTAAGTGGGCCTCTGTTATGTCCCTCCTTTGCCAGGTTGGGGAGGAGAGGTATAGGCCATCTGCTCCTCCCTGTCCTTGGAAGGTCTGTCGATTTATTAGCAGGCTGTCGATTCCTCGGCTCGTTTAATTATCTCGTCTCAGCTTCCCTCATGCCACTGGCCAAGGACTTTTCCTGGCTTCCTACTGCCCTGCCTTCACGCTGCCCTGCTGGGATACTGATTTTAGGCTGTTTATTAAGGAACAAGACTCAGAAAGAGCCTGTGATCACCACCCCTTTCCTGCCCTGGAGACCTGAACCGGGAAACCTGCCTTGGGAAGGCAGCCTGGGCTTCATCACCTTCAGAATCTGCTCCGGAGCGTGAGCTCCACGCCTGTTGGCGAGATGCCGTCTGTGCCCCATGGCTTCTGAGCTGCCCAGCAAGACTGTTCCCGCCACGTACGTTCTGCTGTCTCACTCCCTGTAACCACCTGTTCTCACTCTGACAATCGAATAACCTGGCCCCCTTTTTCCCTTTTGTCCAAAAATGCCTGAAATATCCGGTGTTATTGCCCACTGTCTTTAGAATGTTCGTGCCTGTGTGAATTCTCCTTGCTCTTGTATTAAACACTTGGTATTCTCCTGTGAATCTGTCTCTGTTAATTACTTTCTGGCCCAGCGAGAAAACCTTGGGAAGTGGGAGGCAAAGTAATCGTGTATTTTGTAGTTACCTCACTACTATTCTGTCTTCGATAAATGACTGTTTTAATCATGAAACAATCATCTAAAGCAGCTGCTGTCACTATTTTAAATTCAAAGGAATCAGAACAGTGGAACGCGTAGTTCAGCGGGGCAGAATTGAGCACGTACAGAGAGTAAGGAGCAGTGCGTAGCGTGAACCCACGTCTGTGCGAGTCCCGTGTCTGTACTCTTCTCAGGTCACACCGCACTGGAAAGTGGAGAGGAGATGGCTTCCCACGCGCGTTGGCAGGGGCTGTCATCCTGAAACACACTTCGTATCCTCCCCTCGCTCGTCGTGCATTGTCTTCCGGGCCCCAGGACGGAGGTCAGCAGTGTCTGCTTGGTTGAAGTGCTTGTTAAGGGGATGACATTGGAACGGAATCAGCATCGGCGGGAACAGCAAGGACAAGGCAGTACTCCGAATACCCTCTTCTTCCCAATTCCGTAAAGATGATTCTTTTCTTGCTCACCGACAGCATGCAGCTATTTGTGGCTCATTACCGCCCTCTCTCGACAGCATGTGATAGAAGCTAATTCACGATGCAGGACTGTTTCGTGTTAGAGGTGTAAGAAGTCTCACCTGTGAAGATGAGCGATTGAACCTGGAGGAGGAAGAGCCTTGCCTAAACAGCCACAGGTGAACGAGCAGAACCGCATGAGGCCTCGTGTGTCATGTCCTGCCGTCGGTATTGTGTCCCCTAGAGGAAAATCAGTAATTTTAGTTTGCCTTACAAAGCTTTCCACAGTATGAGTCTCCAGAATAAGGTCAGAGGAATTCAAAAAATTATTTTATATTTTAAGAGTTTAAATTAAATGTTGGTCAAGTCTAAAAATAACTCACACAGCGCAGACAAGGGAGACAAGGAAACACTGGTTACTCTCCACCTCACTCTGCTCCAGAGGGGCCACTTGTAACTGTGTTTGTGTCATTCTACATATTACATATGTGCCTATATTTTCAAACTTGAAGTGTTCTCCAACTTTGTAAGCATGGAAGACTATATACAGAGTTTCTCCATCTTACCGTACAGAGGTATAACTTACTTTTTAACAGGGCTGCCCTGTATTGACACGTTGGAAGATGCCCGGCGAGTTGAGAATGTCCTTAGAATCGTTTTGCGGACACTTCCTCAGAATTCCTGTTGTGTATCTTTTCCTGGGCTGGTCTAGTGCAAGGCGGTTCTGTCCTCATTTCGCTCCACCAGGGGGCCGCATGATTTTGGCGCCTCCTTACTGACCTACTAGGGGTGTTGGTGCTGATCAGGGTGCTGTGTGCCTGCTTCTCCATCCGGAGCTGCCCCATCCCTCTGCTTCTGCGCACAGAGAGAATCTGAGCAGCAGATGTGCTCAGCTAAGATACAACATTAAAATAATCACCCTGTGAGACCCTTTCTCTCAGGCAGCCGTGATGAAATAGAGTTCAGATGCTAATTATTATTTTCCCACTAGAGCTGATGGCTCATCTCCTGGCTTCTCCCTCAATTCCGATTGCTCTTTGCGGAAGAACACAAATTGGAAAGATATTTGCAACCGTAGCACACGGAGTGTTAGGAATGTGGCATCTTAACGCATGTAACTCTGAAATTTGTCAGGAGTAGGTCTGTATGTAACATGTGAAGCACAATAGTATTTTTTCATTGGCAACTAGATGAACACCAAACACTGGAAGTACAGACAGTTTTATTTTTCTTAAAGCATTCAATAAGACAGATTTTCAAAAATTGTATTAACATTTTAGTCATGTGAATTTTTATTGAAAATTTGCACATTCATTAAAATTTGTACATTGCTTACATTTTAATAAATAATTTTAATGCATCAGAAGAAAATACTTTTTGAAAATATGAGCTTTTAAAATATTGATTTAATTCAACTTATATTTTGAACAAAGTATTATAAATTGCATACACTTAAAGTAGAATAAAATGGACTGGCCAAATGTGGCTCAATGGTTGAGCATCAACCCATGAACCAGGAGACCAGGGCACATGCCTAGGTTGCAGGCTTGATCCCTAGTAGGGGGCATGCAGGAGGCAGCTGATCAATGATTCTCTCCCATCACTGATGTTTCTATCTCTCTCTCCCTCTCTCTTTCTATCTCTGAAATCAATAAAAACATATTTGAAAAAATAATAAAGTAGAACAAAAGTGTGTGACAAC
This sequence comes from Corynorhinus townsendii, assembly GCA_026230045.1. Classification (NCBI taxonomy): domain Eukaryota; kingdom Metazoa; phylum Chordata; class Mammalia; order Chiroptera; family Vespertilionidae; genus Corynorhinus; species Corynorhinus townsendii. The sequence goes on from JAPDVU010000005.1 coordinate 1,579,022, forward strand.
CTTGATTATAACATAATTATCAATTTTATTAATTAGTATTATTATTTTGCTGAAACGAAGGCAAGAAAGTCCAATGGTATACTTATGACTTATGTATATATTTAGTATTCATGCAAGCATCACTGGCCAATTAGCCAAGTACCCAAATATGCACAATAAAAAGTCAATTGAGAGACGCTGATCTTCTGTCAACTTGGAGCCACCTAAAGATTTTGGCTTTGCAACACAGCGTACAGTTGCGTCGTTATGAAGGATATCGGTCTAAGTGAGCTAGGATGCATTTTATGTACGAATTTGCTAATTTAAGTAACTTTCACCGTTTAACCTGTGGTCATCACAGAACCTTTCCTGTAAACAAGCAGAGACTTTCCTCAATCCCTCACTGGCCAGCGATCGCCCACCGGCCGCATGCCGTCCCGGGACATTAACGCCAACAACCCAGACGAAAACACCCGCTTCCTTCCAGCCTACAATTCGCATATTTCTCATCGGAGCGGTCGGGGGGCAGACATGGCTTTGCCCCCGTAACGACACACACGAACGGTCCCCGTGTTCCTCGCTGGCATCCCAGATTTCCGTTGAACGAAAATGTGGTTTTACTAGCGTGTAGTCATAGCTGCAGATGACGTGATGGGAAGACTTGGAGAAAAGGGTCCGGCCCCGGGGAAACGTTTAGGGACCAAGAGGAAGAAGAAGAGGAAAATGTCAACGCGGCCTCCGCATTTCACAGGTGGAACCGCAAGAAGAGAGAAACAAGAACACGTCATTTAAAAATGTTTTTACGGATCTTAGGAAAAGAGAGGAAGGGAGAGGGAAAGAGAGAAACACCGATGAGAGGATCGTCGACGGGCTCCTCTACTGGGAACCAGGAGCCCACAATCGGGGCGGGTGCTCTGACCGGGCATCGAGCTGGCGACCTCTTAGTTCGTGGGTCGATGCTCAACCCCCAGCCACCCCAGCGAGGCCAGAGTAGATGACTGTAAGCTGACTTTCGTATCAGGCGGCAGTGGTGTTCTAGAAGCCGAATAAGCTTCATCCGTTGGTACTGTGACACGCAACGAGCAACCGTAAAACCACAGCCTGGCCACGGCGGGGACAGGGGCCGGCGGCACCGCCCGGAGTGCACAAAGGAAAGCAAGGTCATGAAAGGCACCGGCCCTGCAGCGCAGTTCCGGGAGCAGCAGCACCCGCAGGGAGGTCCCGCAGGGAGGGTCCCACAGGGAGGGTCCCACAGGGAGGGTCCCACAGGGAGGTCCCTCAGGGAGGGTCCCGCAGGGAGGGTCCCACAGGGAGGTCCCGCAGGGAGGGTCCCACAGGGGGTCCTGCAGGGAGGGTCCTGCAGTGGGTCCCGCAGGGAGGGTACTGCAAGGAGGGTCCCGCAGGGAGGGTCCAGCAGGGAGGGTCCCACAGGGAGGTCCCTCAGGGAGGGTCCCGCAGGGAGGGTCCCACAGGGAGGTCCCGCAGGGAGGGTCCCACAGGGGGTCCTGCAGGGAGGGTCCTGCAGTGGGTCCCGCAGGGAGGGTACTGCAAGGAGGGTCCCGCAGGGAGGGTCCCGCAGGAGGTCCCGCAGGAGGTCCCGCAGGGAGGTCCCGCAGGGAGGTCCAGCAGGGGGTACCGCAGGGGGTCCTACAGGGAGGTCCCACAGGGAGGGTCCCACAGGGGGTCCTGCAGGGAGGGTCCCACAGTGGGTCCCGCAGGGAGGGTACTGCAAGGAGGGTCCCGCAGGGCTCTCTGAGTGCTGTTAGGGCTGTGTCCGGGCCACACCTCAGTGACTCACAAGTGGGCCAGCAAAGGGGGGGCTGCCCAAGCCCAGTGGACCGGAATGGATGGCTCAGCTCCCTCGCAGCAGCCACGCTCCCTGGGGAGGTGGAACCCCCAGAACCTGCCGCCCTCCCTGGGACGGGTCGGACTAAACGGGAAAGCAGACAGCGCCTCCCAGGCCCTCGCCGCGTGCTAAGTGATGAGGCGCACACACACAAGACCCATGCAGACAGACGTTTTACTTTCACGTTTGTCCATCCTCCCCGAGGACGTGTTCCCACTGACTCTTAGAGCGAGTGGGAGGGAGAGGGGAAGACAGAGAGAAACACCGATGTGAGGGAAACTCATCGATGGGTGGCCTCCTGCACGTGCCTGGACCAGGGTCTGGGCTGGGGAGGAGCCTGCAACCGAGGTACGTGCCCTTGACCGGAATCGAACCCGGGACCCTGTGGCCCGCAGGCCAACACTCTATCCACTGAGCCACACCGGCCAGGGCTCACTGTAGATTTTCCATGTTTATCTGAAAGCCACAGAGTGTGTCTTTCCTCTCCCAAAACCAGGCTTCTGAGCCCGGCTCGCTGTGGCTGATGTGTGGCCTCTGGGACAGCTGCTGGGCACAGAGCTGGCTGGAGGGGGCGGGCGGAGGGGGGGGGGCAGGTGTTCCCCGGGTGCCCGGGTGAGGGCGCTGTCTCCCATCTGGGAATCTCCCTGCTACTTGCTCCCTTCCTGTTTTGGGGACAGCAGCGGCCACTCAGACCCAGGGAGGACCCGCATTGTTGGTCTCTGTCTGAAACACCCGTCACTCCGGCCCACTCCATGGTCTCCTCCCTCGACAGAAGCATCCCTCCCCATAAGATGAGACGCGTCTTCCCACTGACGAGGTGGTACACTGCTCTCTGCGATGCTGAAACCCGTAATGTACATGATTGTGTTTAACACGTGCATAAGTAGCGTCACTCTATTCTTTTGCAATTTTCTCTTTCTTCACACGTCATTGTTTTTCGCAAATGTGTGTTTGCTTCTATGTGTGGCTCGACTTCCTGCGGTTTCGTGTTGGCATAGAATTCCGTGTATTAACAAATGCAGCGACCTTGTCCGCCCCGACGAGGAGCAGCTGGGCTTTGTGGAACTTACCGGGTCACGTTGGTTCGCTAACCCAGCGGGTCTCGAGGAGCAGTTGTATTTTCGATACAAGTCCTTTATCATTATTAGCACCGCCTGCTAGCATTTTTCCTCAGCCTGTGCCTCCTCTCTGTGGGAACCCCTTTCACGTCCCGCGTGGTTCAGGGTCCCGGTTCAGGGTCCGGGTTCTGGAGAAGGCCGCACACACATGAAAAGAGACGAGAAAAGTATTAATTTGGGAGTATTGGGGCCAGGCGGGAGCCCACCTCTAGTGGGAAGACTGCCCCCTTTTATTGAGACGATGGGATACACCCACAGCCTTCAGGCAGGAAATCCCAAGAACAGAAATTTACAGGAGACAAACAGAAGTGGAGGCTGCTTGGGCTAACAATGTTTCAGCTAAACAGTAAACCATTAGCTCCGACCTTTCAGAGCAATTAAGGTTGACGGCCTTCTGGATTTCCCTTCCACATCTCTCTCTTAGTGGGACAAAGATTGGTTTCCGCACCTCTCCTCTCTTCCCAGATGACTGGCCGGTCTTCATTTTCACCCGATGATGCTCCTGCACAGGTGCACTCTGGGAACATGTAAAACAAGCAAAGCAGTCCCTTCCTTGTTGGCCGGTCTAAGGAAGAATTCTGGGGTGCAGCCGAGTGGTCGCTGGATATCACTGTGCTGTCAGCAGACAGGGCTGTTTTGTTCCTAAAGACGATGCTTCAGAACATTGGCTAAAGAAGCACTTTATCAGAAAAGGGAAATGCTTAGAATCTTAAAACAGTATCTGGTTGTTAGGGAGTTCCGGGGTAAGGATTTAGTTTGTGAGTCTCCCCTCTGCACAGACAGTATTTATTCAAGATGCCCCTTTGGATTGATATTGCTCGTGTTCCCGGGGTCTCAGTTGCTGTGCTGCCTGACATCTCAGGGAGCACCGAGATCTGTGGGTGCGCCTCCCCCCTGTCTGTCACGGGGCCGCGAAGAGCTGTCCTTTTTATGCACCTTGTGGCAGTGCCACGCCTTCTCAGGGCGCACGTGGCCTGAAATACAGAAAATCCGGTAACTCCTCGGAGAGGGTAAATACAGCATCAGGGGACCACGCGACAGAGGAAATCGGCTGTAATTTTTCCAGCAACCACAGGTGTGAGCCGAGAGGCCTGAGTTGTAAGATCGTGTTAGAGATTTAGTTCTCATTTCGTCGGTGGCCCCATGGTCCCTGTACGTGATATGGTTCAGAGTTCATTCTTCAATGGCACAGACACGTCCAGGCTTGCAACGGGGTTGAATAAGGTTCTTTATACCGTTAGATACATGGCCAGCTTGCTTCTCGAATGTTAAGTGTTTAAAAGACGTTGGCATATCTGTATCTTCTTAGCTGGCAAGCTACCGATATCTCAAAAGAATAGAACTAAAGCGGCTTGATGCGTTCTTGCTATCCCACGGGAGACCGCATTTCTGACTGGTAGGGGGGCGCCGGCAGAGGGGGAGGGTCCAGCAGCGTTTACTCACAAGGCGGCCAGAACCCAGGACCCAAGGTGCTAAGTGCATCAGTCCGATCCCGGCCTCCTGAGGTGGCGCCCGAGCAGGTGTGTCATCTCCTGGTTTTGAATCGTGATAAACACAAATGCCGTGTCGCATCCGTAAGACTAGCGCTGCGAGGGGAGGAATCGGATCGACTGATGGGATGGTCGGGGGACTGAGTCCAGAGTAACCCTCGCGTTAATACGGCATGATGAAGCTGTTCATTTCTCCGCTCCCTAATTTCGCGCATTTATCTTAGGCTTCTCTTCTAAACCCATGAAAGGGGAACTTAAAAAAATTTAAAATGTGTGTGTCATTCGAAATGATCTTTCATTTTTTCCGGGTGTGTTTCCGGGTGTTAGCAGCCACCTGCCCCTTAGCCAGTGAGCTCTGAAACGGGGTAGGCTGCGCCGCTCTGCGGCTGCTCTGTGGCTGTGGCTCCGAGGCCGTTTGATGAGAGCACGTTCGCGCTGCAGAGGCTGTGGGTCCCTGAGCGCAGAGCCTGCAGGCTGCTCTCGTGACCTGCCCCTCCCTCGGCATCTCCATCGTCCGCGGCGTGCGCCAGGGCACCCGGGGAGCCTGTGACACATGCGTGTTGTGGCCGGGCTGTCATCCATGGTGCAAAAGACATACAGTGCTTCTATGGCTGCACAGGCACTTCCTGTAGCTACACTTCCTTTTCCCGCTTCCTAATACTGTTGAAGCATCCATCTTATACAAATACTGCTGTTTGAAATATTAACCCTGCTAGTTGGCTTCTGTAAATTCTTGCTTGCTAAGGCTACTCCCACTCCAGAGAGGCCATTAAACCTTCCCCAGACAAGGTTATCAGTGCTGGCGCCAGGCCAGGCCTCTGGTTGAGGTCTCAAGGTCCCGGCACATACAGGCTCTTTAAGAACTGGCAAAAGGGGCCGGAAACACCCCATATCTGGGAGACAAAGAAGGTGGAAACATATAAATAGGGAAGGTTCCTGCATGTGGGGGCCCAGAATTTGAGAGACATTTTCCTCTGGACCCGCGCGTAATAAATGTAAGTCCATCTCTCTAAGTATTGCTTTGTTCTTCTTCGGTTTTCTGTGACACGATCAGGGGTCCTGCAGGAGAAGAGACGTCATGTTATGTCTCCATTCTGTTTATTTTCCCCTTCAACTGCTGGGCAAACTCGAGAGAGAACTGGAAAGCGAACTTTAGAGGTTTTGAAGTTCAGGGAGTAATGTATTTCTACGGTGACAACTTTTGGGGATGCTATGTTTTACCAGAACTGCTGAGACACAAAATTAAGATTTCTGTGTACCTGCGACAGGGGAACCCCTGCTGGAGATCCGTGAGGTGGTCCTGGGAATACAACAACGGGAACTGTGATAAAAAGCAAGATCCCAGCAGGCTGAAGAAGGAATGGGCGGCACCGTTTGTCTCCGGTGGGTCACGCTTCCTCGGCTACGGCTCGGTCAACGGCCGACCTGCCACGCATTGGCACATCCTCTGCCTGCCGAGATGCGCTTGGCCCTCGGAAGCGTTGAGGAGGCCTCCACCGTCCTCCCGTGTTTGAGGTCCGAGTCGTGAATCCTGGGGCCCATGTCTGCCGGGTGGATGCCTTTATTTCTAGTCCCCCAGGTTGGTTCTTGTGGATAGTAAGTGGGCTTCCTGCCTCAGTCGGGGGCAGCGCTGCTGGGAGCACGCCGCCTCGCCAACGTGAGCAGCTGGGCCGCCAACGTGAGCAGCTGGGGCGGGACCACGTGGAGCTGAGGGTCACACTGCGCCCCCAGGAGGCGCCCCCAGGAGTCGGCATGGACTTCTCTGTAAACGATGGGAACCGGTTAGGGCGCCTGGTTGCTCACAGTCAACGCTGCTTGCCTTCGGCTGGCCCTGGGGTTCAGACGGGCCCCCTAAGGCCTGAGCCCACAACTCGGATGTTTTTGCCTCTGTTCCCGGAGCCAACAGCCCAAGCAGAGGGTTACACGCGATAAAGCAAGTTGCATGGTAAAGTCCCGCCCGCCACCCCCTCCGTTTTAAGGGACCGTTGACTCTTACAAAGTTGCCCCAAAGTCATGAAGCAGGGCCAGGGCCGGGGAAGGAGGGCAGGCGGGAGGCGGCGGGTGAGCAGAGCCTGTGCGGCTGGAGGGGGCAGGTCCCCTCCCAGTGCGGCTCCGCGGTCCAGGGTGCTGGAGGCGGCTCTCACTGGGTGGCCAGTGCCCAGGCGCTCTGCTGTGCGGGCTGCGGAGACAGGACAGACAGAAGCCACTCCCTGACGTCACATGAACGACTGTGACTAAGAGCCGAGGACCAAGAGGTTGCACGCGCACACGAGCTAGAGGAGGTCCTTCCCCGGCACTTCGCCGACTCTTCCTCCTCTTCTGGAAAGTGCAATTCATAACATCCCCGTCTCCCAGGGCTCGGTGTGGGTGACACAAGGTGAGATAACAAATAATAATATTTAAAAAAATATTTTTGTTGATGTCAGAGAGGAAGGGAGAGGGAGCGAGGTAGAAACATCTATGATGAGAGGGAATCATGGATCAGCTGCCTCCTGCACGCCCCTCACTGGGGATCTAGCCCGCAACCTGGGCGTGTACCCTGGCCGGAACTCAGACTGTGACCTCCTGGTTCATAGGTCGACGCTCAACCATTGAGCCACACCGGCCGGGCACAGATAAGAATCTTTAACCACTGTTTAGCATTTGGGGGCCTTTGTTAAAATATACATATGCTTGGATCTGTAAGATGCGTTTGCAGTGTGCATCGATAACATGTACACTGAGTGGCCGGATTATGATGATCTCTGGACGCATAATCATCTGGCCACTCAGTGTATATCCTATATAATAAAAGGCTAATACACAAACTGTCCCCTCGACCAGGAGTTCAACCACAGGCAGCTGGCTAACCCGTCCATGTCCCCTCCCCCTGGCCTGGCTGGCTGGACCCCACCCATGCACAAATTCATGCACCGGACCTCTAATACACACACACACACACACACACACACACACACACTGAGTGGCCAGATTATTATGCGTTCAGAGATCATCATCATCTGGCCACTCAGTGTGTATGCAGATGGAAAGAGGGTCCTTGGAAGTGTGAGGATGAGCAGAATAAAGAAAAGCGTGAAGAGAGGGAGTCACAGTGTAAACCCTCCCATTTGATCAGTAGGACGTCCGCCTCCCAGAGGGAACCTTTAACTTGGTCACTGCACCTTTTTCCTTGAAGCCATTCTTCCCCCTTGAATGTGCTGCTGGCGCAGGAATCCTCCGACTGTCCCGTGGCCTGCACTGCTCTGCGTGCCCACCGTCTGTCAGGGCGATGGGGCTGGTTTGTAACCGTGAGCCTTCCACCACGCCCTCATTTTAGCTGTGGCTCCAATTCCTTCTGTGTCCTCCAGCATTCACCGACAAGGGTGAGTTCCCCAGTATCTTACCACACGGGAACGCTACGCAGCTCCTGATCAGTGATCCGCAGCAGCATTAGGCCAGGGTATTTGTACAAAGACAGACTGACTGCCATAATACGTACAGAGGTATTGCAAACAAGAAAAGCACGCGTGCAGACAGCCTAAGGAAAGGGCACAGGAAATGGAAGGACACAGGAAATGGCCAGATGAGTGCCTAAGAGACGGTGTGCGGCTTCGTTTCATGGCTCTCTGGTTTTACGGATTCAAACACGAGGCGCTGCAGAGTTCACTGGTAATTTGATGACTGGGAACACTGCAGATTTCTCTCAAAAACGTTTTAAAGAACCGAGTGCCTTAGTGAAGGAGATGCTCTAAAACCGGAAGTGACCGAGACGACGCCTAACAGAAGGCGTGAGAAATGAACAAGCGCTAAGGAAACAGAGCGATGCCTCCAGCTCGGGGGTGGAAAGTCCCAAAGCCGCTAAGGTGTCCGTTCTCCCCCAGATCGATGTATGGATTCAGTGCAATGCCAATAACAATGCCAGCACAACTGTGCGTAGACATTGATAGGCTAGCACTTACCTGTCATGGAAAGATGAAGGGCCTAGAGGGACCTAGAAGAGCCAAAATGGCCTTGAAAGGGAACAAATCTGGGAGACATGCTCCCCCGCGTTCGAGACCTACTAACGCGGCAGCCGTCGAGACGGCTGGGTACCGGCCCAGGTAGCTCGATGGCTCAGGAAGGGCCTCTAGACACAGACGCGTCCCTGTGCTGTCGGTGGACTTACAACGAGGGCGCGGAGACCTTCAGCGAGCCATGGTGGAGCCACCGAGCACCTGCCCTCCCGAGTCCCGTGGGTGCTATTTCTCTGCTGTCGTGCAGCAGATTCCTCCAGAAGTTGGCAGCTTAAAGGACAACATCAACAGCACAAATATGTAATACCTGGTCCTCCAGCTCAGGGTTGCTCACACAGTCCCAGTCAAGGTGGTGGCCAGGGCTGTCATCTCACAGCTCGGCCGGGAGGTGGAGCTTCCCGTGTAACCCGGGTGTCGTGGGCAGGGCCCTGCCTTTCTTGCTGTGGGTTGGAGGCTTCAGTTCTTCTCCTTCTAGGCCTTTCCCTGGAGATGCTCACAACACTGAAGCTTGCTTCCTCTGAGTGAGTTGTGACCTTGACCAAGAGAGAGGGAGGAAGGGAGAGAAGGAACAGAAAGGAGGAGGGTGGGAGTGAAGCGGGGAGTGAGGAGAGAGAGAAGGAGAAAGGGGGAGGGTGGGCCCACCAATGTGGCTCAGTGGTTGAGCGTCGACCAGGAGGTCAGGGTTCGATTCCCGGTCAGGACACATGCCCTGGGGTTGTGGGCTCCATCCCCAGTGGGGGGCGTGAGGAGGTAGCCGATCCATGATTCTCATCACTGATGTTTCTATCTCTCCCTCCCTCTCCCTCTCCCTTCCTCTCTAAAATCAATAAAAGAATATATTTAAAAAATAAAAGAAGGGAGAGAGGAGAGAGAGAAGGAGAAAGAAAGAAGGAGAGAGAGAGACCAAAATGGAAGCCTTAACTTCTTATAACCTAATCATGTAAATGCTATAGCACCATTTCTTCTGCATGTTATTGATTACCCAACACAAACTTAGGACAATAGGGGAGGCCACTGAATGAAAGTGTGCCCATCGAGGTGGTGGGCACCACTGGCACCGTCTTGGAGGCTGGCTACCAGGTGGGAGTGTGAAGCGGTGAGTGAAGCACTATGCGAATGTTCCCTCTTCCTCGCACGACTGTACCAATCATTTCGATTATCTGGCGACAATAATAAGATTACACATCCAGGGTACTATTATAGCGTTTATGACATACTTGTGATTATGATTTTTTCTTCCTCCACAAATTGAGCATGACTAGTAGTTAGCCGCTGCCTCCGGGTTTTAAGTTCACGAAATCGGTGTGGTTAATGCAGAGAAGCCATCTCACTCCTTCCTGTAAAACTCTTGGTGGTTATTGCAGAGCGCAGGCGCGGTCCCTCAGGGTGGATGTGGATTCGGAGGCATGTCCCTGGCATTACCGGCTGGCCTTACATTTCACGTTGGTCTTTCCCCTTCCAGGCCCTGAAGGGCAGTGCCAGGTGGCAGCCCCAGGCTCCGTGGGGGCCGCAGAGCCTGTGTGCCAGGCGCAGGCTGGGTGCTGCTCCCATACAGAGCGATCCGGGTGCCAACGTGAGAGCTTTGCTGCCCTGGGTCGGCGCGTCTTCCTGGCGTGGAGTCTCTGCCACGGCTCAGGGCTGGGTGAGGTGAGGTGAGGATCCGGGGAGACACGCGGGTCATCCTTTGTGCACACGTGTCTTGTGCAAAAGCGTTGTTCATTTTATCGCTGCTTAGTTTCCTCCTGATCAACGTCAGAGCATGACCTCGGGACTTCCACAGGTGAAAGGCATGGAAGGGGGACTGCTCTCTCTGCTTCATGCGGATACTGTATGAATGGGACATGATAAATAGAATTTTGGCTTTAATTAATCATTTTCATTATATCTGTAACACAAATTTGTATCACATTTATAATAGATGTATACTTAAACAGCATTTTCCAAAACCATGCTTTATTAAAAGCAAAAAGTAATTTCAGCAGCTTGTTTAGATGAGAATAAGTGAAAATTTATCACATTAATCCATTAAGATAAAACATTACTGTAAAGATGTGTTACTTACTTTAGTTTATCAAACCTAAAAATTGAATAATCTGTGTTTCTTATAAGGTGTCATTGGTATAACCATCTGGACAGTTCAGATGATAAAAAGTAATTATAATAATTTAAATATAAATCATGTTCTTGTAATTTTTATTTCTTCTTGATGGAAGACAGAAGAAATTACAGCCCAGGGAAACATTAATATTTAAAAATAAAGAATACTTACAATTATAATTTAATATAGAAAGTCATAGAAATCTTTGATCGAGTTCCAGAGACAAAAATTATCTTTAATAAATATAAGATGCAAACAGAATATAGATGGCTTCATTGAAGCAAATACTAGGTGACTTAAAGGAATATAATGAGCTAAACCTTTATAACATTAAAGTTTAAAATGTTTTTTAATTGGGATTGCCAAGATTTTGGAAAAAAGAGTGTTCTGTTTATACAATAAATATTACATAGATTAGCAACAAGTAATGTAAAATAAAAAGGAATATGGAAAACATACATAGAGCTAAAATAATTGAAACAAATCATTACATACACTTATTTATTGAAATATGCATTAAGTTTAACTGGTGTTTAATGTTGACTTATGGATAAACAAAGTCAACACTACAGCTAGATATTCACATCATCAATTTTGCATATTACCATGTTTAGGATATTACAACCGCTTTTTGTATGCTAATAGAATAATTATTTTATAAATAAGGTACACCTCTCAAGTCCCCAAAAGTTCACCATTTATGTTACAAGGTATAGGGTGTGATGGCCTGTGATTTAGAAGACTTAGCTTTTGTTACTGATTCTGTAACTAACGCACTATGTAAAATAAAAACAACAGGAACAAAAACAAAATTAACTCTAAGCAATTAATGTATGTGCCCTAGTTTTGAGGTCCCACATATATAAAAGTATGGCTTTTGTCTTGATAAGTCATCTCTAAGATATGTTCTATTTTTAATAACATATGAATTGAAAGAATGGGGAAGTAAAACCAATTCATTGTATTGCTACATATCCTATCTAATAAAAGAGAAACATGCAAATTGACTGTACCTCCGCCACACCCGCAGACCACGCCCACCAGCCAATCAGGAGCAAGTATGCAAATCAACCCAACCAAGAATGCGGCAGCCACAGAGTTGGAGCTAGCAGGAGGCTTGGATTGCCCCTGGCTATGGAGGAAGCCAAGCTTCCCACTCGCCCTGGCCAGCCCTGGCCTCTGCTCAAGGCTACAAAGTTTCAATTATAGAAGATAAATAAATCCCAGATACCTGCTTCCAGCTGGCCCTGTCCTCTGCTCAAGGAGGCGCTGGGAAAAAAAAAGAAAAAGAAAAAAAGGAGGGGCTGGGAGCTTGGGTCACCGGGGCCATGGCCAGCCTGCAAACAGCTCTCAGCCCCTCACCCAGGCTGGCCAGGCACCCCAGAGGGGACCCCACCCTGAAGAGGCTGTGGCCAGCCTGCAAACAGCTCTCAGCCCCTCACCCAGGCTGGCCAGGCACCCCAGAGGGGACCCCCACCCTGATCCGGGACACCCTTCAGGGCAAACCAGTCAGCCCCCACCCGTGTACCAGGCCTCTGTCTATACTAAAAAAGGGTAATATGCTAATTAGGCTGGGAGACCTTCCAGGAGACCTTCCGGACTTTCTTCTGGACAAAGCCATAGTGACAGGGCTGAGGTAGAGGCGGTTAGAGGCCAAGAGGGGAGGGCAGTTGTGGGTGATCAGGCCAGGAGGCCAAGGAGGGAGGGCAGTTGTGGGTGATCAGGCCAGGATGGGACGGCAGTTGTGGGTGATCAGGCTGGTAGGGGGTGGGGCCGTTGGGGGTAAGCAGACCAGCAGGGGGGCCAGTTGGGGGCAAGCAGGCCAGTAGGGAGGGAAGGTGGGGGCGAGTAGGCCAGCAGGGGGTGCAGTTGGGGGTGAGCACACTGGCACAGGGGGCAGTTGGGGGTGATCAGGCTGGCGGGGGTGAGGGGAGGTTTGGGGGTGAGCAAGCCGGCGGCGGAAGGCAGTTGGGGCAAGCAGGTTGGCAGGCAGAGTGGTTAGGAGCAATCAGGCAGGCAGGCAGGTGAGCGGTTAGAAGCCAGCAGTCCCGGATTGCGAGAGGGATGTCTGACTGCCGGTTTAGGCCCAATCCTTGTAAACCGGCAGCAGGACATCCTTCGAGGGGTCCCAGATTGGAGAGGGTGCAGGCCAGCTGAGGAACACCCCCCCCCCCCCACATGCACGAATTTTGTGCACCGGGCCACTAGTATATATATATGAATTTTAGAATGGATTTTTACTAAAGCAACAGACTAGGAAGATCACCAAACTAAAGCGTAATTCCAGCAACTGCTTCCTGCTAATGCGGTAGGTGATTGGAATTAAGCTCTACTTGATCATTTAACATAGGAATGTATTAATGTAATGTATAGTATATTACATATACACTCTATCTGACAGATGAACTCCATCTAAGTATACCATCGTTGATGCCCTTTGGAAAGTCATATCGAACTGTGCTGTCGAGATGAGGAAATGTGTTGAAGACTCTTGGAGCCGTTTCCGTGATGGAGGAGCCCTAAGAAACCGGATCTAATGTAAAAGTCTGATGTCGAAGCAGCGCTCTCGAAGGACGTTTGCATTTCTCTGCAAAGGCACATTCACCCCGAGTTCTGACTCATTGACGCCGTCAGCCGAGCGCTTCTCCCCAACCTCACGGCTCGGATGGCAAAGGCGCTCGCTGCTCCAGGGGGAACACGTTGGGAAGGAAGACGGCAATTTCCACCCCACGTCCCCATCCCCACGCTCGCTTCTCATAGAGCCATGTCTGATTCACGCCATGTCTCTTTGTATGCGGCGCAGAATGATTATTTCATAAATGCGGTGCGCCTTTCCGTCCCCACAAGTTCATAATTTATTCACGTAAACAGTGATCGTGGCTTAGGATCGGGCATTTCTACATGAACCCTTCTGGCTTTTTCATTAGGAAAGCCCTGCTCTCCGAAGCTCACATTCTCGGCTTAAAGAAATGATTCCGGACAAGCTCCTCCCTGAAAGGGGGACACGGTGATGAGCTTTCATGTCGGGGGGGGGGGGGGGGGAGCGTCAGCAAACCCCTCGGCCGGAGAAGAGAGCTCTGTCAGCTCTCTGCCTTTCTATCTCCCACAATCTGACCTTCGACCTCCACATTCCAGATGCTTCCAAACAGCGTAGTTATCGTTGGTTGGCTACAGCACATATACTTGAATTGTGTGTGTGTGTGTGTGTGTGTGTGTGCGTGTGCGTGCACTTGATATCAGGAAATCTCTTGTGCTCAGTTAATACCCACCAGTAGAATTGTTCCCATTCCTGGGTCTTTGAAGGAAAAAAAAAAAAAAAAAGGCCCAACTAAAAAGAATAACGCAAGGAACTTCAGGTAGATAACGTAGTGTCACGATTGCGAGTCAGTTTTGAATTTGCCGCTTCGCTCCCCTGTCCAGGTTGGAGTAAGCTGACCCATGCCCTGCTGAAAGCACACGCCCAATCCCCTGGGTGGGGGGGCGTGTAAGTTTTCTTACACACAGTCCTTGCATATTTGTTTTTCCTGTTTAGCATCTTTGTCTCTGTAAGCTGGACTCCTGCCACGAGCCCCTCTATTTCTGAGTCCTGTCTTCCACCTATTAGTCTGCACTGTTAAATACCACTAGTGGCCTGGTGCATGAAACTCGTGCATGGGGGAGGGGGGTGTCTCTCAGCCTGACCTGCATCCTCTCCAATCTGAGACCCCTGTGGGATTGGGCCTAAACTGGCAGTCAGACAACCCCCTCACAATCTGGGACTGCTGGCTCCTAACCGCTCACCTGCCTGCCTGCTTGAGCAACCCTAACCACTCTGCCTGCTGGCCTGATTGCCCCCAACTGGTCCCCTCTGCCAGCCTGATCACCCCCAACTGCCCTCCCCTCCTGGCCTGATCACCCTCAACTGCCTTCCCTGCCTGGCCTGATCCCCCCTAACCGCCTCTGCCTCAGCCATGCCACCATGGCTTTGTCTGGAAGGACTTCTGGAAGGTCTCATGGTCTAATTAGCATATTACCCTTTTATTAATAGAGATAGGATATGACATACTGCCATAACTATAACATATGTACCAGTATTACTCTATGAGAATACATACTTCATGTGATAGGAAGACATCTAATACTTTACATTGTATATGTTGTAACTAGTAGGAAATACTGTATTCGTAACAATAATATACACCCTGTGACATCCCTTCCTGATTTGGGAATGGTTCCCCAGTTCTTTGAACATTTCCTGGCCCCTAATGTATTTTTTTATCACTCATTGTAACTTTATTTACTGTTTATTGCACATGAGTTGAGGTCTTTAATTTCTAACCACCAAAGATTCAAAGGACTATTTTTTCCAAGAAGTTTAACATTAACATCAGTGAATTCATGTATTCATGTGTTTTTATTGTAAACATCTGAATTATTCACATTGTCATAGATCCTGAACTCATAAGTGTGGACCATGCACAGGCTGGCAGCAAGCCAGGAAGCCACTCTGCAAGCAAAGAGATACTCTGTATGAGGAGCAAAGTCATAGCACAACATTTAATGTCCAACCTGAGTCACCTCAGAATGTTGTATATATTCTTAATTTATATGGTATCGGGAACTCAACTGCTTGGTTGGTGATGGGGTTGACCTGGTTTCAAGAAGATTATTCCTGAAATAATTAAGGAAAGGGGGCTCAATCTTTTCTTGGTTGCTTGCTCCTTATCAGCACCTTCATCTTTCTTTTCATCCTCAGCTTCTTGGGCATCTTCTCCTTCACCTTCACCTTCTTCTTTCTCCTTTGTATCCTCAAATTCTTCCTTGGCACCTTCTTCTTCTTCCTCTCCTTCCTCTTCCTCAGCATCTTCCTTCTCCTTCTCCTCCCCTTCAGCTTCTCCTTCAGAGGGTGGTTCATCCTTAGCTTCCTTGGCTTTTGTAGCCTCAATGGTCTCCTCCACCTCCATCTGCTCCTCCTGGACATGGCTGGTGTGTTAAGAAGGGAAGGAGTGAGCGGACATCAAGTAGGAGCTGGTCTGTAAACCACCTTAGGCAGATCGACCAAAGACCTGGGAACTCTGGGGGTAGCCGCTGGCTATGCTTCCCACACTGGTGAAACTGAGCTGGGTCTCCTCACCTTCCAAGACTTTCCTGTAAGCTGCCATATCAATGTCCAGAGCCACACTGAGGAGATCCTGGTATTCTCTTAAATATCATGCCATTTCACTCTTCATAGTTCTCATTCTCTAATTTGTGGATTGTGTCCTGCATAGCACTAACGTGGGCGTTCTGCGTATCCTCCAGCTCTCGCAGCTGCTTTCCCAGAGCTTCGTTCATGCCCCGGGTTGCTTCAATCTCCAGGGTCTTGGCTTTGAGCAGGCGGCAGCTTTCAGATACCTCCTCCTTGGCGGTGGGCACCCCGTAGGTGTTCTTGGTGTTGCTCTCGGTCAGCACGGTGAAGCAGCTCTTGTACCATTCTTCTGCATTCTGCATGTTCTTGGCAGCCAGCTTCTCGTACTGGGCGCGGATGTCCTTGAGCACAGTGGAGAGGTCGGACTTGGAGAACATGTCCATCTCCACGGAGATCTGAGTGTACTGGATCTGCGCCTGCCGCTCAGCGATCTCCTCTTCATGCACCCTCAGAAAGGTGATTTGGTCCATCAGGCTGTCAATGCGCTTTTGGAGCTCAGCTGCAGCGAGAGCCGCCTCATCTGCACCTTTGCGCACCTCCATCAGCCAGCCCTCTGCGTCCTCATGGTTCAGCACCTCTTCCTGGTAGCGTGCCTGCAGGCTGCTCCCAGTCCCTTCCGAGCCCTGGTGCATGCTAACTGCCCACTGCCCTCTCCTCGCCAGGGACCGGCGTGGTGGGCTGGGGCACAGGCATCCCATTTTCATTAAAATGGTCTACCCCGGCCTGCTCCACCAGTGTCCTCAGGAGGCCTGGGGACAGACAGTGATCCCGGAGATGCTGGCCACCCCCGCCTGCCCGGGTTCCCCATGGCGGCCGGGACCCCGCGGGCGGCATCAGGTGCTGCCCGCCAGGCCTGCCTGGTCCCCGATGGTGGTCTGGACCCCACAGATGGCGTCAGGTGCTGCCCGCCAGGCCTGCCCATTTACCAGTGGCAGCCTGGACCCCAAGGCGGTGTCAGGCACTGCTCCCCCCGACCCCGCCTGCCTGGTTACTGATTGTGGCCTCGACCCAGCGAGTGGTGTCAGGCGTGGCCCGCCTGGCCTGCCCGGTCCCCCATGGTGGACTGGACCCTGCAGGCAGTGTCAGGCACAGCCCGCCCCTCCTGAATATGCAAATTTACCCTCCATCTTTGCTGGCTTAATTTGCATATCACTCCTGATTGGCTGTGGGCATAGCGGAGGTATGGTCAATTCGCATTTTTCTCTTTTGTTAGTGTGGACTAGTGGCCCCATGCACAAATCTCCATTCCTGCAAGAATGAGCCTTCGTTCCCCTGGCTGCTGGCACCGCCTTCGCTCTGGCCGGAGCAGCCTTTTGGCTCCGGCACGGAGCCGCCTTTCTGCCTTCCCACACTGCCCAGAGGCCAGGAGAGGCTGGGGTGGTGCAGAACACCTGCGTCGTTGCCATGGTGACGATGTAAGTGTTCTGCCCCACCCCTGGCTGCTGGGTGCCTGTGTATGCAAATTAACCCACCATCTCTGTTGGGTTGATTTGCATATTCACTCCTGACTGGCTGGCGGGCATTGTGAAGGTACGGTCAATTAGCATGTTACTCTTTTATTAGGTAGATTGATTGCATATATGTACTGCAAACATGATATGTTATAATACTGGCACTGATTGTATGTATGTATTGCAAACATGATATGTTATAATGCTGGCATTGTTAGTATATACATGTATATATTGTAAACGTGATGTGAGAATGCCGGCAGTGTCATGCATATGTGAGACAGGTTTCAGTAAGAAGAGGTTTAGACACGCTATATTCTGGGGACTCTTTCATGTCTGGTGTTGAGTCTTGGCTAAGCTAAGGGCAGTGGGATTTATGATGATGTGTTCATATTTCTAACCCCCTCCCCTGGAGCCCTCCTAACTGAATTTCCTTCCCGATGGTTGGCAACCTGCCTCCTCTGGCTGATCACGTAGCCCGAGAGGCATGAAAGCTTGTCTGGGATTGCTCCTTTGAGGTGTCCCCCGATTAAGATTCTCTCCCCAGATCTTGGGGTGTAAGCTGGAGACAAAGCAATGAGCGAATGAAGGTTCCTGGAGAGCTTGCTTATGGGACCTTGCTTGGAATCCTAATGCTTGCCTGTATTCTCTTTCATTTGCTTTTATTTTTTTTATAAAATATATTTATATCGATTTCAGAGAGGAAGGGGGAGGGAGAGAGAGATAAAAAACATCAATGATGAGAGAAAATCATTGATTGGCTGCCTCGTGCACACCCCCTACTGGGGATCTAGCCCACAACCCACACATGTGCCCTTGACCGGAATCAAACCCAGGACCCTCCAGCCTGCAGGCCAATGCTCAATCCACTGAGCCATACTGGCTAGGGCTCATTTGCTTTTAAATAGAAGCCGACATGAGTATGAAGCGTGGAATAGGGCGAACCTTTTCAAATACCTACATATGGAACATCTTTGCCATCTGTGCTCAGGATATTCTCTGATGGAGTCGGATTGGCCTGAGGAAGCCACGGATTTATGAGTGGTAGATTGATTGTGTTCTTAGAGTCAGCAGACACACACCAGGAAGTACAGAAAGCTGCATATCACGGAGGTGAAAAATTAGGGTTAGGACCAAAATAAGAAAAAGCTTATGCTGGCATCACCGGATGATTTAGCTGTCTGTCTGATTCCGCACCAGAGCAAACCGATGGGTCTGACAAGGGTTTGCCATCTGCCTGCAGTTCTGATGACCTCTCTGACAGTGTGAGGCCATAAGGCGAGTCTTGGTGGACAAACTAAGAATGAGAACTTAGCCTGAGAATAACTCGACTCTTCGTTGGCAGGTGGACGGTGCTGCGTGGATTGACTTCAGGTCTGGAATTAGACTTCCTCTCCCACTGAAATAAGAAATCCATGCGTAGGACGCCCCCTGTGTTCACGTTAGGAAACATGCTGATTGATGGTGGGACTTGGTGGCCGTGGGTCTAAGGAAGGTGGGTGGGGGTTCGTCCGAGGTCGTCAGCCTCCTTTGTGGGCCACAGGGAGATGGGTGCCTTGCACTAGGGCTCAGTGAGATCCCTGGAAAGCCCGCTGTGGGGGCTGCTTCCGTGGCAGATGTGCCGGCAGTACCAGCATCGGCTGAGCATACAGCGGACTTCTTGGTTTAGCCCAGTGGCCGGCAAACTCATTTGTCAACAGAGCCAAATATCAACAGCACAATGATTGACATTACTTTTGAGAGCCATATTTTTTAAACTTTAGCTTCTTCTAATGCCACTTCTTCAACATAGACTCGCCCAGGCCGTGGTATTTTGTGAAAGAGCCACTCTCAAGGGGCCAAAGAACCGCATGTGGCTCGCGAGCCGCAGTTTGCCGACCACGGGTTTAGGCCTCTCATGCTCATCTTCTCTCTACCGCGTGGCCCTGGCTTCCTCTCGCTGTGATGCTCTGTCGACACAGCACACCGCCAGGGTCCGTTCTTCATGCCAGATCCCTACGCACGTGGACCCCTTTGTGCTGCCTTCTCTAAACCCCTGTGTGACTCCGTCGAATCCCGAGATCTCCAATTTTACAAATGTTGGCGAGCATTAATCCTATGGAGTATAAAATCCTGCTTTTCGTAAAACTAATTAGAATGAAAAAAACAAAACTGAACATAAGACTTTGCTCTTGAAAGTCCACTGCTGTGCAGCACATGACTTCCCAAGGGGCCGAGCGTTGGCCACTTTGCTCTGCTAAGGCATCTCCGTTGCTACCGGCAACTAGAACTTGTAGATTTCTGATGGGAGGACTACCACTATGCTAATTTGGGATTTTGAATCATAGACCCTTAAAACTGGAAGAGCCAGTTGTATTGATAACTCCCCAAATAACTCGTACAGTGAATTCATTCAGGTCTAGAAGTTGGTACTTTTGAATTGCCAATATAAGAAGAAAAGAATTCGAAAAGTTCGAATAATTGTTTGACCTATTAATGAATTCAATTTAGTGCTCTAAAATGGGTTCAAATCTGCCAATTTAACTTTATTCTAAGGGTCTATGCAAACTAGTATGTAACATCACTTCATGTGAAGAAGTCCTAAAATTATGACCGTATCCTCAAACCACATTACATTTAAATTGACCGCAATGAAAATATATAAGAGTACGCGTATCTAAAATAATTTGAGGAGTAAATTGATATGAATTTGTTCAAAACAAAAGATAGATGTTTCAATTACTGCAGTTTTTCTTAAATAGAATAAAAGAGAAATACGTTCAGTATTGAGCAATTAGTTATAAACATGCTTAAAATTCGCCCATAATTATTTCCTTATTAGTTAACTAAAATTTTTAAGTAATATAAAACTACTATATAATTTTAACTATAACTATACAACTACTATACAATTTTAGTAGTTTTATAAAGAAGACAAAGTAGTCAGTTACATTCTTTTTTAAAACTGTATAATTTAAAATAGTTCTTTGATTAAATCTAGGGATTCATATCAAATGTAGAAAGCTTGTATTGAGTTTTTCTAAGAAAATTGAGAGAATGAGGATTACAAAATGGCGTAGCTTTACTTCATGTCACTTTTAAGCACTAAATTATTATTGTTTTAAATTTTCATATACTTCTACATTCCTCAGATTATCCTAATTTCTAAATTGTTAGTAAAATAAGACTTTTAAGGACAAATATCTTTATAGTTTTGTTAACTCTTCTTGAAAGCTACTTCAAAACATACAAACAAAACCTCCATGTTGCACAGGAAATTACACACCTATAATCAGTAAATATCAGGCCAAGAGTGGTGGACAAGTCAGTCTGAACATCCAAGTTAATAATGTTGAAAGGGAAATAATAAAAATTATAAGTGCTTTGGTTGTCATAAAGCCTAAATTCAATTTAACTGCCTAAAATCATGTTTTTCTCAGTGAAAACTGGTTACTTATTTAGTGTAAATGAGTATTTAGTATAAAACAAACTACGAACCATCATGAGATGAACATTTGTATTCTCTCTACCAGAGGCCCGGTGCACGGGATTTGTGCCTGGGTAGGGTCCCTGGGCCTGGCCAGCAATTGGGCAGATCAGGGCCTTCCGGCTGCCGGCTGGGGCCTTCCACGGCGCCCCCTGGTGATCAGTGCACGTCAGAGTGAGCGACAGAACTCTCCGTCTCCTGGTTGAACTCCTGTAGGGACACTTTGCAAATTAGCCTCTTATATATACAGATTATATATGTAGATTGCCAATCTTGGTTTTGCTACTTAACTTTTTATATGAAAGATTTGTCATAATTTAAATAAAATTTCAAGCAGTGGCATGAAAATTCACAAAATAAGTATATTAAATTAGTGATTATGATATAAATATCCTATCTAATAAAAGAATAATATGCAAGTTGACCATCACTCCAACACACAAGATGGCCGCCCCCATGTGGTCAAAGATGGCCACCCCGATGTGGACACAAGATGGCTGTGACAAGATGGCCAGCAGGGGAGGACAGTTGTGGGCAATCAGGCCAGCAGGGGAGGGCAGTTGGGAGGGACCAGGCCTGTAGGGAAGGGTAGTTAGGGGTGACCAGGCCTGCAGGGGAGGGCAGTTAGAGGTCACCAGGCTGGCAGGGGAGGGCAGTTAGGGGCAATTGGGCCAGCAGGGGAGCAGTTAGGCATCAATCAGGCTGGCAGGGGAGTGGTTAGAGGGTGATCAGGCTGGCAGGCAGAAGCAGTTAGGGGCAGGCAGGCAGGTGAGCGGTTGGGAGCCAGCAGTCCTGGATTGTGAGAGGGATGTCTGACTGTTAAGGCCTGAAAGGGCAGTCAGACATCCTTTGAGGGGTCCTAGATTGGAGAGGGTGCAGGCTGGGGTGAGGGACACACCCCCCTTTTCTTCCCCCCTCCCCCCCCGCATGAATTTCGTGCACTGGGCCTCTAGTATTAGATAAAATAATATATGTTACAATAAATAAAAACTTAAAAAATTTTACATATCTATAAAAACTCAAATTTGTATGAGGAACAATGTTCATCATCTATATTAATGTGGGGCTGAGAGACAATTATTGTAAATGCCAAAACCTGGCACACTCAGAATACGTTTCTTTGATTTTAAAAAAAGGTTATAATTAAGTTGTCTTGAAATATAATGGTGACACAAAGCATTTTTCTATATGCGAGAGAAGTTGACTCAGAGTTAAATCATTTATACTTAGTCATATGGGTGTGAGTCACTTGCAGCTAACTATGAATTTTATATTAAAATCAGTAAGGACACATTTTCAAAGCTCTCAAGAGGAACACTCATGGTACATTGTGTTTTTAATTGGGAGAGTGAATCCAAATCCATATTTAAGTGACCATTAAACTTTCATCATGTTTTTAAATCCATATTTAAAACTTTTTCATCACATAAATAATACATGTTGTGCCCTTCAATATGTCTAACCACAAAGTGTAAGATATTACTAAAACAGGGATGCTTGCAGGGCATTAAAATAAAGTGCAATTTTAATCTAATTTAAAGTTATAATCCACAGAGATAAGAATAGGTCCTATTTAAAATATATAGGTGTATATATTAATTAACACTATGTGTGCATAGATTCTGGTTTTCCTAAAAGTAGCATTCAATAAAATATTTCAAGTACAGTTTGGGACAAAAAATGCAATGTTTTTTCTTTTGAAAAAAGTGTTTAAATAAGTGAGGTATTCTGTTTACTTTCCACTTTATCACAGATTCCTATGCTGATTATAATTTAAAGAAATGTTCTAAATAAGATTTGGAAAGAAGAAAAGATAGAAATGGTAGAAAGGAAAGAAATCAAAATTCTTGGAGGAATGAAGTAAAGATTTTTAAAAAACAAAACACAGACAGTAAAGAATTATTCCACTTTCGAAGTTATTTTATCAAGTGATTATGTGTTTATTTTACTTACCTCAGCTTCAAAAATCTTATAGAAATTTCCAGAACTGTGGACACATTTCACAAAAACACATTAAAGTCAATACATAATTTTAAAAAGTAATTACTAAAATATATTGAGTAATTGTTAGAAGTGAACTTGACCTAAAGGAAAACTCTAGATACACAGTCAGTGTTTAGTAATCATGTGAGTGGTGCTGCTGGTTGTATTTGAAACTGTAATAAATTCTTACACAGAATAAAGCAAATGAAGATGGTAGTGTCACCGAGAACAATAATTTTTAGCATTGAAAAGAATGACACAGAAGTAAGATCAATGAGGTTAAGTAAGAATAACTCTGGCAGTGAATTGAAAGCATCAGTATACTTATCTTAAAGTGTGTGCTCTAGTTCTGTCATCCAAAATGATAAAAAAAAATAAATGAGAAGACCAATCCGATAACAATGAGCTTTCCCGGTATCAAGAATGTGCTCAGCACCATTTCTCACGACAAGGAGACAGAGCTCCCTGGAAAAACAGCTGATTCTAATCTGCAGCAGAATTGTAAAAACGGAGCTGTTCTTATCAGATGGAATTAGGAGGAAGTTACAAAAGATGACTGTTTCAAAAGACTCTGGAAGCTATCTTGAAGAGGCTCCCTGTAGCTAAATTTGGGACAGTTTCAGCATCTTAAGAATAATACAGTAATGAACTAAGAACATTATATATATACTGGAGGCCTGATGCACGAAGATTTGTGCAAGAATGGGCCTTCCTTCCTCTGGCTGCCAGCACCATCTTCGCTCCGGCTGGAGCCACCTTTTCACTCTGGCCCGGAGCCGCCTTTCTGCCTTCCTATGCTGCCCAGAGGCCCGGAGTGGCTGGGGCAGTGTGGAAGCATCCTGCCCCGCCCCCGACCGCTCAGCACCTACATATGCAAATTAACCCACCATCTTTGTTGGGTTAATTTGCATACTCACTCCTAATTGGCTGGTGGGTGTCGTGAAGGTATGGTCAATTTGGGTCTACTCTTTTATTAGTGTAGATATATTTTAATCCATGAATTTGTAATGATAAAAACATCCTCAATGGTCACTCATTGATAATGCTAGTAATCATTATTTTGAAATAATTGACTGTTTTGGCGGGGAGGAGTTGGTTTGTTTTTTATTGCCTTTTTGTTGCTTTCCCTATATGAATTGTGCTTTAGGGCAAACAAACAATTGATTAAAATGTTTATTTTTATAGATACATGTAAGCTAATAAAAAGGAGATTATAGAATTATCAATCCTCTATCCTCTCATTGATTTAGAAACCAAACCCAAGTAAGTCGTGCTGGTCCCCGGCCCCCAAGTTCATTCACACTGTATATCTTCTTTATGACCTGCTCTTTATCGGATGTTATTCCAATGGCTTCCCCTCCTTTATGATGCTTCCCTCAGTGGCTCTAGTGTATACTTCATCTACCTTTATGTCTCAGAGTGGTAAAGAACTACAGACCATAGGTACTCAATAGGTATGTAATTATCTTACGTTGAAAATTAAAGTGACTTTTAGTTTCAGGTGTTTTGAAGAGAGAAATACAGATTTTTTTAGGATCATAAGAAGACACTCATTTCTTAACACCATCTAAATACTTCCCACGTGCCGTGTGTGGAAAATACGAAGCATTTGATAAATACCTTAATTAATGAATGAAATTCATTCCTTGTTTAAATGAAAAATTTCTGCAGTGTTGTTACGATGAACAAAACAATTTCATGATAATCATAAGTCATGCCATTCACACAGATTGCATATTAAAAGGAGGAATGCTGTTTTGTGGAAGTAATTACCACCGTGACAATACGGATCCTACTGACCATTCCAAGTTCAATTGTCTAAGTTTCTTAATTTCAATACCATTATTACTCTAATGAAAAATTGCTTCTATTTCACACAGCATATGCACAGTTTCATTAATCAGGCAACATTCTTATCTTGATAAAACAAACATATAGCTAAAGCACTGGGGAAATTTCACAGTAGGTTGCTTAGTGAAGAATTAATGGTCTGTCCGTAAAGACTGATAAACATCACTCCCTTTCTCTTATCAGAAAAGCCA
Source organism: Corynorhinus townsendii (assembly GCA_026230045.1). Lineage (NCBI taxonomy): Eukaryota > Metazoa > Chordata > Mammalia > Chiroptera > Vespertilionidae > Corynorhinus > Corynorhinus townsendii. The sequence continues at coordinate 1,603,654 of JAPDVU010000005.1, forward strand.
AAGTATTTCATTTATTTGTGGTGCGGTCCACTCACTCGCGCCCCCCACCCCCGTTCCCCCGCTTTTAGCAATAGAAACTGTGAAATAAAATCTGCCCTTGATGAGACCTGAGGTCAAGATTTCAAACGCAGCTTCTTAAAACCCACGCAGTCAGTCTAGCTGAGCACGCACCGTCCTTCAGCAGCAGCGCCCGTCCAATGCCCAGGGTGGTCCTCCAGGCGCTGCTGCTGGGACATGAGGTTACGGTCTTACCGTCACACCCATGCCGTGCGAGGACCACGTTTCACAAGCGTGATGCATTTTTAGAACATAAAGCAGAAGGCCGACGTGATTTAGAACTGTATTCCACCGTCACAGAGACAATACGTGCAATTAAAAAGTAAGCACCCATTCTTGCATCTGTGCCTGGCAGAGGGCTGATGCGGACATGCTGACAGGTCTGGTCCGGTCATCCCTGTGCAGACTCTGATTTCTTTTCAAGAAGCCAAACTTGCCACCGATTTCCTATTTAAATGATTTCAAAGGTAACCTTCAGCTTATCGGTGTAGGCTTCCTTATGAATTCTAGGGTGTTTTATTTTAGATCTCGGCCTTACAGGAAGGCTGCACCCTTCACACAGGACCGTTCCTCCCCAAACAAGGGGCGACCGAATCGCAGAGCCAAAGCCCTAGCCGCCTGAGCGCTTTCCTGCGAACGAGGACGTTCCTGTGAGTGACCGGGTAACAGCCGCCAGAAGCAGGGCATGGATGCTGGCACACGCCCTCCTGTCACCCACACCCTCCTGTCACCCACACCCTCCTGTCACCGACACCCTCCTGTCACCCCACACCCTCCTGTCACCCCACACCCTCCTGTCACCCACACCCTCCTGTCACCCACACCCTCCTGTCACCCCACACCCTCCTGTCACCCCACACCCTCCTGTCACCCACACCCTCCTGTCACCGACACCCTCCTGTCACCCACACCCTCCTGTCACCCCACACCCTCCTGTCACCCACACCCTCCTGTCACCCACACCCTCCCACTCCGGTTCCACCAGCAGCATGATAACCACTTGTAAAGCAGAACTCCAGTTCAGGGTCACAGACTGATGTGAGCCGTCGTGTCTCGGCTGCGGTGGAAATAGGGTCTTCCCTCCGCCCCCAGAGCCAGAGAAAAGCGCTTGGGGACCCACCCCTAGGAGGGCGGGGTGTATGGTAAGATTTATTGGGGCAGCCCAGCCGGTGTGGCTCAGTGGTTGAGCATCAACCTATGAACCAGGAGGTCACGGTTGGATTCCCCATCAGGGCACAGGCCCGGGTTGTGGGCTCCATCCCCAGCGTGGGATGAGCAGGAGGCCGCCGATCTGTGATTCTCTCTCATCACGGATGTTTCTCTCTCTCCCTCTCCCTTCCGCTCTCTGAAATCAATAAAAGTACACTTTTTAAAAGACAGATTGGAGCA
>JAPDVU010000005.1:1610099-1840099 GCA_026230045.1 Corynorhinus townsendii
AAGGGCATGTACCTTGGTTGCAGGCACATCCCCAGTAGGAGGTGTGCAGGAGGCAGCTAATGGATGTTTCTCTCTCATCCATATTTCTGACTCCCTATCCCTCTCCCTTTCTCTCTGTAAAATAATCAATAAAATATATTTAAAAAAAGAATTAGTCAGTAGGACACATTTTCTGTCCGTGACTTGCAGCACACACGTCAGTAACTGAATGTCCTCCCTTCCATTTCAGAGACCTCCGGGGAGACCTGGTGCTGATGTCTCATCGGCTCAGCACAGCCTTTTCGACCTGCAGGTTCTCCCGGCCATCAGGTGTTTTTAGCCGACAGCTTAACCTTCACGGACTCAGACCCCAGGCTTCAGAAGCGGTTCTCAGAAAAAAACAAATAAATAAAATAATTGGTGGCTTACGATAGTTGTCATCCTTGTTAGCCAACTGTTCCCACTTCTCCCCACGCCCTCTTTCAGGCGCACAGTAGGCCTGCGCTCCTGTCTCTTGGGCTTGAAACAGCTTGGTGCCTCCTGTCAGCCAACACGTCAGAAGCACGTCATCGCTGACACCCAAGCCTGGGATCTCCTCGGAGGAGCACAGACTCTGCGCTCCCCGTCTCCCTGACTACAGTGCGGGGAGCAGCCACTCTGTCGTCCTGAATCCCCCAGCGAGGCGGCGGCAAAGGCCCGTGGTGGACACTGAGGAGAGACAAGAAGTAGGTTTTGGTTGTTCCGAGCCCCTCGGACACCAGGGGCATTTGCTGCTGCAGAATCCTCAGCGCTGGCCCTGTCAGCCTGGTTCTCACACGGGGCTTCTATCCCTGACGACAGCACTTGGCTTTACAGACACGGGAGCCTATTGGTTTGATGGAGCGGTATTTTGTGTCCAGGGCTCGATTCCAGGTGAAGTCGCCGTCCAAAGGGCACCTGAACACCTTTCTTCTGTTACTTCAACTTCTTGTTTCCTTGCCCCAAGAAGCGGCTGCATTTGCGCTGATCACAGTCGTGTGTTAAGTGTGGCTGCCGTCCACACGCCGTATTCAGTGAGCTTGTTGATTAAAGCGCAGATTCCCTCAAACCTCATGGCGGAACCATTGACTGTGAATGCCAGGGGAAGACTTTGGAAATACACAAGTCTGTGCCGTAGGGAGAGGGATTTCTGTTTGTGCATATCATTCCCTGACATGAGAGTGAACTTGCTGGGACAATGACGGACAGGCAAGTATTAAATCGGAATCTACTGGCATCTGTCTCCTTTGCAGGATTTTATTCACCTGCGTGCACGTTCTCTCTGCTTCTCTTCTCCTTGGTTGCTCTCGCTGCCCTCCTCCGGATGAAACCCCTACCGAGGTGCAGCGGAAGGGCCAGGAGACGCCTGGTCAACCTGCTGCCACACTGTGCGTCTGTGCGGAACAGGGAGGCACTGAGTGGAGCAGATAGGTCACACGGCATCGAGTTACAACGTTCGCCTGCAAAAGTACCACCTTCTTCTTACTTTATAAATCTATTCGTTTCATTTCAAAATATAAACACAAAACATTCTATTGTTATTTACATATTTTCTTCATCCCCACGAGGGATTCGAGGGAGTATAAAGACCTTTTGATCCGGCCATCTGGTTGCCCATGGTCCTGTAGCTGATTTCAGACTCCCACCAAAAGGTTGACAGGGGCAGGAAGATGAAGTGTATTCAGATTAGGAAAAGTAAAACTTTCTAGAGTGCCCATTAAACATTAGACTGGGAAAGAGAACTGAGTTATTTGCATAATGACACATGAATAATTTATTTTAGAGTCAAACAGATTATGCTATTTTTTACCCCAATTAACCTACTAATCACAAGTGGATGGCTTTCCTCGTCCAGGTCACACTTGCTGATGGTCTTGGTAAGTGGCCAGTGGACATCAGTTCCTGCCAATAGTATTTCTCTGGACTTTGCTTGTTTTCTTCCTGTGGGTAAATCCCATGAGTGGAATTGTGCTACTGCATCTGGGTACATTTGCAGCTTCAGTGGGATTAAAGGGAGGCCAAGAGGGGCCTGTGAAATCTAATTGAAAGACTGGGTAGTCGATTCTTTGTTCATCTAAAGGTCCAATCCATTCTAAACTGCTTCATAAAAATGCCATGGATGGACAGAACTTCTCATAGAAAACTGTATTCAGCAATGTGTATTTCACTTACATCAAAAGTTCCACTTAGAATAATTTGCAGAGAATAATAATAAATGTTTTCCTTAACAAAGTCAACTGAGAAAATGGAGAACCGATTAAAATTTCATGTGCAAAATAACTATACTCTAGATGTTATTATGATTTTCTTTGTTTTTTAGAGATTTTTTTCCCTCATTCCCAGATCACATAAGTCTAGAATTAAAATTTGCTTCCAATAATCTCACTTACAGTTATCTTCCACACATGCCTCCTCCATTTTCATAACAAGGGCGAAAGGTCAAAAATCCCCCCCGAAAGTGCTTTCCATTCGCCTGAAACGTGTGTGACTGTGTGGACTGACTGCTGTCGGTTCAGAGAGTTTCCCAGGCTTCTTTCGAGTCTCCTTAGCCCCCGAAGTAAACCATCAGTCTACCGACCGTCTCCTCACCGGCCACTGAGGTAGTTCACAGCCTGTGCCCGTTCCCTTCACCAACAGTGTGTCCGGAAAGACACCGGCCCTGAGCTTACTAAGAGCCCCATGGCAGATCATGACTTTTGGCGTCAGCAAAGTGTCCCTGGGCCCCAGCGGATGCCACTGAGGACCGAACAGTTGGAGGAAGGAACTTGGGCATCAACGACTTGGCCACTGGGCACTTCGGAACCGGGAGGTCAAGAGAGATGAGCCAACACTGGATGGACGTCTGACCTCCGCAGCCATGCAAACGCAAGGACTTCACGACCATCGCAGCTGTACGTGGTGATGAAGCATGCATCTTATACAAATACTGCTGTTTGAAATCTTAACCCTGCTAGTTGGCTTCTGTAAATTCTTGCTGGCTAAGGCTACTCCCACTTCAGAGAGGCCATTGAACCTTCCCCAGACAAGGTTGTCAGTGCTGGTGCCCAGCCAGGCCTCTGGTTGAGGTCTCAAGGCCCCGGCACATACAGGCTCTTTAAGACCTTGTAAAAGGGGCCAGAAACACCCCATATTTGGGAGACAAAGAAGGTGGAAACATATAAATAGGGAAGGTTCCTGCATGTGGGGGCCCAGAATTTGAGAGACATTTTCCTCTGGACCCGCGCGTAATAAGTGTAACTCCATCTCTCTAAGTATGGCTTTGTTCTTCTTCGGTTTTCTGTAACAGTGAGGGCATCTTGTGAAAGCACGAAGCTGGGGGGGATGACACCATTTGACTTTACGCTTTATTATAAAGACACAGTCATCCACGCTGTGTGCCCCTGATGTGCCGATAGACAAAGACACCGAAGGAGCAGAATGAAGAGTCGGAAATAACATGGCCGGAAAATGTCCAATTTATATTCAACACAGACACCAGGAAAACCCCGTGAGGAAATTCCAGTGAGAAATCGTGAAGGATAAGTAAACATTCTGCCGGAACATGTCACACAGTTCACTCCGTCCTCTCTCTGCTGGCACCATCTCTGAGAAGTCACACGGCACCCGTATCTTTTCCTTCGAGAGCTAAGCGATTTGTTCTTCTCGCGTCCGTCCGGTTTTCTTTACCTTTGATTTTCTGTCGTTTACAAACAGGGGTGTTTTTGGTTTTGTTTTTACAATTATCTGTCTTTGTGCTCTCTGAGCTTCTCGGATATGCGGTTTGGTGCCTGACAATAATTTGAGGAACTTTTCAATCTCTGTTGTAAATATTCCTTTTATATCTTTCTCGCTTCTCTGGTCTTCCCGTTCACCATAGGTACACTCCATCTTCTGTCATTGTCCCGCAGTCTTGGATATATTTTGTTCTGTGTTTTTCCCTGTTACTTGTTCTCTTTTCTTTTCAGTTTTAGGGATTTCTGTTGAGACATCCCCCGTCTCGGAGAGTCTTCCTCAGCTGTGGCCACCCCACGAGTGAGGCATTGTCTTCTGTTCCGTGGTTTCATCCCTAGCTTTTCCTTCCGGCTCCTTCTTAGGGTGGCCACCTCTCTGCTCCCCTTGCCCACCTTGGATGCTGTGCCCTTCGCATATTATTTAGCTTCCTGGCCGGATGACCCAGCTTCCTGGCCTGATGACCCAGCATCTTTGCCAGGTGTGGCTCTGAGGCTTCCTCTCTCTCTTCAAATTGTGTGGGGTTTTTTTTTGCCTTTTTGTGTGCTTTTGAGGAGAAGGTGTGGATCGCTGAACGCAATGCACCAGGTGCGGGGGGTTGCGGTGAAGAGGTGTGAGTCATGAGCGGTCAGATGGGCGAAGGCAGCGTGCCGTGGGCCTGGGAGGGGTTTTTGTGGCCTTAGCCTCTGAGCGCCGGCTTTGTAAGTGTTTCTCGGGGTGTTTTGTGGGGTTCTCCCCCCTCAGGTGGGACAGGAGAGTGGTCTGTCCCTCTTCCCTGTGGAAAGGCTGGGTGACTGGAGCTGAGATCCCCCTCCCCCGCCAATTAGGCTGTGAGGGTACCCAGCCTGCAGGCGCTGGGGAACCAGGGGCAGCTGCTGAATGCGGGCCAGCGTGGCCCTTCCTTGCTGTTGACTGTGAGGACCTGGTCCAGCGGCTCAGCATCGGGGGCACCCTGCCGCTGCGTCCCCCTGGATGTGTGACCCCGACTTGTGCCTGCGGATCTTCAGCGATGAGCCAGGCCCAGCACCCCCGCTGTGGGGCCTCTGCCCGGTAAGCCTGGCCCTCGCGCCCCTGCCTGCTCTCTGGTCTGGGGGCAGCAGCTGCCCAGGCCCTGCTCCTCGGGGGACCCCAGCCGTGCTGGCGGGAAGCCTGGCCAGCTCTCCCTGCTCCGGGGGCAGGGGGGGGGGTGGGTGGGTGGGGAGGCTCCTCCAGGCCCTCCCTGTGAGACCAGGGCCGGAGGTCTCCTCCTGGGCTCTGACCTCCACGCACCCTGGGCCCGCTCTGGGTCACCAGTTCCATCGGCCTCCCGAGAGGCCAACGGGCCCCTTTTCAAACCCCACGCGGTCATCGTTTTTAACGTCTAGATTTTGTGTTCCAAATGCACGCATGTCACATGTGCCTCGGCTTTCAGGTGCGTCTGCTTTTCCAGGTTCGCCTGTCACAGTGGCTCGCTCTCTCTTTCTTTACTGCATCGTTAGTGCTGAAAGCCTTAAGGATGTTCCCCTCTTCCCCCCCAGGGACCCTCTGCGTCCCGCCCCCCGCCCAGGCCTGCCCTGCCCTCTGCCCGCGTCCCTGGGTGACGCCTGGGTGCCCACAAGGCCTTCGGTTGGTCTCCTCCCGCCCCGCTTCCCTCTGAGATACGCAGTCTCCTGCGTGCTTGCTAGTTGTTTTCCTATCTTAACGTTTACAATGTGATTATTGAAACAGTCGCATCTGGAGTGTTTGCTGAATGGCTCACACCTGCTGGGGTGCTGATCTGAGGGTGATGGGCACCCACTGCTCTGTGGCGTGGAGCTCCTGCGTTCGTCAAACGGAGCTGCACCTGCTTAGCTTTGAACCTGCTTCCCCGCAGGGTCTCACCCGGCAGACACACCCCACCCCCCTCTGCCGGGGGTGCTGTTTCTGGAACTCGGTTGAAGCTCCTTCCTGCCTATGGGTGTCTCAGTTCCCGTGAACCAAGACCATGTCTCCTGCGTTTGGGTGGCATGGAATAAACGCATGGGTTACCAAGCAGACATACACCTAAACACACATGGGCCACACACACACAGAGACACACCTAAACACACATGGGCCACACACACACAGAGACACACCTAAACACACATGGGCCACACATACACACATAGACACACATGGGCCACACACAGAGAGAGACACACCTAAACACACATGGGCCACACACATAGACACACATGGACACACATGGACCGCACACACACACAGACACACACACACACACACACACACACACACACCCGGCAGTTAATCCCCACTTTCTCTCTGTTTATGATTCTCTGTTTCTGGTTTCCGGGTTTGCTGCCTAACAGGCATCTTGTGAGTGTGGTTTGATAGGGTGCAGCCAGTATTTTAAGAGTTTCAACAAGTGACTTTCCGGGCGACGTGTCTTCCTAATGTCCTGATGTTTAAAAAACACATATGAAGTCGTGTGAGCTGTAACGGATGGTTACACTCCCCCGGTTTAGCGCGTCTTAGGAAGATTAAGTGTACTGTTAGTGTTCATGTGTCATCCACATTGTCGGACTTCGCTGGAGCTCTTCCTTCCCGTGTTGTCACCAGTGGAGCCTCTGGCTCTCACTGGGAACGCGATGTTCTTCCCGTCCTCTGACGTCTTCAGGGCAGAGAGGACTGGCTTTGCTTGATGTTCTTGTTGACGGACACGCCTCCGGCGCCGTGAGAGTGACGCATATGTGATTTGACCAGTGTAACATTGGCTCTTCCCAATGATGAAATGACGGCTTTTCATTTGTTAAATTAATCTAACGTAGCTACAGTCGTGAGTACATTTTGGATTGGTAAATTAAAGGGCACACAATTAATGGTTCTCTCTCATCATCGATGTTTCTCTCCCTCCTCCTCTCCCTTCCTTTCTGAATTCAATAAAACAGATTTTTTTAAAAAAGAAAAAAAAAACAAAACAAAACAGGGCCTGCATGGCTAAGTGATTGATTGTCAACCTACGAACCAGGAGTTTGTGGTTCGATTCCCATCCAGGGCAGATGCCTGGATTGCGGGCTTGATCTCCAGTGTGAGACAGCCAATCAGTGATGCTCTCTTATCACCATCCTCTCTCTCTCTCTCTCTCTCTCTCTTTCTCTCTCTCTCTCGTCAGTAAAACATATATTTTTTAAAAAGTTAAAGGGCACAATAAAATTAAGCTAAACTGCCATTTGACCCAGTGCTCACACTTCTAGGAATATATCCAAAGAAACCTGAAACACTGATCAGAGAGAATATATTTACCCCTCTGTTCATAGCAGCACACTGTGCAACAGCTAAGATCTGGAAACAGCCCAAGTGCCCATCAGCAGACGAGTGGATTAGAAACCTGTGGGACAGCTACCCCACGGAATATGATGCAGCTGTGAAAAGGGAAGGAAATCCTATCCTTTACAGTAGCATTGTGGTGGTGGTGGGGTGGGGGGTGGGGGGGTGGGGGAGGTGCTGGAGAGCATTGTGCTAAGCGAAATAAGCCAGGCAGAGAAAGACAAGTATCCCATGATCTCACTCACAGGTGGGAATCCAATGCACACAATGAACTGATGAACAAACTAGATCCAGAGACATAGAAGCATGGCCTGTGCAGAGGGAGAGAGAGTTATGAGTCTGTAAGTGTGAGCACAGGACCACAAGCAGGTGCTTCTGACCCTACCGTGCCCTTCCGCCGCCCTCTCCCGGGGGCTTCATCAGCACAGGAAGACGAATGAGGGTTTCTGTCTCCAGGGAGTCATCAGAAAAACGGCCTCTGCGGCGTAGTCACAGATCACGATGAATGTGCTGGCAGTCTGCTTTGCAGTAACAGCAGCCACATCTCAGCGGGCAGGTGCACGTGAGCCCCTATACCCTTTACTTCTGTGAGCCTGTATTTGCAGGTCATCAGTCACCTGCTCTACTTTCAGGAGCATCATTTCTAAGACAAAGAGTGTGAGAACAAACCCCATATTTAATTTCCTAAGAATAAGATGTTGCTTTTATACTATATTTAAGTTTGCAACAATCTGGGGTAACCTAAATGGTGCACGTTTATCTCTGCGGATATTTTTAAGCACTAGTTGTCGAGTACCAAAATGATATGTACCGCTATGGGTTTTTTTTACTGACAAACAAAACAAAATACTTTGTCTTAAAATGTGTTTGTGGAACATTGAAACAACTAGAAATGTGTTCGTGAGCATTGGTATTTCCATGACAGCAAAGAGACTGGCCGCATGGGAGGGGATTACAGAAAACCAGGAGCAGTTTTTAGTAGCACGCGGCGGAAGAAATAGGCGTGAAGGCAGACGCGGAGGCCCTGGGTAATCCGAAGCGGGGATGGGAGCCGAGAAAGGGTGTGTAGTCCTGAGTCTAAATCGGACTCCCGCACTAACGCCTCCTGCGCTGAGGGGGTTACATTTCGTTCTTGGTGTGTGGGACACTTCCCATGAGAAAAATCCCGTCTCCGGCAGCCGTGGAGGACTGCGGGGAGACCCTGTGTGCTGATAGCACCTCAATGCCTCCACGTCTTACTGTCTCCACCAGGCTGTATTTCTGTTCTCCCCTTCCTCCGGCTCTCCTGCTGGGCATATCCCTAATGTTTTGTGTGCCGGCCACGGCAAGGTGGATGTATTCATAACAAAAACAGAACACTGTGACACGGGTGACTGATATGTGATTGATTAGCAAAGCTCTCGCTTGCTTCCTTTATGTGTAAGATGGATCTTTTTCCGACCTATAGCTCTGACATTGCCGATGTTCCGTTAAATCCTTTCAGAGTAAAACCTAAAGATGATGATTGTATGTACCCCATAGAGTTGTTGCAGTTATCAAGTGAGTTTATATATGTGTGTTTTTTAAAGAACGAAAGCCTAGAGTATAGTAAGTGCCCACACATGATAAATTTTCCTAGACTACTCATGTTATTGATTATGACAATAGTGATGATGTTGATGATGGTAAAGTTATTTCTCTCTATATTTTAACATTGGGTGGAGCATAATTTAACTTTACGGTTAATGTATTTATATCTGTAGGGGAGAGAAAATATTGGATGCTATATAAACATTTAAACATTTATTATTAACTTGAGGCTGGGTGCATGAGATTTATGCACTCCGGGGGGTCCCTCACCCAGCCCGCACCCTCTCGCAGTCCAGAAGCTGTGTTGTATCGCAAATCAGCGAGGTAGCCAAGACGCCTTAATGAGCCAATTAGTTAGGAGTCATCTTTATTGCGCGCAGGTTCAGAGCAGATTACCTCTGTCACATTCTGAACAAACACAGGAAGGAGTACTCCCTTTTTATAACCTTCTAGTTCTTTATGTAAGTTATTTTTGCAGACAGCTTGTAACCTTGAGTACATATCATATCTAACAAACATCTGTCCTATCTATACAGATAGCTTGTAACCTTGAGTACATATCATATCTAACAAACATCTGTCATATCTATACAGACAGCTTGTAACCTTGAGTACATATATCTATACAGACGCTTGTAACCTTGGATACATAATGAACAAACACTTGGCATGAGAAGATGGGAATTATTATCCATATCAGCGTATCATCCCCTTTAGATGGCTAGCTTGCAAGGTCAGACAGTTAGGTTTATCTTTCCTATTATTTAAGCTAAAAAAACAAAGCTATTTTACAGAATAAGAGACTATCTAAAAATAACACAGTAGTTCCAATGGCAGTTTCAAAGAGCACTTTTCCAAAGGAGGGACCACCATGCTTCATGGGGAGAGGGCCTAAGCCATCAGTCGGACATCCTCAGCGCTGCCCTGGACGGGGAGAGGCTCCCGCCACCGCTGCTGTGCTTGCCAGCCGTGAGCTGTGAGCCCAGCTGCTGGCTGAGCGACGCTCCCCCTGTGGGAGCACATTGACCACCAGGGGGCAGCTCCTGCATTGAGCGTCTGCCCCCTGGTGGTCAGTGCACGTCATAGCGACCGGATGTTCAGATGTTCGGTCTATTTGCATATTACCCTTTTATTATATAGGACTAGAGGCCCGGTGCACGAAGATTCGTGCAAGAATGGGCCTTCCTTTTTATTTTAACGTGAAGATGAGCCATCGCCCTCCCGCCACGTAGGCCCGAGTCTGTAGTTGGGAGAGTGAGTCCCAACACCAGAACTTAGGAGCCAACATCTTAATCATCATGTCAAATGGGGAGAAAAACCAGGTGTGTGTTCAGCACCGTGCTATGCTCTTGGCCAAAGGCTGACGTGTAACTGACTCGTGGGAGAGAAGCGCCCTCTGCAGCTGTGCTGATAACGGTTCCGCTGGAGCCCCGTGCGCTTCGGGTCCGAGGAACGCCCGGGAGAAACCCTCCCTGCTTCACGCCTCTCCTTCTCACGTGCGCCTTTCATCATATGCAGAAGGCCCGTTTCCATGGAAACAACACGCGTTTCCCGTGGAAGAGGTGACTGGTTCCTACTAAATCCTATCGTCATTCTTCAGAGATGATTTAATTCCAAGTGAAAAAGCTTCAGCAGCAGCCTGACTCTGCGTTGTGACCAGGGCTGGCCCTGGCCACTTGGGCTCAGTGGACAGCACGTCGGCCTGTGGCCTGAAGGGTCCTGGGTTTGGTTTTGGAATCCGTCAGGGCACATGCCCGGGTTGTGGGCTCATCCCCAGTGTGGGGCATGCAGGAGGCAGCCGATCCATGATTCTCTCTCATCATGGATGTTTCTATCTCTCTCTCCCTCTCTCTTCTTCACTGAAATCAATACAAACATGTTTTTTTTAAAAAAAGGACAAGGCAGTTTAATCATTGCAATAAGGCTGACCCAACAGTGACTAAGAGTGTAGAGGACTGCCTAGGAAGGCACATGGGCATTTCTTTAAATTGTTGTCAGCAGAGCCGCGTCTCGGTTACACCTTCCCCAAGAAGGCAGGGGTGTTATCAGCACTGACTTTTTACCTTTGTCCAGGTGCCAGCCTAGCGGACTTCGATATGTAAATCCAGGCAAGCACCAGGAATGCTGGGGCCTACTCAAGAATGCAAATACGCTCTTTTGATCCTAAGTTTTGGTGATACTTCCTGGGATTTGGGTATAAAATAAACTTGCTGCATGGGCTCCGGGGGTCCCTGCCTCTCCATCAGAGAGGATGGCGTCCCACCCGGCGTCCAGCTTTGTTTCTATCTTTGTGTCTGGTCTCTTTCTTTCTTTTATTTCTCAATCCCTGGCCGCCTCCACTGAGAACCGGTTCGTTCATCTCTCTTTCCGTGCTGGACACGGAATAGGGAGATCCCCGCCATATCTGGCCCCTGCATAAGAGCTCTTTCAGGGACTTCAGGGAGGAGGGTGGCTTGCAGCACGAGAGGGTGCCTCGCAGGAAACTGAACCCCAGGGGGGCAGTGTGGTCAGCCACACAGGGAAGGCAGGGGAACCCCGAGGCAGCTCGGACACCTGCTCTTCTCAGTGCCATGAACACAATGCCCCTGTCACGGTGGGCTCACCACAGGCTGGCTCTGTGCCAGTTCTTACCGGTTTCCGACCGGGTTTTAAGATTCATAAAAAAGCTGATAACGATTATGGCCTCTGGTTACTTCGTGCAGGAATATTATGGGTCAGAGCCACATCCTCTTCTGAAAGGTCTGACGTTCTTGCCCGTTCCTATTTTCACTATGGTTTCCATGCAGAGCTTTGATAAGCTTATATGGTTTATAGTCATACTAGACAATACTACGCTGTTTCGTCTGCATCCTATCAAAAACATCATTCAGAAATCACCGCTGAGCTTTTTCACATCCCTGCTTGAATATTTGGGGCTCTCTGTTCTTTTATAAGTGCCTGCCTGTTTCCTCTCTCCTTTGTTGTCTCTTAGGAACATATCGACGAGTGTTTTGCAGTAGATCTGAGGGTTTAAAACATTCTTTAGAAACAAATCCACAAAAATAATAAATGGGAGTGCTTCATGCAGACAGCCATAAACTCCAAATTGGTACATTAGACTACTTGAGAAGATGAAAATGCCTTTAGGGTGGAGACTTAACATGAGTGAGTATGTGTATGTGTATAGCATGTATGTATGTGTGTGTATATGTATGAGTGTGTGTATAGCATGCGTGCATGTATATTTGTTATATATATGGTGTATGTGTTCGCTGTAGTTGGTTGAGTTAAGGTATTTTTCTGGATTTATTCAACCTGATTACTTTCAATCAAAATGAGAAGGAAAATACGAAGGAAAGGCTTTTAGTTTCCTCCAATGCGAGAAGGACCTAACTTGTGCTATTTTTTATTTGGTAAAAATAAGTTGATTGTGTTAAAAACATTATTTTTTTAAGAGTCTCGATAGTGTGGTTAATTAATTTTTTAAATCAAAGGCATTTTAATTCATCCTTCCTTCCCTCCTATCTTCCTTCCCTCCTCCCTCATTTGTCAAATACCCACACACAAGATTATTGTTCAGGATAAAATTATATAATAATGTGATAGCATTTATAAACTGTAAATTAGTGCATACTTTTAAATGAGTGATTATTATTTAGAATGTTTAAAACTTTAAATATATAACTTATAAAAATTAGCATTTATGAATTATTTAGGAAGTGCCAGGGACTTCTGAATACTTTGCATGCATTTTCTATATATCCTATATACTAAAAGCCTAATGTGCAAATCGACCAAATGGCGGCACGAACAGTGAAATGACCAGTCACTATGATGCACACTGACCACCATGGAGAAGCTTAACACAGGAGCTGCCCCAGCCCGCAGGCCCCAGGCTGGCCAACACAGGTGCCAGCAGGGGATCCTGATTCTCCCCCCAGTCACCCCACAGATCAGTCCTGGTCACCAGCCACGCCTAGGGACCCTACCTGTGCATGAATTTCGTGCACTGGGCCTCTAGTATATATATAAAAGGCTAAATGATTGACCGTCTGTCTGACTGTCTGATCGACCGACTGGCCGGTACACATGATGTGCACTGGCAATTTAAAAATAAACGTTGACCCGCGCATGCGCGATACCTATAAAGCTCTCGGTGGCGCCAATCACACGTGTGTATTTCAATCTGTCATTGTCGATCGTGAATTTGGCGGTTTTTGTTGACATTCAAACAATTGCATGAACCACATCATGATTTATTCACTGTGATACATATCAAGCTCTCCCTGGCGCCAATTGCATGCATGTGTTAATTTTATAATACTATATTATATGTATACTGCTTTGACATGTAATTTTTCTTGCAGTGATGTGACCACCGCACGAATCTTTCTTCTAATGGATTTCCTTTCCGTGTGCAGGAGTCCATGCCCCGGGCCACTAGTCTTTTGTACATGTTGCAGGAAGGGACCGGAATCGGTTCCGTTATTAGCCAATTTCCACAGACGTGGAAACTGTGGTCTAAAATGCTGGGTAACTTGCCCGAGGTCGTGCCTAGCGAGCAGTAAGGTCAGGGTTCACGTTCACGCTCTGTGCCACGGAGCTTGTCCTCCCAACAAGTGAGCCGTGCTACCGGAATGCCCTTCGCCTTCTCATCACATCGCTGCTGCTGTGCGGCCACTTCCTGTTCCTGCAGAAGCTCAGGCAGCAGGTGTGTGCAGAGTGGCACTCGACACGGTGACATGTAATGCCACATTCCCATGAGGTGGTTATGTAAAAATCAGAATGAAATGACAGTATGTTATTATGTAATTGAAATTGGTGGGCTATACTAGTTCTAAGGAAGATTCCCATTTCATAAACAATGAAGTCTAACAGCATTAGTACAATACATACAGTAGCTGTGGCTAATTAAAAGCAGGCACATGAACTTAATTTTACTCTAAATAATCTTAAGTGAAGCTATACCTTTTGTAACTTGCATTTTACTACTGGAAATTTTACATTTTATTGAATTGGAAACATGCCTTCCTCTTAAAACAGTGCTGAAATATTCAGTGATAAGTCAATAAACTAAATAGACACGCCCTACACATAAGTATGGAGCTTTTGTACGTTCAGATGCAATTCAGTCAATTTGCTTAAGAAACGGAACTACAAAGGGAAGAGTAGACACCGATGTGTTTCACGGCCATCCAAAGTCTAAAGACCAGTTTCCAGAGCAGATCCCATTTTCATGTCATGTGCTTTGAAAGGCCTTCATTTCTTTGTTGCACATCACTTTCTGCTTCAATAAATCTCTCTCTCTTTTCGGACACACACCTTCAGTGCACGTTCAGATTTCATTCCTGTTCCTCTTACCTCATTTTTAAAAATCAACCTCACATCCTTCCCAAACCTTAATTATTCTGCCTCAGAAAAGGCCCTGGACAGTAATTTCTATCGAGTCTGGATCAGAAAGAGGGGAAGCCAGCAGGTGTGATAGAGGCGATTAGAGCCCCGTTGAAGACATGCAGAGCTTCTAGACCTGCATGGAGTAGACATTTTGGAATGTCAGCAAACATTTCTCCACCGTTTTTCAGATTATTATCGAGTGAGACTATTGCTCTGTGGCTTTAAGAGGATTCCGTACATAAATTTGAAAGTATTTTTTCTGATGTACTTTAATTTCATGAGCATCCCACGGCCCTCTTGCTCTTTCTAAAACAGAGGTGAGGGTATAGTTGATTTTGCTCCTTTCTCTAATTCGTTCCTTCCTTCGGGTTACTGGGTATAGTTTTGATTTTTTAAAACTGGGAAGGAAAATCCACTGATTCCAAACGGTCTTCGTTTCTGATCTGACGAGAGCAAAGCATTGAAATTTCCTCTTAGAAAAGGGGCCGCCACCAGCTCAGGCGATTTCCTCTGCGCAGGTGGAATTAGACCCATTAGCTTCAGTCGGAATCCGGCGGCCCCCTGGGAACGCTTGCCCGGGTAGCAATGAGTGCCGTCGCGTCTAAGGCAGGTGTGTGGGGACATCTGAAAGTATAATGCCGTGGGAGTGCTATTAGTCACACCCGGGAGCCTGTTTTCAAAGTCTAGACGGGAATGAAAATAGCGACCGGGGGAAATAAATATTCTAGATGCCGGGGATGTGCCTTTCGCAGGAAGTGATTTAAAGTAACGGCAAACCACTATCACATAACTTTAAGGTGAGTTAATGCCAGCGGAGAAGTCACATTTCAGTATTTCCTTAAAGTGTGCCCTGATCCAACCTCAGAAATGTATGGCCAAGAAACATTAAAACAAAACAAAACAAACAAACAAAAATCATAGCTTCTGTTTTAAATACCCTAGGCCAGTGGTCGGCAAACTCATCAGTCCACAGAGCCACATATCCACAGGACAACCATGGAAATTTCTTTGGAGAGCCACACTTTTTAAACGTAAACTTCTTCTAACGCCACTTCTTCAACATAGACTCGCCCAGGCCGTGGTGTTTAGTGGAAGAGCCACACGCAAGGGGCCAAAGGGCCGCATGTGGCTCGCGAGCCGCAGTTTGCCGACCACAGCCTAGGAGAAACTTGTTATGTAGTCTTGGAAACACGTAATTGATCTCTCACTGTAATGTGTGCAAATCTAGAATTCATGTGCATGCTTTATGGTTCCTTCTCCTTGTGGGAGGGTCGTATCCAGGTTATTGAGTTGCCCACCGCGCGGGCATCCGCACAGGTGTGCATGTGTCTATTAATCTGCCCCCCACAAGAGCTGGGGGAGGGGGAGGGTTTGCCAGAAGAGGCGGCCCTCGAAGCATGGGCGCTCTCTGATGGCTGTGACTTAGGCAGGTGCCTTCCTTGGGAAAGCTGGCTGTTGAGATTGGTTGTTACTGAGTTTGATTTCCTGGGACTTGTGTGCATTGACTCTGGCTTACGTTTCGGTTTGCTTTCAGAGACCTCCAAGGCCTTGGAGCGACCTCTGTGCAAGAGGGGATCCTTGTTTAAGCATTGGTTAAAGGGATGGAAGCCACGTGTCTGTGCCTGTGAGCTTCCCATTTCCTGCCATGGGGGGGAGTGGTGGAGGGGGGGTCCAGGCACACCTGTTCCCCCTGCGGAGCACAAGAGACTCTTGGTGTTGATTTACTTAATTCCCTCATTTCTCCCCAACGCAGTCATCCCGGGAGCAATGGGATTAAGTTGGATCTTGGAGAGGCATGAGATGGAGCTGCATGGGCTGTAGCCCTGGGGAGGGAGCCAATCACAGAGCTGCTGAGAGAGCCGAGCAAATCTAGCTTTGGTGTCTCTACCTCGCGTGTATGTCCTCTCCTTGTGTTGGCCAAATGAAATGAAATTATATGTATGTATGTCATTCCATGAGGGTGACACTCCAGGGGGAGCTGAAAGTGATGAGTTTGTGAGGTCGGAGGAGGAACCCAAGACCTGTGAAGCCTGACAGAAAAATGACTCAGGAGGTCAAGAACCTGAGTTTCTGGAAGTGAAGCAGGTGCTCGGCCCGAAGAACTGAAGACATCAAAGGAAGGCTTGGTTTGGGCGATGACTGCAGTAGTAGCTGAGCGCTGAGCGAGATGCTGCCTGGGACTGAAGGACGTTTCATGAGACAAGCGCCCGCCCCTTTACGGCACGGGCACGTGGAACCAGCATGTGGTCATAGCACTTCTATCAGGAAACGCACAAAGAGACTCTAGGAAGTTACGTAGTTCTCTGTGAGGCCACTCACCAGCCAAACCTAGTGGATGGATGTAAGCCTAGAGATAAAGTGCTGTTATAAGACCCTCTTAGTAAATTATTAATCTGTTGGATACTTTTGGAAACCAGAGGATTTGGATGAAGTGGAAACCAGCAAGGGTATATAAAGATATAATAATTACTAGTTCATTGCCTTGAAGCTCACCTGTATCTCTAAAAGTTGTATATTTAAAAAATGCAATTAGTGGGAAGAAAATGATTGGTTAATTCATCTAAAAAAATGCTTATATCGATATTTGGAGAAGGGAGTAAAAGCAGAACTATTACTTAAGGAAATAACATTTATTTGTGACCCACCTGTTTTTTTTCTTTCCCACGTGTAGCTCTAGAGAACTCCATTACTAGGACGATTTTTTTATAAGCTGGATACACTGATCAGAAAAGTGAATTTTTGCCAATATCAAATGTTTCTTATTACAATACTTTTAAAGTTTTCAATATTATCAAATTAGCAAATGTGCGTATTTTTCAATGCAAGTCAATCTGTGTGACTAACAGTAAAAAATCCTGTTAGCCTCCCTGTCACCCCGTATTTCTTCTTTCCCGAGACAGCGGCGCGGGCCGCTGAAATCTCCTACCTTCCACTTCTACACAATGCCTTTATACTGGCGTTCTGTGGTTGCCCTCCATCTGCGGCCTCTCCGTGACTTCCTGCCACAGAAGAGGAGGGTCCTCTCCCTTCTCTTTACACTCCGTACAAACTTCTCTCGGTCTGCTCCAGGCATGGGTATGTCCCATGCTTGCTGGGAAGCGGATGGTAGGTTGCAATCATTTCTAATGGGGGTGACGCCTTGTATTTGATGACTGCATTGCTCCTTCCGTGTCCTG
This sequence comes from Corynorhinus townsendii, assembly GCA_026230045.1. Classification (NCBI taxonomy): domain Eukaryota; kingdom Metazoa; phylum Chordata; class Mammalia; order Chiroptera; family Vespertilionidae; genus Corynorhinus; species Corynorhinus townsendii. The sequence goes on from JAPDVU010000005.1 coordinate 1,627,211, forward strand.
TGTTTTCCTTGCGTTACTATGTGTGCCCCTCATTGGCTTGATCGGCACGAGGGAATTTCAAAGATTTCCCAGACAAAAGAAACCGGAGACGGAAGCCATGTGATCACACAGCGTAACGAGCATTTCCACTTCAGTTATTAATAGAACGCCTCGAGGCAAGCCCTCCCCGGCCTCCCAGAAGGTAGATGCCTTTGCTCCATCATGTTGCGCGAAAGAGTCGGGCAATGGGCCTGTCACCACCGTACTCCTTGGCGCCTCCTTTCTCGAAGGCGGGGAGCAACAGTGAACGTTTCTAACCGGCGGGCCACTGTTCTGTTTCCCATAACTGCTGACGTATTCTTGTTAGGATTTTGACATATTCGGTCTTTGTGGCTTGACATGCTTCTATCCCACCTCCTCCAGGGGATGTATTTCTTCGCAATACTTTCAAGATAGCTTTCTCGGTCTTTTTACATATCCAGAGACAGGTGTTGGGATAGATGGATGAAAACCTTTTTCATTAAGTTTTCGGGGAGTAGTACCTTGTCTACAATGTGCCTCTGCATGAAAGTTTGTTGCTAAGCATGCTCTAAAACCTGATTAAAAAGAGTTTCTGCAAATTTCCTTTCAGGACACAAATGAGATTGGCATAACTAATATCACACCAAATGTTTTCCAGTGAAATATTCTTTAAAAGCAATTAAATAGCTATGAGCCTCGATATTTTATAATTTACTAGAGGCCCAGTGCACAAAATTCATGCACGGGGGGTGGGGGGGGTGTCCCTCAGCCCAGACTGCACCCTCTCCAATCTGGGATCCCTCTCACAATCCAGGACTGCTGGCTCCCAACTGCTCGCCTGCCTGCCAGCATGATTGCCCCTAACTGCCCTCCCCTGCAGGCCTGGTACCACCCCCCCAACTGCCCTTCCCTGCAGGCTTGGTTGTTCCCAACTTCCCTCCCCTACTGGCCTGATCACCCCCAACTGCCCTCCCTTGCAGGCCTGGTCCCTCCCAACTGCCCTCCCCTGCTGACCATCTTGTGGCAGCCATCTTGTGTGTTGGACTGATGGTAAATTTGCATATTACTCTTTTAATTAGATAGGATAGAGGCCTGGTGCATGGGTGGGGGCTGGCTGGTTTTCCTTGAAGGGTGTCCCAGATCAGGGTGGGGGTTCCCTTGGGGCATGGGGTGGCCTGGGCGAGGGGCCTGTGGTGGTTTGCAGGTTGGCCATGCCCCCCAGCGACCCAAGTGGAGGCCCTGGTATCTGGGACTTATTTATCTTCTACAATTGAAACTTTGTAGCCTTGAGCGGAGGCCAGGGCTGTGGGAGCTTGGTTTCCTCCATTGCCGGGGAAACCCCAGCCTCCGGCTCCCTCCGTGGCTGCAGCCATCTTGGTTGGGTTAATTTGCATACTCGCTCCTGATTGACTGGTGGATGTGGCTTGTGGGTATAGTGGAAGTATGGTCAATTTGCATATTACTCTTTTATTAGATAGGATGTTCCTTTCTCGGGGGTCAAGTTTTGAGGGTTGATTCATGGGTTCAGAGCCTGGGGATAAGACTATGTACTACTGCTTATAACAAGCAAGCTAATGATGAGGAGTGTGGCCCAATTTCTCTCTTGATGAAGGTTTAGCGACTGTGTGGCTGTCTCCTAGGTAAGATGCAGGATGATTGATTTGTCTCAGGTTAAAGAGGTTACCGGGGGTGTGTAATATGTTATCATTGCAGTTGAATTAGGGTAAGAAATGAAGGCAAGTAGATAGTGAAGGTAGCTGTATGAAACAGAGTTTTTACTTTCACATATTCTCTTCATATTAAATAAAAAAGAAGCCACATTTTTCTGAGACTACAATGAAGATATTTATAATTACACTAGAGGCCTGGTGCACAGGATTCGTGCACTGGTGGGTGGCGTGGCCCGCGGGGATCAGCCAGCTGTGGGAATGCCGCCATCCTGGTCAGCTGAGCAGCTGTGGACCTGCCCTCCGAGCAACTGCTCCCCCTGTGGGAGCACACTGACCACAAGGGGCAGCTCCTGCATTGAGCATCTGCCCCCTGGTGGTCAGTGCACATCCTAGCGACTGGTCGACCGTTCGTTCTGGTCGTTCTGCTGTTCGGCCACTGGGCTTTTATTATATAGGATTTCTTTAAAGGTTCCTACCACTAACATAAACTTTATAGTATTATAATTACTGCAGAACCAATATACTCTAACTGTATTAAATAAGATTAAGGAAGAGAAATGTCTCTCTTTCCACTCTGAGTTTTTTGAAATATGTTTAGGGGGCTTAGCCTCAAATGACATTTCTCTGTCCATCATCTTAATAAGCTGCTGTCTTCAATTTTCTTTTTCGAGTGATTGACTTGATTTCACAGCAGATGATAACAGGCAGCAGGGAAATGGAGGGAGACGCCAAGGATCGCACAGACAATTGAAAGGTTGCGGGATTGAATGAAACAGAAAAAGGGAGAAACTGCATACCCCAATGCTGTGAAATAAGGGGGAAGCATTTACGGATGGCAGGTATGAAAGTTTTGGAAATTACTTCAGGGAAATATTATAAATCTTCTCTTCCGTTTATTTCATAATTTCCCAAATCTTTTACCACCCTCATTTGTAAATGCTCCTTACTTTTTCTTATTTTACAGCATTGTGACATGTAATCACTTCCTTTTCCTGCTTCGTGCAATCCGTGTGCCCATAGGCTACATGTTCACAGGAAGATAAACAAACGTTGACCTCTAGGTTTGTGTTCCAGAGTGGGAGGAGTAGGCAATTCTGGAAGTGCAAATTTCCTGAAGGGGGACACCCTTCAGGGCAAACCAGCCAGCCCCTACCCATGCACCAGGCCTCTATCCTATCTAATAAAAGAGTAATATGCAAATTTACTTATAAGACAGGGGATGCTGTCTTGCATAACAGCACCCACACTTCTTATTTCAGAGAGAAAACGACACTGAAGGAGGGAAGGAGGACCCGATGTGCCCTGTGCTGGGTGGGTGCACCCCACACAGGGTACAGCTCCACATGCCGATGTGCACATGCATTGTTTGGCTCGGTCCTCTTGAGGGTCTCAAATTAGTGATGACCAGTAGAAAAGAGAAAAATAGCATCCAGAACCCATATTTGATTTTTTAAAAAATATATACTAGTACAGCCTCGGCTGTTGACTCATGAATACCTCTTCAAATATTTTTTTATTAAAAATACATTTTTATTATTGATTTCAGAGAGGAAGGGAGAGAGAGAGAGAGAAACATTAATGATGAGAGAGAATCACTGATCAGTTGCCTCCTGCACGCCCCACACTGAGGATCGAGCCCACAACCCAGGCCTGTGGCCTTGACTGGAATTGAACCAGAGACCTTTCAGTCCACAGGCTGATGCTCTATCCACCGAGCCAAACCAGCTAGAGCTCAAATCTCTTTTAAAATATATATGTTTTTACTGATTTCAGAGAGGAAGGAAGAGGGAGAGAGAGAATCATTGATCAGCTGCCTCCTGCATGCCCCACACTGGGGATCCAGCCCACAACCCAGGCCTGTGCCCTGACCGGGAATGGAACTGTGACCCCCTGGTTCTGGGCATTTTTTATTTTTTAAAATCAAGCGAAATAGGCAGACTTCTTGGCCTAATTGTCAATTCCAGGGCTCCTGCGGGCAGGGACCCACAGGGTTTGAAACATGTCGCTGCCCCAGAGAGAAGGACATGCTCCACGGAGGATGGAGGCACGTCAGTGGGCACAGGAATCAGCTCTCGGGGTCTTTCGGTGACCGTTACGGCACTGTGAGTATCAAAATGCCCGATGATAGAACCAGATCCAGCATGATGATGAACTTGATCTCCTGAATAAATACATGCAAAGAAGGGAGCGCCCTTCCCACACCCTGAGGACTAGGACATGTGTAGGTAGTGAGGGGCTGAGAAAAACCTTCTCAGGTTTTGATAAACCCCCACCAGACGCTCTTGGCGAGTTAAGCAATTTAACAATTTGGGTTCATTTCACCTGCTAATGGTGACTTACTCGGGGTCTGGCAAAGGCCTGGGGAGGACTGGCTGCCGCTTTGGTGCAAATCCCAGCTTGCAATTATTGGCATATTTGAACATGATATGGTTAGAGGAAAGCATCCAGTCCCTGCGGATTATTTCATTGTAAATAACTCCCAAACCCTTACCTACATTATCCTATATAATAAAAACCTAATGTGCAAATTGTCCCCTCGACCGGGAGTTCGACCAGGAGTTCAACCAGGGGGCGGGGCCAGCCAGCCAACCGCCCGCGGCCCCTACCCCTGGCTGGCCCCTCCTGATCGGCCCTGATCAGGACGGGCTGGCCGGACCCCACCGGTGCACGAATTTGTGCACGGGGCCTCTAGTCATTAGTAACACGGTGCTTGGAAAACATCTTACACCCGTGCCCTCACGCTCTGTAAGAACTTCCATCCGGATCCGGGCGACGGTTCTCCGACAGAAGCAGACCGTCGGATCAGTCCTCTGCTGGCGACTTTATCTCCCCAGCGCCAACGCGGTAAAGGAGCTGCTCCCACGGACGCCGTCTCAGCAGGAAGCGACCTCAGCAGCTAAGGCCGTCTTCACGGATGTAGCTCGGGACGGTCTCCGTGCTCCTCCCAAGGAGCTTTTACCTGGACGTCTGCACGTCTGTCTGATCTAAACCTCGAGTCTTCCACTCGCGCACTTTTTAGGTCGGAAACTAGAGAAGGTTACAGGACGAGGTTGTCTCGGAGCACTAGGAAGGGGGAAGGAGAGAGCCCCTTATTGCAGGGGAGGTTGGAAAAGTCATAAAGACATCTTCTCCGAGGGCGGGAACGCACGTGGGACTGCATTGGCAACGCGTGGGCGCCAGCCATCGCGTGGGGATTGCAAAATCTCAATAAGCAGAAACCATCTCTTTGGGTCGTAAAGCAATGACAGAAGGAAATCATTATGGGAGAGCACTTCAATTAGGACAAGGGTCCATCTCCACAGACGTGGGAGAGGCATCGTAGAAAGCAGTGAATGATCTGTCATTGAGAAAACAGCTGGGATGCCAAACGCATCTCCCACGTCATTTGGTCTGGAGCAAAAGAAAACCTTCTCAGGTTTGTCTCGAGCGAACAGGATCCCATTGGAAAGGCTTTCTCACAGGTATGCAGAGGAGGGAGACAGCATCCAACGTCTGCTTCCTGACAGCGCCCCTCACGCCCCCTCCGCCCCCCCCTTCACGTTGGGGCCCGACGTTCCCCAGGATCGTCTAGGTATTTTGTCACAGGGACCATTCCTGTGACAGTCAGTCTTCCACCTGAATACTTGACCATTCAGAAGTAACAACGCATAACAGAAACATCCCCGTTTAGAAATCGCATGTCGAGCAGCGATGGTTAATTTGCAGCGATCGCAAGGAAGGTGCATGGTCATGGCCACCTGAGTCGGGACCTTTGGCCTCCGTGGGACCCACCGTTCGCGGGATGTGCTGCGAAGTGAGCAGGGCTGGCTGGGCCACCTTCTCCGGCGTGGAGGAGGCGAGAGGAAGACTGTTCTTGGAGCCACTGGCAATCCCGAGTTCCTCCGGAAAGGGAGCACGGTCTTAGGATGGCGATAGTTATGGACGATTCCATCTGCACCCTCAAACCCCAGTTACTTCAGTAGTCGTGAGATAAAAATTGAACAAGGTGTTAGTTAATGTCTTATTAATGTTAAAAAAGGAGAATCCGAAGGAAAGCAGTTAACTTTCCTTATCAGAAATGTATCCCAAGGAAATAGCAGGTCTGCCGGCACCCCCGAGGAGCGAGGGGCCCGGGGGCCCTGTCTGCTCCTCTCCCTGCACGTGAAGGAGGCCCGCGTGGGCCCGGGAGCCAGGAGCCGAGCTGAGCTGCCTGCAAGCGCAGCCTGGGTCTCAGGAGACGAGAGGGTGGAAGCGTTTCCATTGGTTCACGTCAGGTCAGCTCATCAGCGAAGGACGTGCGTCCCAGCGGCCATGCCATTCTCTCCTTACGTTCCAGCTCTGGTTTAAATGGCCCGTCATCTTCACACGCATTTCCCGTGTGGTCATTTGTAATTGTAATAAACACATATATCCATGTCCATTGCCAACATCGTTTCTGATGGCAAATGGAGGGAAGGGTCTCAGCACCTACAAGTCAAGGGTATAAGTAGCCGGGTTCCATTTCTCTCGGAGGAATCAGAAAATATCATGTCTCAGAGAGCAGTGCTACAGACAAACAAGTCATGCGACCTTCAAAGAAAGAGAAGGTGACGCGTCTTACCGTGTCCTGGGGAGGTCTTGTGGAATTGTCAGCTCATATTCACCGGGATCCTAGGAGACTTCAAACATTGTACCGGGCACTGGGGACATTGCTAAGAGAAAGGCAGGACCACTGTTCTAATACATATGATTGCAACGCAGGAACCTGTGTAAGGGCAGATACCTTTGGCAGGGTGCACTGTGAAAAGAACAGCATGATGGTAGCCAGGGCCTGGAAAACAAGCTGATTAATGAAATCAATACGATACTGTTGTAAAGCAAACTATGACAATGTTGTACTAGGTGTGGGGTCGGTTCGGGACATAGCAGAAGAGAATGCGTAGTCTCTGACCTCACGGAGCTCACCCCATAGTGAAGGGAACAGGAGGGTGTGCAAGTCAAAATGGATGCTAATGGGCCATAAAAAGACAAATATGTCAGCAGATCACACAGTGAAGCGTGACGAATCCTGTGTGAGGCACGCAGGGATTCTTCAAAAGCATAGGAGACTTTGCTTTGCACTTGAAAGAGTACAGGAAACATCTGAAACGGGTTAGGAAGACTTCCCCGGGGAGCTGACCCTGGTCGCGGACCTGACAGCGAGGGGGTGCACGGGGCTCTGGACACTGTCACGAAGCAGTTTGCTTGAATGACCTTTTGAAGTGAGAGTTGTAACGCCAGAGGGGCCAAGAGGCAGGTCACAGGTAGTCTGTAAAATGCTTGATTGGATACTAAGAAATCTCCTCCTTTTAATCCTCCCCCGAGGATATTTTCCATGGATTTTTAGGGAGGAGAGTGGCAGAGAGAGGGAGAGACAGAGAGAACTGTCAACCTGAACGAAGCGCATCGATTGGCTGCCTCCTGCACAAGCCCCAACCAGGGCCTGGGTGAGGGAGGAGCCTGCAACCGAGATACATGCCCTTGACTGGAATGGAACCTGGGACCCTTCAGTCCACAGGCCGACGCTCTATCCACTGAGCACACTGGCCAGGGTGATATTAAGGAATTTGCATTTTACCTTTAGGCAACAGAGGATCATGGGAACTTTACTACTACTAAAGGCCCAGTGCACGAAATTCATACACAGGGGGGAGGAGTGTTCCCCTCAGCCCAGCCTGCACCCTCTCCAACCCGGGACCCCTCAGGGACTGTCCGATTGCTGGTTTAGGCCCAATCCCTGGGATTGGACATCCCTCTCACAATCTGGGACCACTGGCTCCTGCTTACCTGCCTGCCTACCTGATTGCCACTAACTGCCCCCTCTGCCAGCCTGATCACCACTAACCGCCTCTGCCTGCCGGCCTGATTGCACCTAACTGCCCCCGCCCCCCGTCGGCCTGATTGCTGCCAACTACTCCCCCTGCTGGCCTGGTTGCCCCTCACTGCCCCCCTCTGCCAGCCTGGTCGCCCCTCACTGGCCCCCCTGCCAGCCTGGTTGTCCCATGCAGCCTGCTGTTCGGTCATTTGGTTGTCCCTCATTAACCCCCCTGCCGGCCTGGTCACTCCACACAGCCTGCTGTTCGGTCGTTACTGTGAGGGCATCCTGACCAATTTGCATATTACCCTTTTATTAGTATAGATTGGACACCTGTCGCTATACTAAGATTAGAGACAGATCCATGAACCAGAGAGGAAACATCTCACTGGTCTTGTATTATAGAGTGAGAGTTGGATAATGAAGGAGAGGGAAGCACGCACACAATGGAAGCACAGCCTGAGCTGCATGCCACTGTAATGCCATAGGCCGTCACCGCCCGAGGCCTTCGAATGCACATCCCCATTGCCTGGCGGGTACCCGGATGGTGGCGAAAGTGACGTGTCCTCAAGCCACTGCCTCCTGTGGGCTCAGTGAGAGGACTAGTACGGCAGCTCAGAAGGATTGAGAGCTGGGAAATGTATGCTGCGGCTTAACACGTGCCCGATGGCCCAGGCACGAGGGGTTATTCTCAGGTTACCATTGCATCGCACAGTGCTCAACCAATAAGTTACGGTCTCCTTAAAACTCGTGACCCTGAACACCACCAAACACGGAGGAGTTTACTTTTGTTTTTCTCTTTAGATTAAAAAGATAGGGAACATTCTCTCTTAGTATACATCCAGGCTCGATTTTTAAAAAAAATCTAAGCAAATGCATGACTGAAATCAATAAAATAATGTGGTCATTTACACCAAAAACGTCACTTAGAGCTGTTGGGTATGTTGGTACTTTTTATTTGGGGAACACACTCCTTCAGTTACCTTGAGAAGAAAAGTCTGACGTGCCCCTGGGGAACGGTTCCGTCCGTCCCCTGGTGCGGGGACAGAAGGGAGTCCGTGTCGGCGTCCTGGCTGAATGACCCTTTGAGCGATCACATTTGGCTCCAGACTCAGCATCGCTGCCAGTGTTTTCCACGGCGAACTTGGACGCGAAGAAAGCTTTTTCTCAGATATCCTTCAACAAGAGATCATTGTGACTTCATTTAAGGCCACACGGTTTACCCCCAGGGTGTCTCTAGGCCAGCGCGCCTACAGGAAGACAAGCGTGAGGATGGTGTGCCAGCTGACGAGGGCGGCTTGCACTGCATGTCAGCTTATGCACGAGGCCATACTCACCACGTTTCTAGGAATGTGGCTGACTTGTAGAAATCACTGTTACAAGAAATATACATGAGTCCCAGGTCTCTTTTTACGTGTGAGCGTACCCAATCAGCCTGGGACTTCCTTGCAGACTTAGTCGGTTTGTCCTCAACTGCCTGCCTCAGTACGGAAGTCAAACCCTATATTTTTCAGCCTAACAGATTTCATTCTAAGGCGAGGTAAGGAACATGGATGAAAACTGATTTATTCAGTCACTTAACGAGGCATCGCCAGAACCTTGGCTTAGAGAAGTGGCTGCACAGGTTGGTCGGCCAAAACACCAATACACGTGCGTACACATACTAGAGCAGCGTCTGGAGCCTGGAGTTCCAGCACACACAGCCATTAGGGCTCTCAAGGATCGTCTTCCTTTTAAGCTGCCCATGCAGATGGTTTATAAATAAAAAGTTACGTTCTGTTTGCAATATGATCACACCTGCTTATTCAAATATTACTTTTCTAAACATGAATTTTGTTAAGCTTCGTAAGTCTTTACTATATATTTAGTAGCTAACTTGGCTTTAAGACTCACTAGACATAATCTGGTTTTTGACGAGCAATTGATGGTTCCAATCAAATTATCTGTTATTTCAATGGGGGGGTTTCACCTATCTGATAAAACATGTCAATATGAACCTATAAAATATTTGATTAGAAACAGACAACAGTTTTGATGGCATACACACAACCACACACAAACACCACACACACACCACATACACACATACCATACACACCACACACACCACACACACACACACACACACACACGCACACACACACCCCATGTCTTATACTCACCTCCTCTCCTTGCTGAGTCCTGGGATCAGACGTTGCCCCTAGGAGTCCTGGTCTCTGTCTAGAAGAGTGTCCGGAGCGTTAAGTATAATCTCTCAATGCTGGGAGCTGTAGCTTTCCATTCTTTCTTATTCCAGTATTTTGGTGAAGTTGTGTCCTGTACCCACTGCCAGCTTTCCCGAATCAGAACAGGCTCGGGTCAATCTGTCTGCATTCGTCTACAGATTATTCTTCTATTTAGCTTAGACTCACCCTGCGTTTCACCCAAGGCCGCACTAAAATAACCCGTTAGCTTGTATCTTTTCTATGATGCCAGGTCCAAAACCTGCAACAATATAATCTACTTCCTTCCAGGACCAAGTTAGTAAATTTAAGAGGAGGAACGTAGACGCGAAAGCTTAAAAAATGATTTTTCATTCCGTTAAAGAAATCAAAGTATGTTCCCCAACTGCGGAAGTTCAACCTATAACTGCATTTTCTGTCCTGTACGTTCAGCTTTGTGAAGAGTAACACATAATTGTATCACGTCGTGACGCCAGGACGCATGCGAATATGAAATAGACGTGGGAGGGGGCCAGAATCTGTCTTTGCCGTCTCCCAATTTCATCATAAACACGAAGGGATGAAAGTCTTCAATGGTTTTCAGTTATTAAAACAACGAAGTAAACAATACATAATACCTCCTCATTTTATATAATTTATGACATTAAAATTGTTTCCTAAACGCAGCGAAATTACAGTGCCATGTGCTCCAGCCTCTTTAAGGTTATTCTGTCAAACCAGCATTGGGAGTGATTTATTTCACACTTGATGCGTTGCTGAATTTTATGTTAAGTCTTTCGCCCTGTGTTTGGGTGGTCATCAGATTGATGGGGGGTTCTTTTTGCTCTTTTTTCTTCATGGGACATTTTTCCTCAAAGTGGAAAAGCTACTATTTTCTATTTTACTTACTTTGGAAAGTAAAACTAGTAAATACAGAATTAAATACCTTTTTGTAAAATAACTTTATGGTTTGTCCTCAGCCACACTTAATGAGTTTTATTTCTTGAATACGAAGCCCTAAGGACAGTTGCCATGATTACATTACCTGTTTTCTGGGATTCTCTGTTGTGAAATTCGAATCTCTCGGGGTTCCGTAAATTATTTTCTCTCATTTACTACCGCAATGCCAAAGCTATCGTCATTTTTTCACAGGTATTTAAACTGATAAAAACACTTGAAAAGTAATCTTTTCAGGTATAAGATAGAAATATAGCAATAATTTATCAAAGTTATAATAATTAAGCAAAGTTAGAAGATGTCTCAATATTTTAGTTAAAATGTGTCTACCACCTGATATTCCTTCATTTGTTCATAATTATAAAGGTTGACATGAAAAGACTTGAGCGTTAGTGTCCCCAGGACCATGCACCCCGTATTTAAACACTTGATGTGTGACACTGGGAAGTCACTTAGGATTCTGGAGCCTTTTGCAACTGAAAAACAGGATAATGATATGTACTCTCCAGGGTTTAATAATTAGATTATTATCTACACTAATAAAAGAGAAAGATGCAAATTGACCATACCTTCATGATGCCCATCAGCCAATCAGGCGTGAGTATGCAAATTAACTCAACAAATATGGTGAGTTAATTTGCATATGCAGGTGCTGAGTGGCCAGGGGCGGGGACGGACGCCTGCATTGTCACCATGGTGACAATGCAGGCATTCTGCACCGCCCCAGCCACTCTGGGCCTCTGGGCAGCATGGGAAGACAGAAAGGCGGCTCCGGGCTAGAGTGAAGGCAGAAAGGTGGCTCCGGCCAGAGTGAAGGCGCAGCCGGCAGCCAGGGGAAGGAAGGCCCGTTTTTGCATGAATCTTCGTGCATCAGGCCTCTAGTGCTAATCCTATCTAGTAAAAGAGAAACATGCCAATTGACCATACCTCTGCTATGCTCACAAGCCAATCAGGAGTGAGTATGCAAATTAACCCGAACAAGATGGTGGTTCATTTGCATATCCAGGCACAGAGCGAAGACTCAATTCAGCATAGAAGGAAGCCAAGCATTGCAGAAGGGAGCGAAGCTGTGGAGAAGCAAGCAAGCGGGGCTGCAGAGAAGGGAGGGAAGCAGGCGGGACGGGGGAGAAGGGAGGGAAGCAGGAAGGGTGGGTGAGAAGGGAGGGGAAACAGAAAGCCCTATTGCAGGAATCTTCCTGCATCGAGCCTCTAGTGTAATATGTTTGCTTATACACTTAAGTTATTAGTGACTATCCATTGTATGCTCCGAGATACGTCCTTCCATAGACATTCGTTTTCCTTGTAATATTTACTTATGTAACAGAATTTACAGTACTCCGTAGTAATAATGATACAAATATTTCTCCACCTTGTTCTAGCTCTTACTTTCATTGCAGGCAGTATTGGCTCAAAAGAAAACTCGCGTGGTCTTAAAGAAATGAAAACTGAAATACAATTTTAACTGCATTTTTAAAGCTTAGCATTTTCAGTTACTTTCTACTTTGTATATCTCTTTTAAGATACACATGGGTTGTTTGTGCTTTCCAAAACAGTGTTCACAGAGCTGTCAAAACTAGCGTATGCCTAGGAAAGAGCTGTCAAAACTAACGTATGCATGGGAAAGGTCAGACTTCAACAGATAATCCCTGTTTCCATGGAAACAGACTCATTTGGGAAAGAGCTGTAAGTGCTTGTACATACTCATGGATTCCAGAATTCCATGGCCTCCCTTTGACAGGCGCAGGGGTGTTACCTGAGAAAGGGCCAGTGTGCAGCGTACTCCTCGGCGAGATTTTCAAACAGTGGTCCTCGCCTGTGTGTCTTCCACTGGCATCCACACCTATGCTCCAAATGAAAACCTCCAGTCACAGCATCAGATCCTTCCTTTCCAAGTAACAAAACGCCCTATGTGTATTAATACGCTGGAGGCCCAGTGCGCGAATTCGTGCACGGGTGGGGTCGGGCCGGGGGAGGGGCCACGGGCGGTTGGGGGGTGCTGATCGGGGCCCGATCGGACCCGTTGGTCACCACAGTGTGCGTCATAGCAACCGGTTGGTCGTTCCTGCGTTCTGGCCACTTGGCTTTTATATATCTAGTTTATATGTGCTGTGTAGATCCGTCCACTTAAAGGCAGTTTTTAGTATCAGCCCTTCTCCGCTCTCCACAAACCCCGCCCACTCAAAGGGAGCGCACCCACCTTTGCATCGGCATCTGGCTCCTGAGCAGCGAGAGCAGCTGACGAGGGGGAGCATCTTGCAAATGTATGGAACAGGGTTCCTAGGTGCCGCCATTTTTAAAAACCATATTCTTACAGGTTTCAGAGAGGAAGGGAGAGGGAGGGAGAGATAGTAACATCAGTGCTGAGAGGGAATCACCGATGGGCAGCAGCCCCCTACTAGGCATCGGACCCGCAACCCGAGCACGTGCCCTTGACCAGAATCAAACCCAGGACCACTCAGTCCGCAGGCCGACGCTCTAGCCACTGAGCAAAACTGGCTAGAGCGGCCGCTGCTGTTTTTAATGGAAGGGATTGGATGGTGTAGACCCCCCCCCAACCGAGACCGAGGCCTGAGGGCAGACGGGCCTATCACGTGTGTGTGCATGGAAAGAGCCGCCTTGAGGCAAAGCGGGCCATGCCCTGTGGAAGGCGCTGCTGGCGCTCGGGGGCAGTTTCCGACGGGCAGCAATGTGTTCTCAGGCAGCTCGACCCCAAACCAGGACGTTCGAGTCCCTGCGGTGGCCCCGCTGTCCAGCCACCCACATAGCCAGGCCTGGTGTCCCCCACAGGCCGACCTGGTTAAATTCCATTCCCTGGTCCTGTTCCACCTGAGCGCGCCCCTCGGGGAGAGTTGACCTTTCGGGTGAACTCGGTGGAGAATCCAAATGCTTGCTTATCCACACGTATTTTGGCAGGAACCGGATCACATGCGCCTGTTCAAACAGAGTGTGCGTAGTCACCTGGTAATCACCATTCCCTGTATCCATCGATTCTGTTAAAATGCGGGTTCCCGGGGGACACGTGCTGAGGTAGATGTCAAGGTTTGAATTCATCATTAAATCCGTCCGTTTGGAGGGCGGTCACAGAACACGTGGAACCGTGCTACGTATGTAATGTGACCAATACTCTAGCTGCCTAGCAGAACCGCTTACAGGCTAACTAACGTTCAAATTATCGCTGGGACGTCATTTTGTGTACAGGCGCGTCCCTGTTGGTGTTGGTGTCACTTCTGTTCCTCTCTGCTCTCTCCCTGTTCCGTGTGAGGGTCCCGTTTCCTCAGCGAAGCGCCACTCGTCGCTCCTCCCCGTCCCCAGGCCGCATGGTCCCTCCTTCCCTCCGCGCTCTCCGGGGCACCCCGCTGACGCTGCAAATGGCTGGAATGACTACCCGTGGGCCAGAACGTGCTTCTGTCTTCATCCTAGTCTTGAACTTCACTTTTCACTTTAGACGGCTGTCCGGCAACCTGCTCGCCATGCCACTGGGGGCGCGCAGTCATCAACGATACACGCAACGCCGTAGTCATCTCCTCTGCCGACTCCCATGGCCAGCTCAGCCCCCCCGTGCGTCCCACCTGGCCTGGGTCTGTCCCCGGGGTGTCTGCATTCCTCACCCCCTGCGCATGCCCCAGCCCATCCTCTCTGGCCGCCCCTCGTGGTCCTCTGGTTTACCCGATTATACGCTCTCTTCCCTCTCCTAGGGTCCAAAAATTGCTCTCCATCGCCCAGAATCAGAGGCTCAGCCGCTCAGCAGCGTCTCTGGGGCTGGGCTCTCAGCCAGCCCCGTCTTTTAACGGGACGCCCCTTTGAAACACATTCCCTAACGATTCCAGAAGCGTTGTTCTTCCTGGCAGAGACTTTACCGATGGAACTCCTCTGAGTTTGTGTACATGCTGCCCTCCAGGCCGCAGGTGTGTTCCTCCGCATGTTGAGGCGTTTTACACGCAGGTAACGTATGACATGCTAATAAAATATGGTTTAAACCACACGGACATGCAGAGAGAAAAATGGGAAAACCCCTTAACCTCCCTCTCTTCGTCCCTCGGGACCATCCGGGTAGTGACCCTGCGGCCATGGGCACAGAGCGTGTAAGAAAGCCCGGCAGCACGGCAGTCCTGGGGGGGTGGGGTGTGTGTTCTGTGTGGATGCGGGCGGCCCCTGGTCACAGGGAGAAGGCAAGCCGCGCTGGGTCCGGGGGCAGGGGGGTGAGTCACAACCTCAGTCGCCCAGCCTTTGGGCTCTTCCCGCGCGGCAGGGCCCTGGGTGCACCTCACTCTGGAACTCTGTGACGCTGCGGGACCCTTCCCAGCACGCAACCAGTCGCTGGCCACGGCACAACACACACTAAATTACCTGCTTTGTTTTTTCTTAGTCTGCTGCTTATGTCTTAGATGGAAAGTAATTTCATACATGATGTAGATGCACTTTTCTGCAGGATCGTAAGGCATAAGCATCTTCGTCTGGAACATAGCTTCCTGATAGCAGAGTAGAGCAACGGTTTCCTCCAATTAACGCACAAATACTAAATATTCTTCATTTCACAGGACATGCTTGCATTTGACACACATAATTTTGTGTTTGACTTGCTGATCTTAAAATGGTCGAGCAGATATATATATTTTTTACTTTATCTTATTGTTGAAAGTATTACAGCTGTCCCCCAGCTCTTTCCCCCTTGACCGCCTTCTAGCGAATCTTAGCAAACTTCTTTTCCAACTCGAAATAGAAATCACATTTTTACACTCATCTGGGGTTTTTAAGTATTTGCAGCAATCTTTTTTCCCAATGTTTTAGGACATTACTAAACATCAACATTATTTCTAAGTATCACTATTCTAAATTAACTTTATCACTAATATTTCAGAAAACGTTGCTATGATACTTAGTAATTTTCCGTTGCGTGATAAATACCATAGTATTAAGGTATTTATTTAGACAAATATGGCTGTAAGAGCAAACAAAATGTGACTAATAAAGCCATTAAAACATGAACTAGTGAGATGGACGGTACATACTTTCTGCATGTTCGTCAGTAGACCCTTGCTATCTGCCTACCGAGTAGTCACGGATCCTGATATTCAGTGAAGTCCCGGTAGTTCCAGCTGCAGAAACGTGTCCGTGGTTTTGAAATCTCGTGAGGTGAAATCTCGTGCTCCGGCAGGTAGAGTGGCGTGCACATCCCTCAGCCACAAAGCGAGCCCAGGGCCCACCACCTTGCTGATCTGCATGCGAGCGCAAGGGTGGCCCCTGGGAAATGCCTGCCCGTTACGCAGAGACGTGTGCAATGGTGCCGAGTGCCCCCCGGGTATGCTGGGCACGGCTCCATCACGGACCACACGGCTTTCGGGCAAGTCCAGGTCGTGTGTTGATATACCCATCGTCATACTAATGAAGAACCAATGCCCAGAGAGAGGTCAGCGTTTGGTCTCCTCCCAGGAATCACAAGGAACGTCTGAGCAACAGAGAGCACCCCCAAACTCTTCCCCGTGTTCTCAGCTTAAACCATGGATTCAGACCGAACGGCCGCTGTAGATGCTGGGGATTCTCCGTGAGGCCAGCTGTGGACTCACCTTAGTAAAAGAAGGACTGGCCCTAAAGACAGGATGTCCGACGATCACGGAAAGGAAATCACCTGGGAGCCGTCCCACGGTGGAGTGCTGTGTGAGACGGGAACGGTGGAGTGGGGTCGCCTGGCCGTTCAGGAGAGTGGGCAGCGGAGATGTTCAGCACGCCTTCTGCAAGGGCGGGATGAGAGAGGCCGTGGGTCAGCTGTTGGTTCACATAAAGGCATGTGAGATGTTCCCTGTTACCACCGCGAGTCTCTAGACCTGATTGGTGAAGGAGGAGAGTCTCTAGACCTGATTGGTGAAGGAGGAGAGTCTCTAGATCTGATTGGTGAAGGAGGAGACGATGGCTCCATAAGGGACAGGAAAATGCATGCCACGGTGCATGCTTACGCATCAGCCAAATGCTGGGTAGGAGAAAAGAATTATGGATCTTGTTATACATTTACTGGAGGCCCGGTGCTCGAAATTTATGTACGCAGGGGTCCCTCAGCCCGGCCTGTGCCCTCTCGCAGTCCAGAAGCCCTTGGGGGGTGTCCAACTGATGTCGCAGGCCCCCTCTCATCAGTCCGGCATCCTTAGCGCTGCTGCGGAGGCTGGAGAGGCTCCCACCACCGCCGCTGCGCTTGCCAGCTGTGAGCCTGGCTTCTGGCTGAGCGGCGCTGCCCCTGTGGGAGTGCGCTGAACACCAGGGGGCAGTTCCTGCGTTGAACATCTGCCACCTGGTGGTCAGTGCATGTCATAGCAACTGGTCGACCAGTCGACTGCCCCCTGGTGATCAGTGCATGCCATAGCAACTGGTCAACCAGTCGACTGCCCCCTGGTGGTCAGTGCATGTCATAGTGAGCGGTTGCGTGGCCTTAGCATATCATTAGCATATTACACTTTGATCGGTTGAATGGATGACTGGACACTTAGCATATTTAGGCTTTTATCATAGTAACGTACACATCATCTCGCATGGCAGTCCTCGGGTTCTTTCTGACCCTCTTTGTCAGGGATCCGCATTCGCACAGAATGCCTGACCCACAGTGTGTCCTTCAATAGGATAAGTGCCGACCACATCACCTTGCAAACCCATAACTAGCATTTCGTATTCAAAGTGGCTCAGCTGTGCTGAAGCGATCCGGCAGCTGGGTCACCCTCTCGGGTTAAGGAAGGTTTATAGCACCAGCTGAGGCGTTTGCAGTTTCCGCTAATTACTGTCCAGACAGCGAATGGCAGCCATTCATCATCAAACCACCCTATAGACATGTTAAACTCTCACGCATGTTCTCTGGTGTGTGTATTAGGCTGAAGAACGATTCTCAGCATGTTCACGCCGTGGCCCTGAGAACCCGTGCGTGTATCGCCTTACACGCCGAAAAGGATTTTGCACGTGGATTGAGCCGAGAGCTCTGAGGAGGGGCGATGAGCTGGGGCTATCCACGCAGGGCCCCTGGAATCACAAGGGCTCGTATGTGAGCGAGGCGAGCGGGGGAGGGCATGTGGCCGAGGAGGGGGAGGCTGGGCACACGTGAGAGACGGGAGGTGCCAGGGCCCAACTTGCAGAGGCGGCCTCTACAAACTGGATCCAGCAAAGAAACAAACTCTCCCCCGGCCTGGGGAGGTGCCCGGCCCTTCACGACCCCGGTGTCGGCGAAATAAAACCTACTCAGAACGTCCGAACTTCAGGACTTGGTTGTTTTTAGAAGAAAAAACTGTGGTGATATGTTACAACACACACACACACACACACACACACCCAAAAAGAAACTTGAGACAGGGAGTCTCCCTAGTGGCATGCTGTCGCTCATGCCTGTCAAAGCCTGTGGATATAACCGCCGCCGGAAAGACATGTAAATGGAGACACATGGATGAGGTCTTTCGGATGGAAGTCACCGTGGGATTATTATACGGATGTTGGTAACTCACCATCATTGTAAGTCCAGTGGAGTATTTGGTCTCCACAGTTGTGCTATTGACACTCAAATAAAACGTTTAAAAAGTCGTGCCTCCACGTTACTCCACCACAAATAACTGGTCGTCATTTGTTTCATTTATTTTCGGGCAAATTATTAGAAGCGATCTCTGAGTTAAACGTAAATCATAAAAGTATAGCCATTTACTGGCGTTTAAATTATTTGCCAGTGAATTTTCAGTCCGGTTACAACGCTCCTTACAGATCTCAGTTACCCAGCGGGCAATTGGAATGCTCGCCCACATTGCCCAGTGGAAGCTCGAATATTCGGCCAAGTTTACAGTTTTAGAGCACGGGGTGCACCTTGCCAGGCCACCATATTTTAGTCATTTCTACACCTGATTCCTCACACTGCAGTCTGTGTGTGATGTGTCATATGGCATCAAACATCGATAAACATTATTTTCTCTAAACCATTCTTTAAAACATTTTCTATTTTACTGCTCTAGGAGCACAACCTTTAACAAATAACTTCTCTTCAAACATAATTTGAGCCGAGCAAAGATGTCATTGTATGTAGACTTTTGCTTTATAAGCATTTGTGGGGATTCTTCCTTCCTTTATAAACATAACTCAGAACACTGAGTCTTATGTAATATGTTACTGAGAACACTGAGTCTTATGTAATGTGTTACTGAAAACACTGAGTAATATGTAATATGTTACTGAGAACACTGAGTCATAGGTAGTATGTTACTGAGAACACTGAGTCACATGTAGTGTGTTACCGAGAACACTGAGTCATATGTAGTATGCCACCGAGAACACTGAGTCATATGTAATATGCCACCGAGAACACTGAGTCATATGTAGTATGCCACCGAGAACACTGAGTCATATGTAGTATGTTACCGAGAACACTGAGTCATATGTAATATGCCACCGAGAACACTGATATGTAATATGCCATTGAGAACACTGAGTCATATGTAATATGCCATTGAGGATACTGAGTCATAGGTAGTATGTTACTGAGAACACTGAGTCACATGTAATATGTTACTGAGAACACTGAGTCACATGTAGTGTGTTACTGAGAACACTGAGTCACATGTAGTGTGTTACCGAGAACACTGAGTCATATGTAATATGCCACCGAGAACACTGATATGTAATATGCCATTGAGAACACTGAGTCATATGTAATATACCACTGAGAACACTGAGTTATATGTAGTATGCCACTGAGAACACTGAGTTATAGGTAGTATGTTACTGAGAACACTGAGTCATGTGTAATATGTTACCAAGAACACTGAGTCATAGGTAATATGTTACTGAGAACACTGAGTCATATGTAGTATGTTAACGAGAACACTGAGTCATAGGTAATATGTTACTGAGAACACTGAGTCATATGTAATATGCCATTGAGAACACTGAGTCATATGTAATATGCCACCGAGAACACTGAGTCATAGGTAGTATGTTACTGAGAACACTGAGTCATATGTAATATGCCATTGAGAACACTGAGTCATATGTAATATGCCACCGAGAACACTGAGTCATAGGTAGTATGCCACCGAGAACACTGAGTCACATGTAGTGTGTTACCGAGAACACTGAGTCACATGTAGTGTGTTACCGAGAACACTGAATCATAGGTAATATGTTACTGAGAACACTGAGTCACATGTAGTGTGTTACCGAGAACACTGAGTCACATGTAGTGTGTTACTGAGAACACTGAGTCACATGTAGTGTGTTACCGAGAACACTGAGTCATATGTAATATGCCACCGAGAACACTGATATGTAATATGCCATTGAGAACACTGAGTCATATGTAATATACCACTGAGAACACTGAGTTATATGTAGTATGCCACTGAGAACACTGAGTTATAGGTAGTATGTTACTGAGAACACTGAGTCATGTGTAATATGTTACCAAGAACACTGAGTCATAGGTAATATGTTACTGAGAACACTGAGTCATATGTAGTATGTTAACGAGAACACTGAGTCATAGGTAATATGTTACTGAGAACACTGAGTCATATGTAATATGCCATTGAGAACACTGAGTCATATGTAATATGCCACCGAGAACACTGAGTCATAGGTAGTATGTTACTGAGAACACTGAGTCATATGTAATATGCCATTGAGAACACTGAGTCATATGTAATATGCCACCGAGAACACTGAGTCATAGGTAGTATGCCACCGAGAACACTGAGTCACATGTAGTGTGTTACCGAGAACACTGAGTCACATGTAGTGTGTTACCGAGAACACTGAATCATAGGTAATATGTTACTGAGAACACTGAGTCACATGTAGTGTGTTACCGAGAACACTGAGTCACATGTAGTGTGTTACCGAGAACACTGAGTCACATGTAGTGTGTTACCGAGAACACTGAGTCATGTGTAATATGCCACCGAGAACAGTGTACATATTTCATGGGAAGAAAGTGTCTCCTCTTCACGTCAGAGATAGAGAGTGAAGCCCCTCCAGCTACTGTCAAGCTACCTTTCTGCTACAAGAGACGATCTCTTCTTTTTTAAAACTATATTTTTATTGATTTCAGAGAGGACAGGAGAGGGAGAGAGAGAAACATCAGTCATTGACCAGCTGCCTCCTGCACGCCCCCCACTAGGGATCCAGCCCGCAACTGGGCTTGTGCCCTTGACCGGAATCAAACCCAGGACCCTTCAGCCCGACGCTCCATCCACTGAGCCCGACCGGCCAGGGTTCGACAATCTCTTCTTTCAAAGAGGCTAGGAGACCTCCCCAGGGAGGGGGAGGGCTGCCTGGAGAGAACCGCGAGCAGCATGAAGAACGGGACCCAACAGGAAGGAAGACAGACCTTTGCTCAGCGGATGGACGTGGAGACTGAAAACGTACGTGAAGTCACTCCCGAGTCTGCTCTTGTTCAAGCGCTCCTTTCCTTGGACTGAAATGATTACACGGCGCCTCTGGTATGCACCAGGCCCGGGACGTGCTCACCAACCCAGCCTTCTCGCCTGTGGTTTTCTGTCCTTCCCGCTTGTCGACTCGAAACTGCTCACAGGGACTATTCCTTTCGCTTCACTGAAACGCCCATTCAATCCGCTCCAGCACCCTTTTGGAAATCGGGAGACCCGCTCATTGCTTCCTTTCCGTTCCATCGTCGTCCTGTGATCCAGGTCTCGTCTGTTTGCGCATTGCTCTCGGTCCTTGCCTGGGGAAAACCCGGCGTGGGTAGAAATATATCACCTGCCCTATTTCTGCTCGCACAGGGCTGAGCATGGATTAAGATGATCACACAATCAGGTAGGCGGGCGTGTCTGTAAAATTACCATCCCGGAACTGAGTCATCACTTGGATCCTGTCATCTTTCTTGCAAATGTAAGTAATCCGGGGGTAACTCTCTCCACGTCCTCTGGCCGGTTCCAAAGCTAAACCTAACTAGGAGCCCGTGCACCCCTCCCCGCTCCGCGTCTCCCTGGAGAAGACAGTCCTCGTCTCCCCAACGGCCGGGGCGCCCACATTTGCTGGCAGCCTGCTCCCTCTCGCGTTCGGAGGGGTCTGCCCCTCGGCACGCTGCGTTGCCAGACCTGCCCGTGTCCTGTCTCGTCCCTCACTCGCTCAGAAAGTCCCGTTGCACCCATTTGAAACAAACGAAATGGGTTTCTACGCAGGGAAACGAACCACCCCAACCAAGGAGTCCACCCACGCCTTCTCGTGGCTCTCACGGTGCGTCGACCGCAATCCCAGTACTTGGTCTGGACCTCCATGCGCTTCCCCTTCTTGGCCCCTGATTACGTCCGACCTCAAGGCTACCTCCCTGTTCCTCGCTCACAGCAGGCTTGCCAGGCAGCTCTTCTGTTCTTCCAAGTCCGAAATGCCTCCTCCGATGCCTCCTCTAATGACCGAGGACTCACAGGCCGTGACCTTCGCGGCCTCTCCGGAGGAACCTGGGCCTAAGCATTGCCGCTCGGAGTCCCGCCTCTTCCCGACCTGCCCACCCGCGGCGGCGGGGGGCCTTCTCCCATGGGTGTGGCTGGCAGTACGTCTCCCGCTCCTTAGGTTTGCCCCTGGGCTGTGGTTTTGTTCTGACATTAAACTGCGCAATAAAGAAGATGCAGTTTTTTAAAATGGTGTGTCCCGTAGACAGTAGGATCACCTGGGTAGGAGGCATACCAAGACCTGGCTGTCACACACAACGGCATCACAGAGGCACGATTTCGTGGGGAAAGACCAGTCACCATAGTTTACACAAACAAGCAGGGTCGTCCTAGGGCAAGGCATACTGACTTTGCAATCACTACGTTCCGTCCTCAGCACTAACGCATGTTTTGTAAATATCACAGCGCGCAGGCCAGAGCTTTTGGCAGCAGCATGGCTGAGTTTGTGGGGTTTCTAGGCGAATGAGAACGTTTCTGGAGGACTATCTCCAGGGGAGAAATATGGATTTGTGCTTATGATTCAGAAGGGAACAGTTTTGTGTGTTTTTTTAAACTGTAAATATTATGAAAACCGTGTGTAAGAGTAAAAGTGTTCGGAGGAAGAGGGCAGCTTTCCCCAAAACCTTGGAACTGAGTTATGTTTGACAGTTTTGGCTTCCTGCACTGAAATTTCTTGCTCTCTTTCCCGTTGGTGAAAACAGTTCTGAAAACAACCTAAAAAAACAAAAAGACAGAAAAGGCCAACGGCCAGTCAAGCTGGGCTCGCTAAGGAGGCTTCCAGGGACGTTGCCAGCAACAACGAAACAACTTGTTTTTGATTTTCAGCTTTAATTCGCAGTGAATAGTTAAACAAAATACAGATTACTTCCCAACGCATGCGCTGGGACCCAGACCTGACGCATGCCTCTCCAGACAGAGGTAGGGTCTAGGGTTCTAGCCACGTGAGCAGGTCGCCTGGGCTGAGGGCTGGGCGGGGGCAGAGGTGCCAGCGGGCGAGCAGGCTGCCCCGGAAAAGACACGTCACAGCGATTCTAAACTTCTCCCCTGGGGAAACGTCATCCCGCATGTTCAAAGCGCTAGGAAGAGCACAAAGAGGGGTCACCCCGTTTGCCGAGTCTCGGCTCCTGGATGATTTGATGTGTCCCCTTGGAGAGCTTGTTTGGTCACGGTGTGCCTGGTTCTTTATTTGTGACACTAGAGGCCCGGTGCATGAAATCTGTGCACACGCGGGGGTCCCTCAGCCCGGCCTGGGCCCTCTCGCAATCCGGGACCCCTCGGCGGATGTTTGACGGATGGCTTAGGCCTGCTCCCCAGCAGCCAGTCGGACATCCTTAGCGCTGCCGCAGAGGCGGGAGAGGCTCCCACCACCACCGCTGCACTCGCCAGCTGTGAGCCCAGCTTCTGGCTGAGTGGCGCTCCCCTGTGGGAGTGCACGGACCCCCAGGAGGCAGCTCCTGTGTGGAGCGTCTGCCCCCTGGTGGTCAGTGTGCATCATAGCGACTGATCATTCCACCGAAACCGGCTCTCCGACACCCCCTGAGGGGTCCCAGATTGCAAGAGGGCGCAGGCCAGGCCAGGAGACCCCACCGCTGGACGATTGGGGCCGGGGAAGGAAGTGGGGAGAGGCTGCGGGAGGGCTCCAGGGCATGTCCAGCCCATCTCATTCAGTCCCGATCGTCTGGACCCCAGCAGCAAGCTAACCCACTGGTTGGAGCATCTGCCCCCCTGGTGGTCAGTGCATGTCATAGCAAGCAATTGAGCAGCCTTAGCATATCATTAACATATTATGCTTTCATTGGTTGAATGGCCCACTGGGTGACCGGACACTTAGCATATTAGGCTTTTCTTATATAGGACTAGAGGTCCAGTGGGCGAAATTACGCACAGCAGCCCGCCGCTGCTCACAGCCCCGCCCATTCGCCCACCACATTCACCTCCCCACCCACTGACCTGTCACTGGAAACTCAGTTCTCAGGTCGAAGCACAACAAAGCAGATGTGAGCGTAGACGCCTGGCAGAGCACTCCGTCCTGAGCGAGATCTTAAAGGCGCACCCCACCCATGGGTCAGGCCTGGCACCCGCAGCCCGCGGCAGATCTGTTGTGTTTGCCACTCAAAGAGAGTTGTGTGTGTGTTTTTAAATTATGAAATATTGACGTTATACCACTTCAATACAAAGAGAACTCACTGGTTTTCCCGGAAAAGCAGCCAGACTATCGAGGAAAGCTGGGCTGGTGTCTCCTCAGGGCAGCCCAGAGCGGAGGTGCGTCAGGAAAGGGCCGGGCCTGGGGCGTCCTGCCCCCCGCCTGCTGCCCTGACCCCTTTTCCTCAGCCTGTGCTCTCTGTGCTTTCCAGAGCAACGTCCTGGGGGAGGTCACCGTTACGCCAGCTGTTACAAATCAGACGAAAACTGTTACAAAACATGAAAAAACATTTCAAGGTATCTGACCGCTCAGTATCCTTATTGTTCACGACAAATCTCACGTGTGATAGAAAATAAATATTTCATCACAACAGTAACCCAAGGCAGAAATGCAAATAGGAATAAACACATAGAAACATGTTCTCACATTCTAGTTGTTGAAGAAAAAAAACTAAAGTCATATTATTTTCCATGATCAGATGGGCAAAGATGAGAAATGGAATTTTGTGGAATGGTCTTAGGTAATATACGCGAGCCGGTTTTCACAAAACTGACTATAATAAATGGCTTAGACGAGACTAATTGCCAACTTTGTTACTGCCACTCAATACTTGATAATGCACTTGTATGCATAGCCCATGGACACAGACATAGGGTGCTGAGGGCCTGGGGAGTGTGAAGGGGCTGGGCAGAAGGGGGTGAAGAGGGGACATTGGAGACATCTGATGCTGTCAACAATAAATATATACATACACATATGCATATGCATATACACATACACATACATATACACATACACATACACACACATACATACACACACATACACATATACACATGCATATACACATACACATACATACACATACACATATACATATGCATATATACACACATATACATATACACATACATATGCACATGCATATGCATATACACATACACATACACATACATACACATACATACACATATACACATGCATATACATATACACATACATACACACATATACATATGCATATATATACACACATACACACATATACATATGCATACGCATATACACATACACATACATACACATATACACATGTGTATACATATACATACACATACACATACATGTGCATATACATATACATATACACATACGTATACATATACACATACACATGCATACACATATACATACACATACACATATACACATGCATATACACATACATACACATACATATATACACATGCATATACATATACATACACATACATATACATGTGCATATGCATATACACATACATACACATATACATATACACATGCATATACATATACATACACACATACATATACATATACATGTGTGTGCATATACATATACACATACATACACATACATATACATACACACATATACACATGCACATATACATATACACATGCATATACACATACACATACATACACATACACATATACACATACACATACATATACATATACATATTCATATACATATTCATATGCATATACATACACATACACATACACATATACACATGCATATGCATATACATATACATACACGTATACATATGCATATATACACATACACACATATATACATATGCATATGCATATACATACACATATACATATACATATGCATATACATATACACATACATACACATACGCACATGCATATACACATACATACACATACATATACATGTGCATATGCATATGCATATACACATACATACACATATACATATGCATATGCATATACACATACACATACACATATACATATGCATATACATATACATATACACATACATACACACATGCATATACATACACATACACATACACATAC
This sequence comes from Corynorhinus townsendii, assembly GCA_026230045.1. NCBI lineage: Eukaryota > Metazoa > Chordata > Mammalia > Chiroptera > Vespertilionidae > Corynorhinus > Corynorhinus townsendii. Next base: position 1,653,295 of record JAPDVU010000005.1, read on the forward strand.
ATATACATATACACATACATACACATACGCACATGCATATACACATACATACACATACATATACATGTGCATATGCATATGCATATGCATATACACATACATACACATATACATATGCATATGCATATGCATATGCATATACATTGAAAGTAGTGGATTGCTAGGTGATAATGCCGATAGGTGAGGTAAGGAACGGGACCATTGCTGGTGGCAGTGGGAATCGGTACTGACTTTCTAAATTAGACTATGAACCTATAAAGCTTTCAATATGCACAGTTCCATTAGAGCAATATTCGCCAGTTTAAGATACCAAAATAATGGGACAAATACGCACAGTGTAAGCAGAGGAATGATTATTGAAAGACTTGATACAGCAAAGGCATGCCAGCAAACACATAAATGCTGCAAGGAAGTGTCTGCTTAAATCATTGATGGCATATACTTCCAGCACAATGTAATTAGCTATAAAAATGTTGATTAAATGCATAACATTTATCACCAATTAACCTGGAGAGGGCTACCCTAAGCAACGTTCGTTACAAAAGCAATTGAACAGTGTGACTCAATTTGGAAAAAAAAATAGTTTTATAGGTATGATATTGATTTGATTGCTCGCTTAATGTAAAAAAGTAGAAAATGCCGTGAATAAAGAGAACAGACAATACATGTATGTGTGGGTGTAATACCGGGGGCGGGGAGGGTGCTGCTGTATGCAGAGCGCTCGGGGATTGTTCACTGATGGGTGACACTTGAGGAAAGGCTTACAGGAAGTCCAGGGGACTTGTTACTTGGGGGGAAGAGCGTTTCATGGTGCTACCCCTTTGGTCACTCGCGTCCTCGCTGACATTTCCACGGTTAATGAACCCACCGGGTATAAGGCCTGACTGGCTCTGCCACTGTACTGACCCGCTGCTCCCCCCTCACATGAAATGCCGTCTATAGTTTACAATAAAACGACGTAAAATGGATGAAACACAGCAAAGTAAAGGGAAGAGGAAGAGGAGACAGGGTACGTGAAAACACGGAGGTGGTACCTGCGTTCTCGCATGCACAGCACGTGTGTGCTCAGAAGTCAGAGGCGGGAAGTAACGGGAAGTGCACGTTTGTGTTCGTGTGTGTCTACGTGTGTGTGCTCTGCCATGCAGCACGCAGCCTGTTCGGCCTGGCACTTGGCGGTGGTTTGACTCTTTCCCGGTGGAGAGAGCGAGCTCGCTTTGCTCACGAAGCGAAGAGGGGGCACTGGAAAGCAGGCCAGCACCACGCCTGCCCCCTGTCCTGCGCGGTGACTCCGTGGGTCGCACAGTCGGCGTGGAGGTGCGGTGCGGGCTGTGAAGCTGGCGGGGGTACATGAGGTGATTGACAGGCCCGGTGGTCGCTGGACGGGTGGAAGCGTTCCCTTCCTTCGCTCTGAATGAAGTGTTTCTTGCGTCTGTCAAACGAAGGGAGCCTCGCGACTCTCCTGGACCCACAGGTAGGTCTGAGCTACAGGAACCAGACGGCGTGGTCTCCTGGGACGCCAAACACTTGTACGCCCGGCGCTGCCAGTTTTGGCAGAATTTGAATACTCGTTGATCTTAGCCCGGAAACTTCCAAATGCTTGCCAGTAGACAAAGGTGCGTAAGGAATGTAAACCTCAGATAGTGTTGGGGAAAGATAGCCACTGTCGTCACCTCCTCCCCGTCCATTCCTCCCCCCCGACATGGCTTTGCTTTTTACTTCGGGGAGGCGGCCGCCGCCCGGGTGCATGCTTGTGCACCGGTCTCCCTTGGGTGGTCTCCAGTCTCCCTGATCCGTTGTCTCAGAAGCAGCCGCTCCGTGCCCGGCAGCTCTGGGCTCCGGCTGTGAGTGAGGGAGACAGAGCTGTGCCCTCCCGGACTCACAGAGGCCTGGAGAAAGGCCTTCAGGCGCCAGGCAATGGCTCCCTAATGCAGCCGTGGCTTTGGTGGAGGTCACTGAATGGCCTGTCCTGGCAGTGTCGATGTGGAGCATGTAGCCAGAATGTAAAAGGGGAAGGGGCCCGGCCGGCGTGGCTCAGGGGGTGAGCATTCACCTAGGAACCAGGAGGTCACGGTTCGATTCCCGGTCAGGGCACGGGCCCAGGTTGCGGGCTCGATCCCCAGTGAGGGGCGTGCAGGAGGCAGCCGATCCATGATTCTCTCTCATCGTGGAGGTTTCCATCTCTCTCTCTCCCTTTCCCTTCCTCTCTGAAACCAATAAAAATGTACTTTTAAAGAAATCACAATGCTCTGGAAGTAAGAACTCTCGATAGGATACCATCCCATACCGAATACTATTTTTTCTAAGGGACCACTGGGTCCGTTGTTGCAGGCCGGGGGTCTTGGATAGAAGGCTCTGGGCAGAGTGTAGCTGATGAGGGCGGGCCCTTGGGAGAAGCCCCAGGACCGGGAGGCGAAGGAAGCAGGACCAGGGAGAGGGAGAACCCCAGTCAATGGAAGTTGCGCGGCAGCCTTGGTGGACGCCGTGGTGAGCTCTGGAGCTATTTGGAGATGCCTGGGCTTGGTTGCTGGCTCGGTCCCTTCTGCCTGTTGTTGCCAGTCTTTGGCTATGAGCCACCCTGATGGCCGACAGCTGTCTTTCCACACTTCCCAAGGTCAGGCAGTGCTCCGTGAAGAGGGGTCACCCCGTACACCCGTGTTTCGTTGAGTAGAAACCCCCAAAACCGGGATCTGACCTGCATCGGTGCCAGGGCTGACCAGCAGACCCTGAGCGAGGGAGGAATGAGCGCTCTGACACGCGTTTCTGTGAAAGAGAGGGCTAAGGGGCGGCTAGGCTAGAGCCACCAAGCGGCTTCCATTGCCTGCCTCCTTAGGCTCTTGTTGTAACCACAGCTGGAACTAAAATGAACCTCTCGATGCAGTCAGAAGGTAAGTGTCCTTGAGAAAGCACATGCTTCAAGGTCATGTCTAAAAGAGTAAACGTCACGATTCCAGCAACACACCCAGGGGCTCGGACGTGTTTGGAAAAGTCAACGCAGGGCCCTGACCTTTCGTGGAGTCCTCCTGACAGACTCTCCAAGCACATCCCGTGCCTCCCCACCCGTTGGCTATAGCTGCTGGCATGGTAGTTGCTCACAGCCTCCGTCGTACGTGGCCGGTCACTCCCTCGCTAAGGTCTGGGGATCCATTATGTTCAGTGTCACCGAAACACCCATGTGAGGCTGTGGAGTAAGAATTTGACAGGCTTAAGTTTCATGCCTTGCACCTGATGAGTCGAAATTGGCTTGACCGTAATGGCCCGTCTGTAGCAAACGTAGCATGGAGAACGGCTAACGATGCCACACGGGCCCCCTACGCTCCACACTACAAACAGGAGCTGTAATGTTCTCCTCATTTGTCTAATCAAAATTCCTGTGATTAGCTTTTTACCTTTCCTACTTTTTTCAACTGTAAGCGTTGCAACCTTCTAATTAAGACATTCAAAGTAACTTGGCAGAGAAGGAACGAGTGGCAAGCAAAGAATAATTAGAGAATAGAGAATGTCTTGAAAACTGTCATTTAGAAGGTTCCTTTTCAATATGCATTATTTCTTCTGTGAAACATGTCATCAAATACTTATGTTTAAAAGTAACAGTGATGCCCGGCTGGTGTGGCTCCGTGGTTGAGCGTCGACCTATGAATCGGGAGGTCATGGTTAGATTCCCAGTCAGGACACAGGCCCAAGTTGAGGGCTCGATCTCCAGTGGGGAGTGTGCAGGAGGCAGCTGACCCATGATTCTCTCTCATCATGGATGTTTCCATCTCTCTTTCCCTCTCCCTTCCTCTCTGAGATCAATAAAAATATATTTCTTAAAAAGTAATATTGATAACATTTATAATAATGCTATGTTAATAAAATGCCAAAGAAGACTCTGCTAGTACTTCCTTTAAACCTTGATTATTTAAAACATCTGATAGTTGGTTATGTCAGAGAAGATCATTTCTAACAAGAATGCATGAATGAATCAGACTCGACATACACCAAATGTATGGCCAGTCAGCATGCTATGCAAACTACATTTGGAAATATGACCTGAAGTTCTCATGTAAATTGTTTGAACAAGTGTGCACGCCTGGACACTGATGTGGCAAAGGTGGAAAGCCATGCTGGACTGATACTCCTGACCTGGAATTATTCTGAAAGTCACACAGTCGTGGCAGATGCCTCTGATGCTGTGGCAGCGTTCGCTTACCTCCACCGTGGGTTTCCTGGTCCGTTCCCCCCCAAGACTGGCCGCTGCGAGTGGGTGCCAGTGGTCCCCGGGGGACAGCGAGCCCCTTGCACGCCAGCACGCTCCCTGCTCTAGGTCTTCCTGTGTCCACTCTTCACTCAGGCGGCTGACCATCATTCCCATTTACCAAGTGGTGTATCGCTCCCTCATTCATCCATTCTCTGTGCAGAGTGTCAGCTGCATTCTAGAGCTACCCCGTCCAATCACAGCAGCTGTTTACATGAATAAAAAATAAATAAGGTTAAAAATTCGGTTCAATGGCCGCCTTGCGGGGCCCAGGGCTGGGGCTGTGGCAGTAGTGAGCAGTCACAGGGCACTCCCGTTGTCACCCGGTCCCGCGGGCGTCCCCTCCCGCTGCCCAGAGACGCGGATGGAAGTGAGCGATCCTCCGCGAAGGAGGTGGCAGAGCAGGAACAGAAAACAGCACAATTCACGTTTTGTCTTCCGTACTTTTTCCAGATGTCAGCTTCTTCACCTTCCAAGTGAGATGTTCTAAGTGGCCCGGCCGGTGTGGCTCAGTGGTTGAGCATTGACCCAGGAACCAGGAGGTCGTCAGTTTGATTCCTGGTCAGGGCACAGGCTCAGGTTTTGGGCTCCATCCCCTGTAGGGCGCGTGCAGGAGGCAGCTGATTGAAGTTTCTCGCTCATCAATATTCCTGTCTCTATCCCTCTCCCTTCCTCTCTAATATTCAATAAAATATATATATATATATCTAGATATATATATATATATTTTAAAAGATATTCTAAATGACTTAGCAAAGAATTAGTGGCGAGCAAATAGAATGAAAGAATGGAGTCTGTCTTGGAGCCTGTCATTTAGAAGATTTATTGTTATCAATATGCATCATTTCTTCGGTGGACATGTCATCTTCGAAGTGCTCTTGGCTGACGGAGCAGAGCACCGAGGTAGATCTGGAGGGGAGCGGGGGACCAGGGACTGATGCCTGCGCGGTTTAGGGGGCTGAGGGCTGGCGGAGAAGGCGCTGCAGGCCCCGGGGGCACCGTGGGCAGCGGCATGGACAGCAGCAGGGGAACACGATGCTTCCAGGGCCCTGCGCAGTTTTCAGTTGGTGAGAACGTACAGTGATCTTGGATGAGGCTGTCCAAACAGGCGGTGTGTATATGTGTGCGAGTGCATGTGTGTGCAAGTGTGTATGTGTGTGTATATGTGCGAGCACACGCACGTATGTGCGCGAGTGTGCCCATATGTGTGTATGTGTGTGCGTGTGTGTATGTGTGCGAGTGTGTGTGCATGTGTGCGAGCACAACCATGTGTATGTGTATGTGTGCGCGTGTGTATATGTATGTGTGTGTGCGTGCGAGCGTGTGTTTGCATGTGTGTGTGTGTGTGTGTGTGTGTGTGTGTGTGTCTCACTCATCCACAAAGGGGAATAAAGATACCCAATTCTTAAGGTTCGTGTTAAAATTTAACTTGTTAATGTGCGAAGCACTTTCAATAGCTCCTGGCACCAGCAAGGATTTATAAATACTAACAATTAGTGTCATTAGCACTGCGGTGTTTCTGTTTTAGAAGACTGGAAGTGTGATCTGGGACTTATTACCGAGTCAGAGCACAGGAAGCTTTGCGGTCAGAGAGCCACGCTCGGGGACGTCTGGGAAAGCCCTGGACGGAGGCCGCCGGGCCTTCTGTCCCCGCTGTGGGTGGTGGGTGGTGGGTGGTGGGTGGTGGTGGGAGAGCAGGCGCCGCCGCGGAGACGCTGGGTGGGCGGCTGGGTCCCAGCTCCAGGAGAAATGGGAAGCGGGGCGGAGAACACGGAGCCAGAGCGCTTCCCGATTTTTGAACGTGTGTGTTTTTCACTTTAAAAACCTTTTTTAAACTTGACTCGGTGAGAAAAACAGGAGTAAAGAAAACCGTGCCTTACACGTTTTATTTTGCTGGCCCGAATCGAGGCTAACACACTGCCAAGCACAGCCCGGGACAGACCGCCCGTGTGCCGCTTCCCGCGGGCCGCCCCAGGCTGAAACGTTCGGTGGTTTGGCGCAGAGTCAGCCAAGAACCAGACGTCTCCCGTGTCGGCTCAGGCTGAACTTCTGACCTGCCTGCTGGCTTGCTCTGCAGCCTGCCAGGCCAAAGCCAGGCCGAAGCCAGGCCGAAGCCAGGCCCTCTGCATCCCAGGGAGGCAATGCCAGCTCAGAACCGGAGGCTTTAACAGTGTCTCTCTCTGATCTACACGGTGAGAGCGTCGCCGTCCTCCGTCTTGCTGTCCTGGCGTTACAGGGACCGCTTCCGTGCATGGAGGGGTTTGGCTTGGCCTCCTTGGACGTGTCTCTGCCTCCACGCACTGCCGATCGGTCGGTGTGGTCAAGTCCCCAGAACTGCGGGGGACAGCGCGGACCCCGGGGAGGAAAGGCGGTTATGCAGCGAAGGACCCCGGGGCCGGCTCACGGGGACCCACAAGGACCTGGAGAACCTGCCAGGGGTGGGTCTGGGGGTGCTGGACAGGAAGGAGAGCTCCAGGAGGATCAGAACTTCCTCGGGGAGGAGCACTCACTCATCATTGGGAAAGTCACCGTGCATTAGCAATCCCGGAGGAACCCTAACGCGTCTCAGAAATTGCTCCTTCCAGCTCAGATGCACCAAGTAAATGAGGCAGAGGGGGCCGTGCTGCTTAAGCGGAGTAATGAGCAAGCAGGCAGGGATTCCGAAAAGGGGCCTTTGAGTAGATTTCTTACAAAGACCAGGGGAGCCGCCAGCTCCCCATGTGCCGGGAAGGCCCGAGCACAGCCCGCTCCCTGGAGAAGTAGCCCGAAGGCCATGCAGGGCTTGACCCCCCGAGAACGCCCAGGGCATGGGTGCGCCGCACCCTCCTTACCTAAAACTGGTTTCAGTGGACATAAAATCGGGCATTCGTCTTTTAGTTGCGGTAACAATGTTGAGGAATAGCTGGCTAGCATTTTGGAATAAAATATTAAAATGTCAGAAAGGCGCTAGACACACGTTAATGTTTTAAAAAGCTATATCAAGGGACAGTTATTTTGGATTCTAAGTAAGAAAACCAAGTGTTTTATTCAGATAGGTCAAACTAAATATTTTAAATAATGTAGGTCCATTATCTAAAAATATATGATGGCTTAGGACATGTTTTTAGAAAAAAATGAAAGCAGGCTAAGAAACAAAAAGTATGAATTATAACCAAAAGAGTATTTTCCAAAATTTATTAACTGAAGATAATTTTTGCAAAATAGATATCATTAATGTCCATGTAGCTGTAGAACATGACACATTGAAAATACATATTTTAAGCTATCTAGGTAAATTGCAGGTATCAATAATGTTTTATGCGTGGAGATTTAGATTTTCTTTCATTAATCTAATAGCAATCTATTAATTACCTCTAGACCTGATCCTTTTTATTCAACAGAATATATTTCCCTTACTCCAGTGCTGACTATATACCAGGCTCTTTGCTAAATTTTACATCGATTTCCTTCTTTGTGTTCTTATTTAGTCCCCACACTAACCACCGAGGTCGGCACTCTGTAAGGTGAACGTTGTAGAGAGGATGCGGGGCTGATGAGGTTTGCAGAGGGCCCTGTAGCTGGCTGGCGACTCACCTGGGAGCTGAGTGTACGTGATCTGACTCCAGCGTCCGCCCCAGCCACGATCACGGCTGTGCAAGTCCTATTCCACCAGCGGAGGCCTGTGCGCACCCACGGGAGGCTGCGCGGGGCGCTGTTTCCAGGGCTGCCCGCAAGGGGAACCACTCGGTGCCACGTCTCTCACACACACACACACACACACACACACACACACACACACACACGCTTCCCGGGGGAGCCACTCGGTGCCACGTCTCACACACACACACACACACACACACACACACGCTTCCCGGGGGAGCCACTCGGTGCCACGTCTCACACACACACACACACACACACACACATATACACACACATGCACACACACACGCACACACACACACTCCGTGGCTGCAGCATGGGAATGACTCCAACCACACCCCACAGGGCGCACGCGCTGGACTTCCCAACACGTGCTTCCGAGCCCATAAACCGACTCCCAGCTGGAGACGCACAGCGCCATCCACCCCGGAGCCAGGGGCCACTGCGGCCAGCGTCTTCCCTCCCCGTCGGCCTGTGACCCACGGGCCCGGGCCCTCTCCTCCTCTTCTTGCTGCGTTTCCCCGTCTCGCTTCTCACACAGTAACTGCAGTTTGGGCTTTTTTAAAGAAAAGTATTTGTATTGATTTTGGAGAGGAAGGAAGAGGGAGAGAGAGAGAGAGAGAGAAACATCCGTAATGAGAGAGACTCATTGACCGGCTGCCTCCTGCAAGCCCCATGCGGGGGATCGAGCCCGCAACCCAGGCGTGTGCCCCGACCGGGAATCGAACCTGGGACCCTTCAGTCCGCGGGCTGACGCTCTGTCCACGGAGCCACACCAGCTGGGGCTGCAGTTTGGGTTTTATGGTCTCCCACCCGCTGTGTGTAACAAACTCTGACCCTTCCTCCTGCATCCCTCAGTTACAGACAGGGTGTCCCGAAAAATGTCTACACCTTGAATGGTTATTAACATGCAGTTCATGGTCAGGATGTAAAAGAATCTACCAAAACGTGTGTATGCATTTGGGGGGGTCACCCTGTAGAAGAGAGCTGAAGTTGGAAAAATACCGCCATCCCGTGCTACCCCTAAGCTAGCGGATCCCCTGGGCTTCTGAATCAAGGGCCCACTTCCCAGCCTGCTGTGGGGACCAGGGGGTCCCCTTCAGTCTCGTCCACACGGTGCCCAGCACGCCCTGGGCCAGGGCGCAGGGGCTGCTCCCCGCCTCTGCACGGGTTTGCCAAGGCACTGTGCCCCCTGGGATGTGCCGGCTTCTCTAACGTGTTCACATCTGCCCTTTCTTCAGCCTTTCCCCACAGAGCGTCCTCGGTTAATGTTAAGCTGCAAATGGCTTTTTTGTTAATTATGTTTACAACTAGAGGATGGGGCCATGAACATTCATGCACTGGGGGGGCGGGGGTCCCTCAGCCCGGCCTGCCCCCTCTCACAGTCTGGGAGCCCTCAGGGGCGGGAGGTGACCTGGCGATCAGGGGAAGGTGACGCCCCATCACACCTCTGCTGCTGCCACTGCCGGCAGTGCAAGCCTCGGCCGGCCCTGGTTATGTGAGCCTCGGGCGGCCCTGGGTGGCTGGGCAGCCGCCATCTGAGGCTTTCCTGCACCTCGGGCCCGCCCTGGGGGGCTGGGGGGCTGAGGGCAGGTCCGGCCACACCATGCGCCTGCCAACTCTTGACCCCTGACAGGGCTGAAAGGACTGGGGGACTCCAATGGGGCTGAGGGGACTGGGCACCGCCATCTTGTGGCTATGGGTTCTGCCATTTTGTGACGGTGTGACAGTCAATTTGCACATTCCCTCTTTTTTTAGATAGATAGATAGATAGATGACACTCATTTCTACCGTTTCTTCAGGCAGATGATGACGGTTCTTACGAGCGGAGGGAGCCCACGAGAGCATCTTGTTCCACGTGCATTTAAGATGCAGGAACCGACATGCTCACTACATCCCTTTTTTTACTTTATTTTTATTCTCCGGGCAAATAGCACTTACCAAATAGTGACCGATGGACCAGTGTTTGCACAGCGTAGGTGTTCCCCTTGGCTGACCCACGTCATGTGGGAAGGCTTGTTAACTCACAGCCCGCTGGGCCCCGTGCCCAGAAGCTTTGATTGGGTGGGTTTGGGGTGGAGTCTGAGGAGGTGGCTTTCGAACCTGTTTCCAGAGCGGAGGCCACTGGCCCAGGGGCTGAGCCTCGAGAGCTGGTGGCCTCGGCTCTTCACGGACAAGCATGACGGCCATCGTAGCAAGCGTCGCGCCTCTGTCCTCAGGGTCTCTCTTCCTCTTTCACAAAATGCAGTGTGCGCCCGGTATCACACCGGGAGAAAGCAGTGTCAGACGCTTGCTTTCTCTGGTTTTGATTTTAGATGCCCTGACTCATTACATAACAAAACAATGTACTTTTTTTTCCGTTTGTAAACTATGAGATCTCTGGGCTTACCTACGCTCTCTTGATAATCCCGATCATTGAGGTGCTCTTTTTTCATTACTTAACCATAATAAAAATAACTCTTCAACTCAAACACCCTTTTTTTTCTTTTTTTGGTTAAAAAAAAAAGAGAATGTCTAGCTAAAGGTCATTTACCAGATGGTTTCCCAATTAGCTCTTCGTCCCTCGCCACCGAGAGAAACCTGCGCGTAGAAGGGCTGTTCTGTCTCTTAGCCTTTCTCAGCGGTGCCAAGGCCGGTCCCAGCAATGCACAATGAACACCTCGGCAGAAACGGCCTGGAGTCAGATCACAGGAATGATCTGCCCCCCGCAGATGTTTTGTGACCGATGTAGCAAATGCCTAAAACTTAACTGTCATCGATTCCTCTTAATACATAGGAACGGTTACCCCCTGGTACACGTCAGGCAGCAGAGCTATTGGGCAGGTGGCAAGGGCCTGCGTTCTAACACTCTTCCTAGCCAAGCTGTACCCGGCATCCGTTGATGGTGTTTGTTTTTATTCTCCGCGTGTGTTCGGATTGCTTCCGCTGTGCCACTGTAAATAGGACTGAAGGTGTTTATCTTAGCAATCACCATGTGGAGTAGGTAGAGTTTGCCAAGGAGGCTGACAAAATCAGAGCTATCGCTACACAAACACTGGGATCTGACATTCATTTATCTGTATTTTTCACATCTAACTCACGCTGAGTTGTAGAAGAGGAAGGAAAAGATATAAAGAAAGTGTAACACATTTACATATAGGGTATACCTCGATTTCATCTTGAAGCATATTCAAAGTGTCTCTACGAACACCTGTTGAATGCCAGGAACACCTGTCCCATTGCCAGGGAGGCAATGCCAGCTCAGAGCCGGAGGCTTTAACAGTGTCTCTTTCTGACCTACACGGTAAGAGCATCGCGTCCTCCGTCTTGCTGTCCTGGCGTGCATGGAGGGGTTTTGCTTGGCCTCCTTGGATGTGTGTCTGCCTCCATGCACTGCTGATCGGTCGGTGTGGTCAAAATAAATACCGAACAGCCAGCTGCCCTGGTTCACAGCATTCCTGGAAATTGAACACTGAACTCTCCAAGCTGTTGGGTGCTGACAGCAGCAAACCACTGGTACCTCCTTCCTCTCTGTCCATCGGCGCGTTGCGACTTGCTTAGAGTTCGCCTGAAATATCTCCTCAGGTGTCGGCTGTCCCAGGAACGCCCTCTTCGCTTGACTGTTTCCAGGACTCATAATTCGTGAGTGTTGCCGCCGGGCAAAATGGTCCTGCAAACCGTATGTGCATGATGGTGGAGCAGCAAGATGGGAGGGACCTGGGACTCAGCCTCTCCCGTATGTTGATAGACATACGTGGTCCTAGGCTGGTATGCGCCTTTCCGTTAACCAACCGCTGCGCACTTAGTGCCTAGACAACACGCACTCCCTCTAGGAGTTAAGCTCCAAAGTCAGTCTCACTGCTCTGAAGCCAGGTGTCGGTGGGGGGCGGGGGGAGGGTTGTCTTCGAGGCTCCAGGGTCAGTGCATTCCCTGGCGTTCATCACGTGGCCTGTTTTCCTTGGCTTGTGGCCCCTTCCTCTATTTTCAAAACCCTCAGCACAGAGTCTTCGAATCTCCTTCTCTCCCATTGCCTCCATTATCACATTGCCTTCTACGTTTCTGTAGCCACATCTGCTCTCTCCTCCCCCTTCTCAGGGCACTGGTGATTAAATTGAGGGCCCACCCATAGAATCCAGGCTAATTTTCCAGCTCAGGGTTCTCCATGTAATCATATCTGCAAAGCACTTTTTTCCCCCATGTGAGGTAACATTCACAGATTCCAGGAATTAGGACATGGGTATATTGGGGGGCCATTATTCAGCTGACCGCAGTCAGTTATGAGCAAAATTGTTCAGGCGGCTCCTTCCCTTACACATACTGCAGTTTCTGCTTCTAAAATCTGATTCATCTGTAGCTATCTCTTTAGATTGGGAGATATGCCCTCTAACTAAACACAAACCCAGGAAATCAAAGGAAAGAAAACAATGCTGAGTGTTGGACATGTACCCAATGATGGATACAGATGAATGGATGGAAAAATACTTTAAAGTTTTCATCCTCAGTTGCCCTTTTAATTTATTGCCTTTTAGGAGGGTATTAAAATAAAAATACAGTGAATAGTTATGAGTCATGTTCCTCAAGCCACAAAATAAATTTGTATGAGCATCCCAATTCGTAGCTAAAGATAAAACGCTCAATATCTTCTTTTTATTCTTAGTAATCCATTTTCCTGACTGTAATTATAATTTTATTTATCCTTCATAATGTCCCCTAATGTATGTAAGCATGTTATATATTGTGCTAAGTACAGAAAGGCTCTCTACTAGTATAAAATACAGGTAAGACTGGCAATCTAAAAAAATATTAGCATACCGAATTCCCTTTGGGATTTGAACTACCATTAAACTTGCATTCAAAATATTAGTGAAGTTATCTCCAATCAGAAGACACATTTAAAAAGAGTCTATGCAAATGATACACTGATTGAGCATGTGTTTGGAAGGAGTTTCAAACTAACGGCGCTACGCATAACTCATTAGTTGCTGTTGACATTGCATATCTCGCCGTGTGCTCTGAAGACACAACTAGAAGGAACGAGAAAACAAACCTGCACAGAAGCGTGGCTCCTTGCATAAGAACATGTGTTTCATGTTTTCAGCCCACAGAGCTCTGAAACAATCTCATCGATGCCTTTAACATTCACAGGAATGCTAAGGCTGCAGGAATGCTAAGGCATGGTCCACTGCGAGACACAAAGTGGTGAAAAAGAACGTGAGCGCGCACGCGTGCGCGCGCACACACACACACACACACACTCACATACACACACACTCACATACACACACACTCTCACACACACACTCACATACACACACATACACACACATACACACACACATACACACACACTCTCACACACACACTCACATACACACACATACACACACACACACACAAAGACAGAATATGAAAGCTGGCTGATAGGTTCTGCTGAATGAACAGTGAATGAGTAAATATCAGTGCAAAGAATATATTTTTCATTTTCAAGTGAACAGACAAAAATGTATTTGTTTCCTTATTTAGAATTACAGTTTCCACAATGAAGCATAGTGTTACTATGCTGGCAGACATTAATATTTTAAACTTCATAGGATGAGTCATTTGGTTTCAGAGGGCCTGAGGGTTATTCTGTAACACAGGATGGTAGAGATAGCTAACTGGTCACCAAATCCATTTCCTTCTTAATTATGAGCAAAGGTGAGTTGTTCGTCCCGTCTTTTGGTTAGATGTCGTCAGGTGACTCGGTTCAGCCAATGGATTGTGAGCAGAGGTACCCCACTTCCTAGACTTCTGTGTGGGGTCCCTCCTGCTCTGTCCTCTTTAGCTGGCTTTGTTGCAGACGGGCAGGAGGATCTTGCAAACCATATGCTCATGATGGCAGAGCAGCAAGACGGGAGTGACGTGCGTTCTGACTTAGAGAACAGCCATCCCTCCACCGATTAGGACTCCAGAAAAGGGAGAGATACGCTACTACCTTGTTTACGAAGCCACCGTACACTCACGTGTCACTGTAGCTACTATTACACTAAATGCAATAATTATAAGAGACCAACCGAAGGACTTGTACGCATGCATATAAGCACAACCAATGGATACAAGACACTGGGGCGGGGGGGAGGGCGGGCAAGTGAAGGCATGTACTGGGGGTAGGGGAGGTCGGGGCGAGGTCCATGGGGGGGAAAAATCAAACGATAAAAAAAAGTACTACACAAATAAGCAAACTTCTGTCTAGAAAAAGTGACACTGAACCAACTGGCTATAAGTGATGCATCTGTCTTGGAAGAAAGAGAAAAGGGTGCCTCCTTTGTTACATAAAAATGACTGAGGTTAACAGACACGAATAACTTTCTGAGGTCAAGAACATCCAAAAGAATGTTGGGCAACAATAGCCAGAGCGGGACGGTGAGAAAACGTAGAGCCTGAAGACGCCTACAGCTGCCAGGTGTTTGTAATTATTTATCAAAACAATAACCCTGCCTCCTAACTCTCACAAACTGTTTGCGTGTAAAACCCTACCAGTGCTAGGCTGCGGTGACTAAGGCAGAGAACGCCCCTCTGAGCTCACTTCCGACCTCGAGTTAGGATCCCCGGAGTCTGCCTGGCAGAGAAAAGGCCGCCTAGTGCATAGACAGGTCCGGACTATTTTATCAGCCTTAATTCTTACCAACTCAGTTTCTAGCCAATGAGATAAGGCTAGAAACTTTAGATTGGGAGATCATTTTTAATCTAAAGTGTATTTGAAATGTTAGGAAACATGTTTAAAAAAAAAAAAAAGGCATTTTCAGAAAACAACGCAGAATGTGCTTTTCCTAGCTCACACCGAACATGAATTTCAAGGTCGCGGCAATGAACCAGTGGCGACTGACGCGACTGTCAGGCGTTGTAGACAGGCAAGCCCACACAAGGTGTGCACTGCACATCCCTAGTCCTCAAAAAATTGAGTTTGCATAAAGCTTTTGTTAAAACTTGAATGATTACAATACCAATTCTCTCAAGCTGTTTCCGAGAAGAAACCATATAATACAGGTTTGCTTTTACTTACTCAAGTGGAGAAAATCGCTCTAGTGTCTCAGAGATGATGAAAGCAATGAATAGCCTATCTAATAAAAGAGTAATATGCAAATTGACTGTCACTCCCAACACACAAGATGGCTGCCCCCATGTGGTCCAAGATGGCTGCTCCCATGTGGACACAAGATGGTCACCACAAGATGGCCAGCAGGAGAGGACAGTTGAGAGGGACCAGGTCTGCAAGGGAGGGCAGTTGTGGGCAATCAGGCCAGCAGGGGAGGGCAGTTGGGAGGGACCAAGCCTGCAAGGGAGGGTAGTTGGGGGCAATCAAGCCTGCAGGGGAGGGCAGTTGGAGGTGACCAGGCCTGCAGGGGAGGGAAGTTGGGGGTGACTGGGCCTGTAGGGAAGGGCAGTTGGGGGGGGCAGGCCTGCAGGGGAGAGCAGTTGGGGGGAACCCTGCTTGCAGGGGGGGCAGTTAGCAGTGACCAGGACTGCAGGGGAGGGAAGTTAGAGGCAATCAGGCTGGCAGGCAGAAGTGGTTAGGCGCAATCAGGAAGGCAAGGAGGTGAGCAGTTGGGAGCCAGCAATCCTGGATTGTGAGAGGGATGTCCAACTGCCTGTTTAGGCCCGATCCTACCAGGGCAGTCAGACATCCCTCGAGGGGTCCCAGATTGGAGAGGGTGCAGGCTGGGCTGAGGGACACACCCCTCCCCCCCCCATGCACAAATTTTGTGCACCGGGCCTCTAGTGAATATATAAACAACAAAGGAAAGAAGGCAACACAACTGTATCTAAAGGAAGAGGCGAGTACCGTCTTCAGCATAGTTCCTACGATTTAAAGCTCTGATTTCGTCTTCTGGCATCTCCATTACCCACTTCCCTCGGGATGTGCTCCTCCCACTGCCTAGCAGATGGGATGCGAATGCTTCCTCAACCAATTGCCTGTTACTTCATGGCGACTGGACAACATCCTCTGGAGAGGAGCTGTCATCCTCCCTCATGTTACATTATCACTCAGAGATGCTGACGCTGGGATTCCGCTGAAGCAGCCGGGCATCAGCCAGACGCGTGGAGCGCTTGTCTCTTGGAGAATCCAGAAAGCAAGTGGATTAAGTAAATCAGCTCTGCAAGGACAGGCCTCCCCCTCTCCTGATGCCTGATCCATTGACATCCATGTTCTGTTGGGTGTTCAGGTCGGGATCAAGTCATTCCATGACCGTAGTGCATGGTGTACTCACCCACATGCTGGGCCATGGATGCCTTTTAAACCATCGATTGGCCACGTACCCATCCCCGATGAGCTGAGGACTCAGGAGACGCAGCTGTTTCAGCCTCCTGGCAGCTCGCACGCGTTGACGTGTGACTGTGCTGGTGGCAGACAGCCCGCGCACATCCTGGCTGCTCAGGAATGAGTTAGGAGACTGGAAACAGCCAAGTGAAGAAGGCACCACTGGGGCAGCTGGTTATCTGAGGATACATGGCAGGCAGACGCTAAAGGAGGCGCCATCCGCCGTGGATGGAGCAGAAGGAGAGGGAGGACCAGGACGCGTCCAGGTTGTGCGGACATAGTCAGTGGTTGGCTGGCACCGCTCCCAGCAGCTCATGAGGGCTCAGTGCTACAAGTCCAGGGGTCTTTTGAACCCGTTATTAAACAGCCATTATGAAAAATAAGTGACGTACATTTGCATGGAAATCATTATACTACGTTGTGATAATACTCAAAAGTCATCCCTTCCTGCTCATTTCCCACATTTCTCTGGTTTATGTCTAGTGTATCTGCAGGGTGCGAACACGGCCCAGCGGTGTTCAGAGATGGGAGTGCACCTCCTCCCCGTTCTGCCTGCAGCGATGGCTCCTGGGGAGCTTGAAGCTGGCCGTGGTGGGTGTGCTTACACCATGGAAATAGGCAAATGCTACAGCGTGGCGGTTAGATGTTTGAAGAACACATGTTGTGTCTCAGAGCTTCAGGTCTGCTCCAGGTATCTACCAGCCACCCAAGAATCTGGGCGCTAAATTCCGAGTTGGCAAATGCATGGAAAGGACTAGGTTCACTAGAATTACAACAATCACATTATTTCACTGAATCTACTACGCGAATTACTTGGACATTTGGGTAAGGGCATGTTTATTTGAGTGCTTACCCTAGCGCTGTAATTTTATATGCTAACCACACAAAATGAGCTGTAATTTTGTGTAGTAAATATTATTTTAAAAAGAGCAAGTCCAATCAAAGTTGTACCTGGAATACAGATAAAACCAACTGCGTTAAACAAGCCTTAGTAATAACAGTCTTGTTTTGTAATGACAAAAATGTTCGTTAAGATATGGCAGGATAACGTAAGCAGCTAAAATGGATAATGTAGACATACCACTTGGAGAAATACTTCTCTAACAGACACAGGTAAAAATGCTCCAAAGTTGACTATGCTGCTATCTTTTCCCCCCAAGAAACTTCATGATGGTTCTGAATTCTGTGCCCTGGGCCTGTACAAAAATATGAATTTCATGGCGGTTCTCTCTGAAGCCTGTTCTAGGAAGTCTGACCTACGTTAGGGTACTTGTCAGCCTCTTCCCCACTCTCTGTCTAAAGCTGAGAGAGAGAGCGCGCCCTGGGTGTGTGCTTCGCTGTTGAGTGGGTTGATGGGCCTTCGAGGCAGACCTGCACCCCCCCGCCCTTCCCTTGCAGTGGGAGGCCCAGGCCGGGCCGGCCTCCGCCATCACTCTGGGAGCAACTGCCTCCAGCCTCCCTGCCTCCCCGCTCGCTCTCCTCCCAGCAGCTGCTCATCCCTTCTCAGCAACACTCCTCCGTGCTCTGTTTGGACCTCTGCAATGTCAAAAGTAACATCCAGCTCACTGGGCCAGCGCGAGGACGCGTATTTCCTCCGGATCGTTGGCACCTCAATGAACGATAGCCAACTGGGTGGCGGCTCTGCACACGCAGCACTCTTCGCGCCTGTCCTGTTGCTTTGGTTGCTAGCAGGATGTTTGCGTGGTGCACCTCCTTCGACTCGGCTGTTAAATGGAGGCGCCGGTGCAGACTGGAATCTATTTTGGAGAAATTTTAAAGGGTTTGGGCTTTTTAAAAATATCAAACTAAGAATATATAGGAGCCAGTTTTCAAACATTTTAAAAAGAAACGTTGCTCTCCAAAGAGCCTTTTAGAAAGGCAATTTAAAAATGCAATTATTGTTTGTGCTGTTTTGAAGGAACTGTACTCACTCAGTTGGGCGTTGATAAGACGTGAATGTACTGTAATTCAGTTCACTGGCAATGGGATCATAGTGTCCGTCCCTCCCCGGTTTCTGTTCCAACTTCATGCACTGTGACGGACAGAGCCCGCTGGCTGTGAGAGACCGCATGGTTGCAGCGGCGTGGGGGTTATTTTGAAACCCGAGCTAGGGCTGCAAAACAAGTCTGTCCAATGTGGATTGTCAAAACAACATCTGGCTTTGACAGGTTCTGCTTGAACTGCTGATTGTTCAGCATCTGAAAATACTTTCCTCTTAGTTCTGTTTTGTTTTGATTTTTTTTTTTTACAAACATGAACGTTGCTGCTAAGACTTATAAATAAATAAAATCCATCTTACTTTGGCCTTTTAAAATATGAATTAATCCAAAGAAAATGGAATGGAAGAAAAATAACTCTAGATCATACATCCACTACATGAGGATTTAAACCCACTGGTTCCAAATGGGGAAATCTGCTTTTCATTCTTGCTGGGTAAATTTAGTTAAGAATGCACATGTGTTTGTGTATTGATTATTTATGTGCATATTAATTTTAATTCATGGAAAAGAAATGTCAGATGGATATTATATTATACGAGTAGCCCTGCACACGAATCCGTGCGCCAGTAGCTCGCCAATAGCTCGCTGCCGCCCTCCAGTAGCCCTCCGCCCGCTGCCCTGCCCTCCTGTAGTTCCCCCTGCCCCCCCTGTACCCCGCCCCCCCATAGCTTGCTGCCCTGCCCCCTTCTGTAACTTTCCGCTGCCTGCTTGTAGCTCGCTGCCCTACCCTTCTGCTGACCCGTGATCTGGTTGTTATGTGGTTGGTCGTTACGCTTCACGGCATAACAACCATTTGCATATTACATCTTTATTATATAGGATTCCTGTACTATAGTTTTCCTGCTCAACACTCTTAATGAAAGTTGTTGCTCACTGACAATCCTATATAATAAAAGCATAATATGCTAAGTGTCTGGTTGACCAGTTGGCCGTTCAACCAATCAAAGCATAATATCCTAATGATATGCTAAGGTTGCTCAACTGCTCGCTATGACTGACCACCAGGGGGCAGGCAGTCTACTGGTCGACCTGTCACTATGATGTGCACTGACCACCAGGGGGCAGACGCTCCGACCAGTAGGTTAGCTTGCTGCTGGGGTCCAGCTTATCAGGACTGAGTGAGATGAGCCAGACATGTCCTAGAGCCCTCTATATTCACTCCTGGCTGGCCAACCTCCTGCATCCCTCCCTAGCCCCAATCATGCACTGGTGGGGTCCCTAGGTCTAACCTGCACCCTCTCGCAATCCAGGACCCCTTGGGAGATGTCAGAGAGCTGGTTTCAGCCCGATCCCACAGGCCAGACCGAGGGACCCCACTGGTACATGAATTTGTGCACCGGGCCTCTAGTTACTATAATCATTTAGAGTTTGCAAAATTTGTATGCATTTAATTCTCTGAATCAGAAGTAAATCACTAGTGATTTAGATTTTTTCCCCTCATAGACAGTAAAATAGATGTGCTGAGAAGTTCCAGCATCAGGGCTGCTAAAACACTGAAAATAAGTGAACTATAGGGCCTCCACGTATCTGTCTGCC
Organism: Corynorhinus townsendii; assembly: GCA_026230045.1. Lineage (NCBI taxonomy): Eukaryota > Metazoa > Chordata > Mammalia > Chiroptera > Vespertilionidae > Corynorhinus > Corynorhinus townsendii. The sequence goes on from JAPDVU010000005.1 coordinate 1,672,985, forward strand.
TGGCTTTGTGATCCTGTAGGAAACTTTACCCGTAGATGTTAATCCTAAATATTTGGTCAATGACCCTTTGGGGCAACTTTTGTGAAAGATGAAGAATTTAAATTTCATCAAATGTTTAATTGCCACCAACTTATTTTCCAATGAAATTGTAAATGGTTTCCAAAATTCTGAACGTCTTCAGTTACAGTCGTATCTTCCTTACGCCTACTAAGACATATTCAGTTCATCTCTTATGATGTCCATGTCATCTTCACTACCAAAATAAGTGGCTTCAACAATCACTTATTGTCGAAGGGGCACGATACTGAAAGGGGTCTATAAAGCCTTTGATCAATAGTTTGAAAATAATCTGCATCGATTATATAATATTTCCTCAGTTCTAAGTTGCACTTATCTTTACATTTAACATTTCTGACAGCAGGGTAGCCTTTCTTTATGGGCGGGTGTATTAAATTTAGATTTCGTGCTTACGTTTCTGCATGTGAGCCAGTTTTTATCTCCTAAAGGGCTGGGTTCTTCCCTGAGGGTCTCTGCCTCAGGCTGGTCTGGAAGCCAAAAGGCCACGTTGGCGCCTGGCTCTCCTGCAGCGAACACAGACCTTGAGCCTACGTCATAGCATCTTCAGGGACGTAGGAGGAAACGCCTGTATTCCGAGTCCATTTTGACACGTGGTTTTGTGTGTTTTATCCTATCCAAGGTAGCCCAGTTCAGATCCATTTTCACACAAATCCTATCCGGGAATGACTCAGAATAACAGCCAATATGACCTAGAAAGTGCCTGAGATTAGCAGGAGCTGACATTGCTGAAGGTTTGCTCGTCTTACACGATGGCTGCTAGTCCCTTACAGCAGTGAACTGAGAATGTGGCACTCCTAAAACCCTCCGTGATAAAAATTCCCAGGGGGAATCGTCCCCGAGGAACAGGTCAGGGGGCGGCTGGGGAGCCACAGCACTTCCACAGATGGCGGCCACGCTGCAGGTACCGGAGGATGGAACGAAGGCGCAGGTCCTCTCCTCCTGTGCTCAAATGCCATCCAGGAGCTCACACAGAGAAGGCACCATGGTCTCCAAGATGAAACCAACACATTTTTATTTTATTTTTTTAATATATTTTTATTGATTTCAGAGAGGAAGGGAGAGAGAGAGAAATATCAAAGGTGAGAGAGAATCATGGATCGGCCGCCTCCTGCACGCCCCACACTGGGGATCGAGCCTGCCACCCGGGCCTGTGCCCTGACCGGGAATCGAACCACGACCTCCTGGTTCATAGGTTGATGCACAATCACTGAGCCACGCCGGTTGGGCAAACCAAGCACATTTTTAAAATGTGGCCAGTGCTCCGTCAGGGAGAAGGGCACGGTATCTGAAGATCGTACTGGTGCTGTAGGCTCAGTGAGCTGTGGCGATGGGGGCGGATAGTGTGAGGAACGTGGGTGGGATGCTCCGATGTGAGCAGGGGACATCCCTGTCCTCTTCCTTCTGATTGTGATAAATGGAGGCGAGGCGGGCGTCAGCGTGGACTGAGGGTTCCACTGCGGCCTGGGCAGAGAGCACTGGCCGCGTTGTCCACGTCTCATGTCATCAGTAGCCCCTTCTTTGTAAACGAAGCACACGTCCCCTGGCCTCCTCATGTTTACAAAGAAGAGGAAGCACACCCTGGCTTTCTGACATGTAATTAGTCTTCCTGTGTGTTTCTTTCAACATCGTGTCCCTGGGAACACGGAAATGAAGGGGGGAGCTGTCAGGCTCCGCGGATCCAATAGGTTACCATTTGAAAATAAGATCTTAGCTAATTAAATTGGCCTCCAGCACCAAGTAAATTTACGACTGCGAAATCCCTCCAGTCATTTTAAGTCCTTTTACATCTTACAGCTCCAAAGGACTTTTTAAAAGTTGAAAAAGAATGAAGAATTTTGAAAAATCACTACTTAACATTAGGGTATATTTTAAAATGCAAATATTAAACATGAAAAGGCACAGAAATAAAAATGAGGAGATTCGCTTCGCATACCTCGCATTTTTACAGCATAGAGAGCTTGATAAATGTGGCTCCAAATGGGACTTTTCATACGACTTCGTCTTAGAACAGTGGCCCTCCAGGACACTCCCCATTGGGGGAAACGGCATGGGCAACGGTAGTTTGGGCCTTCTACCCACCTGACTGTAAAGAAACATGTTAGTAACGTCTGTGTTGAACATCGCTTCTCCAAACACGTGCAATCTACATGTTTTGATGGTGGATAAAGTAATTCTGAGCATTGGTGGCATTAATCAGCACCTGCTTTCTGGGAAAATGCCTTTTCTTGGTGTCAAGGACACAGTTCTTTCTGGTTCTCCCTCTCCTTTGGCAGCAGTCTCATTAGCTGGACAAACTACCCTGTAAGAGCAGGTCACTCTTCTTCATCGCCGGTAGTTAATCCTCGGTGACCTCAAAACGTTCTCTGCATTAAATAGCGTTGATTAAAAACATGACGCCTCCATTTATAATCATTGCCCCAAATTCTCCTACTCAAGACTGAAATGTTTATTGGGCACCTCAATCCATAGCTACGCTGAATATCATCAAGTCTGCTCTCTCCTCAACCCCCAATGTCCTAACCACAGTTTCTGCTGTCACACTTCACTAAAATAAGAAGGTTAAAGCAAAACCGACCGACCAGACAGAAAACGCATATACACACACACACAGCTTGAGGGTCATCTTTTACTCTGCAAATATTCAATTACCCATATCCAATTAATGAGTTTAGAATATTAATTTCAACTTAGGATGCTACTAGATATTCCAAAACTATTAGATGGCAATTACTAGTTCTGAAATATATTTCTTCCAGGGAGATACATGTCTCCCATTATATATTCTCAGTTTCATTCATTTCTTTCCTATGATATCTGGGAGATTTTGCCTTATAAATCTTCTAATTTGCTACCTTCAACTGTGTTCCTTTTATTTTTTAACACATCAGATACACAAAAATAATATGTGCTCTCAATATATCAAGAATTTTGAATGTTTATTTCTATAGCTTCCACATTTTCTAAAATGCATACCTCTCCTTATTTTATAACAGCTATAATTATTATATCACATTACATCATTTTCCCCCGACTAATTCTGTTTCTTCACATTTTCATTTTGTTAATTAACTTTGGTGCCTCCATTCCATGGTTTGGATTTAACATAAATATTTGTCATTCACAGCGGCCTATGTGTCTTGTAGAGAGGTCTTAGATGAACAGCGTATTTTCTTCGGTCAAATAAAAATTCTTCTTGTTGAAACCGATCTTATTTAGGGGGCCTTTGCTGGGGGCTTTTCAGAGAAAAGCTGAGATGAGAGGCTGGGGCTGGGTGGCGCAGGAGGTCTTATGTTGTGAGGATGCCACCTCCACCCGGTGTCCGCTTTGGATCCCTCTTGGATGCCGCCTTCCTCTGTGCGTAGCGCTAATCACAGCTTCATCTTGGATGCAGTTGCAAAAAATAGATAGTATTTTCTTCTCTGCCCCTTTTTGTCAAGATATGGAGTAACGATAGTCCCTAATCTGTGTTTCATTCTTTGTCAGTACACACACTAAGCACTGTCTTTGAACATATCAGTCGTATTCTTTAGAAAACAGTGTTTGGGAATTAGTCGAGGACAACATTTTTTCGATGCCGTTCATTCCTGTAGATCAGTGGTCGGCAAACTGCAGCTCGCGAGCCGCGGTTTGCCGCTCTGTTGACCAATGCGTTTGCCGACCACCGGTGCAGATGGACGGTGGGTGTAATTATTCTGAAGGCAGCTTGTGTTACTGAGAGGACTGCTGAGCTCTTTCGTCTGCTCTGTCGACTTTCTTCCACCTGCGGTTTATGCTGAGGACTTTCTCCTTCCCTTGCGGGTCTTTCTCCTTTGCTTTGAGCTGAGATTTTTCAGTTTCCTGGCCCTTCCTTCCTCAAGTCCAGTTCTACCTGCTTTCCGTCTTAAAGATTCCACAACTCCTGGTCTGGTGGATGGAGGGGAAGGGAAATGCGTGTCACATCCACCCGTGATGCCGATTTCCCCGGGGCTGGCGCTCCCTATGGAGCAGGTTTGCCTGTCAGCTCTAGACTCTACTTTAAAAGACAAGACGGTCTCTCTCCCTTCTGAAGAGAACCCAGCATTAGCACTTGCCAGGAGGAGAATGGTGGTCTGTGATGGGGCTGAAAGATGGGGCGGGATCTACGCACACCGGTCCTTTCATCCCTGTGCCTCTTCAGTTAGAAGCGTTCTCTTTGATCCTTAACAAGGAGAGATGCTTTGAAGGATCTTGTCTTTCTTTACAGATCAGAGGAAAGCACTTCCGATGGAGAGCAGCTATAATGGAAGGTTGGCCTTTTTTCTCTATTTTTTAATGTTATATTTAGAGGAGGCCGCCTTGTAGGAAAGAATGTGCAATGAAAGATAAACAGCCCCACAGAAGCAAGAATAAAACACCGCTCTCAAGGAGCGCACGCGCATTTAAATCAGATGGTGCCCTTAAAGTTTATCATTTCTAGCGATACGTTTACTTAAGGATTTCTGTGACTTGGAGGTTAAGCCCAGATTTTGCCTTCAATGACATTAGCTTTCAGACATCCATTAGTACATACCATGATAGTTCCCTGTCCAAAGAATATATATACATAGACATATAGTCATATAGATATATTGATATGCATTTGTGTCATTCTATGCAAATTTATATAGTGTCCTGAAACCAAAGTTTTCTGCATGGTAACTAGCTAAAAAGCAAGTGTTTTATGCTAACACCAAACTCCCCCAACCGAGCTGAGGTTGGCTGAGAGAACTAGGTAGACAGCACAGGAACCCCGATTCCCAGGTCACACACCTCTCCTCAGTGGATGTCGGTGGGTGGCAGGCTGAGCAGTGAGCATCTGTCAGATAACCATGAGAAAGTAAGGCATTGGCATCTGCTTTGTAACGCTTTCCTCGTGATTCTTTTTAATTTATATTTATATTTATATTTAGTTTTCTGATAGGAAGGGAGAGGAAGAGGGAGAGAGAGATAGAAGCATCAATGATGAGAGAGAATCGTTGGTCGGCTGCCTCCTGCACGCCCCCCACGGGGAATCTGGCCCACAGCCCGGGCCTGTGGCCTGACCAGGAATCTTACACACTGACTCTTACACCATCTCCCCCGCTCACTGAGATGCCCTGCAGACATGTGAGCTATGGTCTGTTATTCTCAGTTCTACCTATTTTTTCCTGCCTCTTCATTGTTTAAGAAACAAATTCAGTAGGTATGTCACTGAGGCCCCTTGCTTACTCAGCATCTGAACATGTGCGCACCGCGGTTTTCTGTGGTTATCCACGTTGAAACGGCTAAGGAATGTGGACCACACACACACACACACACACACACACACACACACACACACGTGATTGCTCATTTGCCCTCGCCCACTGAGTGTCATTGCTCGTCTTCCTCATTTCAGAGCTTAGCATGTGTAACGCCTGAGCCTTCACACCTGCTGCTGGGGGGCTGTGGGAGGGAGGGAGGCGTTACCGTGACATGTGGTGCCTGCAGCACTTCCGCCCCAAAGCCCTGGAAACAGACAGCAACCGCCCGACAAGGAGAGGGTAGCTGATTCTCAGGCTGAAGAAACGTGGTGGAATAACAATCGTGCTTTTAAAAGACGCACTCCTTAATGAGCATCTCGGGACTGACAAGCCTCATCCAAGGAAACAACAAGCTCCAAGTTCAAACAACGGGGTCTTTGAAAATGTTAATACAACCATGCTAGAGCTCAAGCTAAGTACTAAGTATGGGTATTCTCTGCGGAGCATCTGCGAAATCAGAACTAAACGACAGTCATTTACTGTTTCCCTGGTATGTGTCATATGACTAGCCAAAGGGTCATGGGATGACAGGCGAAGGAGGTATCATTGCTTACTTTCCTGGGTGCAGTTAAAAGGACACGTAGCCAATAGGATTGCCCTGCGCACAGTGCCTGTTACGGATCTATGCTGCCCACGTCTCCCCCGAGGACCAGGCCTGGCAGCGCCGAGTGCAGCAGGCTGTCCTGGACCACAGCGCGGTACTCAAGAGGCAGCTGCAGGCACAGGGGCACGGGGACAGACAGACAGGCGATTCTCTATCTTAGAAGGCGACGGAAAGCCCAGGTCCACCCGCCAGCCTTTCCGCGGAAAACAGAGCCTGAGAGTCATGTGCTAAAGTAAAAGTGTTCTGGGGTGTGTTGTACATCTATGAAGCAGAGTGTGCATAGGTGAGAGAGGCGTAGAGATAGCGATAAGGTGAGGGAGAGAACAGAAAGATGGATTGAAAGGAATGGTACCCCTTGGAGACACTGGGCCATTCCCTGTGAAGCCCCAGAGCAAGAAAAGAATCTCCATTCCCTCACAAGAGCCGTCAGGGTCCAAGCAAGTGGAGAGCCTGCGGAGAGCCTGCTGCAGTGGGTAGCCAGGCGCGGGGATGTGTAGGGTCCCTCGGTCTGTGCACTCAGCGCAGTGCCATCCACAGATGCGCCCGCAGCTGCACCTGCCCAGTCCCCACGGCAGGTGCCCAGCCCCCAACCACCAGCACGGCCACCTGCACGGCAGATGCTGAGCCTGTGCCTCTCCTGCCTGGTGCCCTCGGGGCTCTGGGTCTGGCAGCCTTGGCCCCAGGAAGTATGCCGCCTGCGCCCACCCGCGGGACCCCAGGAAGCTCCTGTGTCTCCACGTCACGCCTGGGTCCTTCCATCTGGAGAACTGCCCCGGGGCACAGGCCTGGTGCGGGCGCCCACCCAGACACCAGCCCGCCCTGCAGGTCTCCCCCGGTGGTCTGTGGCAAGGAGCATTTCCCCAGGGGTGTGATCGGCATGCCTCTTGGGTGAAGTCCAAGTGCGGCCCCCTCGCTGATGGTGCTGCAGGGGTCACCGCGCCCTGGAGGAACCCCAGCTGATGAGTCGTTCACATCATTACCGCGCGTTCACGAGGGGATCTCATCAGCTCTGGTGTGGAAAGTGGGGATAATGGGAAGGAATGGCGTCATAAGAGCAAGGGAAAAATCAGCAAGAACAACAGTTCACTTCAAGCCACAAAGTCATTAGGTGCAGGGCCGTCCCTTCTCTTGCTTGTTACCGTTCTATGCAGATGAACCGCCCTGTGGTCTATGCTGTCCTGTAAAGGACAGGGCTGACCTGCCGAGTTAAAGGACATGGAAAATCTGCCCAGCATGCTAACAGCAGCAGAAAGCGACAGCATTGTTCCCCCTTCCCGTTAAGAGTGACTCTTGTCGAAACCGGTTTGGCTCCGTGGATAGAGCGTCAGCCTGCGGACTGAAGGGTACTGGGTTCGATTCTGGTCAAGGGCATGTACCTTGGTTGTGGGCACATCCCCAGTAGGAGGTGTGCAGGAGGCAGCTGATCGATGTTTCTAACTCTCTATCCCTCTCCCTTCCTCTCCGTAAAAAATCAATAAAATATATTAAAAAAAAAAAAAAAGAGTGACTCTGAAATTGTATTTTACTTACTAAGAAGTGTGCTGAAATCCTTGTCACGCTTTCCCTAAGGAATCACACATTTGACCTCATTGGATCAAAGATTGCCCTGAGAGAGAACTTTCATTGTTCGCTCACTTTAAATAGGGAGACGGGGTTCTTAGAAGTTGAGTGACCTGAGGTCACGGAGCGATTCTCAGAGAAACGTCACTTTTAACATTGTTTCAAAGATGATCATCAACTCAAATGTAAGACAAGCCCCGGCCACGCAGGGGGGTGTCTGCTGGGCCGAACGGGAGGAGGGGTGGCACTTGGAAGGGAAGGGAATCTGAGTGTGTGAACACCACGTCTGAGGTAGTGGCCGGATGTTCTGTACGGGGTGTCCCCCAACATGTCCGCTCACCTTCCATGCACTTGACACACGGCTGGCAGCTCAATTTTGAAAAAGAAATGTATTTTAATAAACACCGCCTGCAGCTGAAACCGGTTTGGCTCAGTGGATAGAGCGTCGGCCTGCGGACTGAAGGGTCCCGGGTTCGATTCTGGTCAAGGGCATGTACCTGGGTTGCGGGCACATCTCCAGTAGGAGGTGTGCAGGAGGCAGCTGATAGATGTTTCTCTCTCATCAGTGTTTCTAACTCTCTATCCTTCTCCCTTCCTGTCTGTAAAAAATCAATAAAATATATTTAAAAACAAAACAAAACAAAAAAACACCGCCTGCATAGTTATTCAAAGTGTGTGAATACATTTTGGGGGGGCACCCTATGTTTGCATTTTATGGTTAAAGAAGGAGTAACCTTTGCTAACAGCATTACTACTTTTACTTCCTATTTTCTTTCAGAAATATTAACTTTGGAAAAAAGAAATGCAGTTACCCTGGACTGCCTTTACTTTTTCCTGAACTCATTCTGTCCAGCCCTGGTGGCTGCACAGTGTCCTCCCATATGGTGGCTCCTCCATGAAATTTCCCAGCCACCGGAATGTTATTTGTAACTAGTGGCCCGGTGCACGTAAACCGTGCACATTAAAAGGGGATGACTCAGAGGAAATATTTTATTATTCTCTATAATAGAAGTGTCAGAGAGGAAAGAAAATTAGTAACATGTATATGAGAATCTTCCTCCCGTCAGAGTCTGGGGTGGGTCGCAGGACCCAGAGTCAAGACCCCGCCCAGGGGTGCCTCAAAATCACACGAGACCCAGACCCAGCTGGCCCCACTGCATTGGGCATGATCCAGACCTGGCCTGCCCCACCCCCATGAAGCCCCGCCAGGCGGGGGCACAGCCTCAGGTCCCCTGGCCTGGCACCGGGGCAAGGGGCATGGCCTGAGGTCCCCTTCAAGCTCCACCGGGCTGGGGGTGCTGGCTCAGGTCCCCTGCCCTGGCCCAGTGCCACGCTGCCTCAGGTCCCTGCTGATTGTTCCTTAAGGCTCATTACAGGAACTCAGCCTCTGCTGTGGGCGCTGCCATCTTTGTGATGGTGTGATGGTCAATTTGCATATTCCCTCTTTATTAGATAGGCTGTTATTCGTTTTGTTGTTGTTCAGAAGAAACATTCCCGTGTCTTCCAAGGTCTCAACAAGCACAGAGCACACAATTCAGTACCATGATGCCCGGATTCCTGCATCAGGGCCTGGATGGCTCCCTCAGTTCCTGGCGTGGATTCCACAGGGTTCCATTATCTCTTCAAAGACAGCCTCCTCGTTACCAAGTGTGTATGTCTCTTCACAGGAAAAGCATGAAGGGGTGTCGCAAAGGCTTCGGAATTCTCAGGACACCTTCGGTGAAGCTGAATCAGGGCTTGTATGAAAACTCATTTCCAACCTGAAGGCAAATCTTCATCTCTAACATGATTTCTCTCCTCCAGAGGATAAGCTGAACTGCCATTTAGCATTTTTAACATTTTAGTGAGATTGGTCAAAAGCATTCCTATACGTATGGAAATTTTTAGTTCATATTTTATACTATTTCACAAATAACCAAACACAGGTGTTTCTTTTTTAAAAATATTCTTTTTCAGTCCATTTAAGATAGACCCAACCAATATTTCCAATGGAGAAATGTTTGAACGGGAAGTACAGAATGTATTGCTCAATGAATTTATCACGACCAACAAAAGGTAGACTGTATTTCACTTGGTCAGAAGCTAGAGCTCGTAAATAGTAGAATAGTCTGGGTTCTGGAGAGAAATGTGTGTTATTTCCAGGATGGGGTGACTCTGCTAATGTCAGACAATAACTTTACACATAGAGGGCATGACAGAAGACAGAGGGATATGTCATTATGATCATGGAAGTAACATACAAGATATAAAAATCAATGCACGTGTACCTACAAACAGAGTTCAGAGTATACACAGAGAAGAACTCCGAAGGATACAAAGGCCGCTTCACCATCCTCACTGGAGATTTTGGCTAACCCTCTCGACTGACCGAGCACTTAGACCCAAAGAGAATGAGAGAACAGACAGCCTGGGCAGCACCCTCCATTGCCTCACATTCATTCGGGCATGTATGGGGCACCGAGGGCCTGGGCGGGACTTAACGCTCTCCCTGTGCACAGAGCTCACTCACCAGGGCAGACACGAGGCGGCCGTAAGCCACGTTTCAGAAACCTTCAGTTGATTGAAATCACGCAGCTGAACCAAACCAGCACATAAAAATGCATCCACCACTTCCTGTACCAGAGTAGATTTTTTAACTATTCAGAGAAAGCACAAATGATCTTTGAAAAATATATTTGAGTAAACACCTCTATAACTATCCTATCGAATAAAGAGGGAATATGCTAATTGACCATCACTCCGTCACAAAAATGGCTGCACCCTCAGCTGAGGCCAAGTTCCCATCAGGAGCCTTAACCAGCAATCAGCAGGGACCTGAGGCTACACCCTCCCCTGCCCCTGTGGGGCTTGACAGGGGACCTCAGGCCATGCCCCCCGCCCTGGCATCAGGCTGGGGGACCTCAGGCCACACCTCCCGCCCCAGTGCCAGGCCAGGGGACCTGAGGCCATGACCCCTGCCTGGCAGGGCTTCATGGGGGACCTCAAGGTGCGCTTTTGGTCCTGGTACTGGGCTAGGGGACCTCAGACCACACCCCCTACCCAGTGGAGCTTGACAGGGGACCTCAGGCTGCAACCCCCCCCACTCCAGCACCGGGCCATGGGACCTGAGGCTGTGCCCCCCCTGCCTGGCGGGGCTTGACAGGGGACCTCAGGCCATGCCCCCTCATTCAGCAGGGCTTGATGAGGGACCTCAAGGTACACCCCCATTGCTGGGTCAGGGTTACTCAGGCTGTCCCCCTGCCAGGCGAGGCTTGACAGGGGACCTCAGGCCATGCCCCTACCCAGCAGGGCTTGATGGAGGACCTCAAGGCATGCCCCCTGCCCCAGTCTGGGCTGGGGGACCTCAGGCCATGCCCCCTTCCTGGCACCAGGCCAGGGGACCTGAGGCTATTCCCCCTGCCTGGCAGGGCTTGACAAGGGTGGGACTGTCTGGGTCAGGATCTAACCCAATGGGTGGGGGGGTGGCTGGGTCTGTGTCTCACGTGATTTTGAGGTGCATGTGGTGTGCCCCAGACTCTGACAGGAGGAAGGTTTTCATATATATTTTACTAATTTTCTTTCATCTCTGACACTTCTATTATAGAGAAAGGGCAAATAGCAATATTAAATTATTTCCTCTAATTAATCCCCTTTTAATGTGCACGAACTTCGTGCACCGGGCCACTAGTCTATTATATAAAAAACCTGTGGTCATCACACCATCACGCCATAATGACCAATCAGCAGGAGGCTGCATGCATGGGGTGGGCAGGGCTGTGTGCACAGCGAGGCATTCACAAGTGGGCGGGGACTTGACTCTGGAGGACTTGACTAGAAGCGGGCGGGGTGGAGGTGGCCATGGGACTCTTTCTGGGTCCTGCCAAGCCACAGGACTCTGGATCCTGGGTCTCATGTGATTTTGCACTCTGGGCTCCTAGTATTTCAGTATAAACATATTACTATGAATCTGTGAGGCTACCAAGCATTTCATTTATTTACCATTATTTCAAATAAAATATATATTATATTGTTATTTATGTTATATATTATATATGTATCCCTATATATTACAATTAATCCTATATAATAAAGAGGTAATATACAAATTGACCATCACTCCAACACACAAGATAGCTGCCCCCATGTGGTCAAAGATGGCCATCCCCATGTGGACACAAGATGGCCGGCAGGGGAGGGCAGTTGTGGGCAATCAAGCCAGCAGGAGAGGGTAGTTGGGAGGGACCAGGCCTGCAAGAGAGAACAGTTGGGGGCAACCAGGCCAGCAGGGGAGGGCAGTTAGGGGCAATCAGGTTGGCAGGGGAGCAGTTAGGCATCAATCAGGCTGGCAGGGGAGTGGTTGGGGGTGATCAGGCTGGCGGGCAGAATGGGTTAGGGGCAATCAGGCAAGCAGGCAGGGAAGCGGTTGGGAGCCAGCAGTCCTGGATTGTGAGAGGGATGTCCCGGTTTGGAGAGGGTGCAGGCTGGGCTGAGGGACACCCCCCCCCCCCATGCACGAATTTCATGCACCAGGCCTCTAGTGTTATATATGCATTTTATAACAGATATGGTGGATAAGTCTCTTTATTTTTAAAGTAAGTGAAGTATACTTTATAAATAATATTTGATGATTACACACGTCTCCCCTGATTGTCTCCCATCTGTCAGCTTTCAGCTGACATTGCAGAGTAGACTTTCCTGCCTTGTCTCTCTATGAAGCTCAATCTTGGACATGGTTTTTGTCCTATTTTCTTCAAACTTGTCTCTTCAATACATTTTGAAATAACATTAACATACTCAGAGCATTCTGTCAGGGATGCATGAGCATCAGCCATCCACCCCTCCTCGCTCAGACACATGGAAGTTCAGATCAAAGAGCTGTTTGCAAAATGACTGGTCCACAGAGCTATCAGTGCATGTTACAACGCATGTTCCTCATGCTCCACTTCTGTAAAGCCAGTGGCGTTGCTTTTGTTCTCCACAGAGTGCAGGTGTCCATTCTTTTCAGGAAGTAAGAAACATGCACACAGGGCTGGAGATCAGCTTGCGTGTTTTCACAGCGGTGCACACCTGCAGGCTAGGCTAAGGTGTCATGCTTACACCCTCCCATTGAGTCCCACCTCGATATTGATGAGCATTATCTCCCCTATTCTTACAAGGGAGAAAATTGAGTTTCAAATGACTAACTCACCCAGTCACATATCCAGGGAACAGCGAGACTGGAATTGCAATGAAGGCTTCTTCGCACCAGTATGTCCTTTGTGGCATTTTTGGGAGGGCTGGGAGGGGTGATGGCGGGCAACTAGAAACAACCTGCATGACTGTAGCGGCGGTGAAGTGCATTGCTCTGTGACGTCAGTAGAAGGAAGGACTGTGCACAGTTCAAGTGAAAGACTGACACACACGACAGTGACAGAAAGATAATGTGCTATGTTGGTAACATCGGTTATTTCTAGGAAGCATTTTGGGACAGGAAAAGAGGAACTTACATGTGTGCATGTGTGTGTGTGTATTTTCACCCATGTATTATTCTTGTACTATGGGTGTGTTTGCTATCCTATATAATGAAAGGCTAATATGCAAATTGTCTCCTCGGGAGTTTGACCGACCGGGAGTTCGACCGCTGGCTATGACATGCGCTGACCATAGGGGATGGTGGGGAATGAAGGAAGGCCCGGGCTGGCAGCTGGGAGAAGGAAGACTCCAATCAACCCTGATTGCTGGCCAGGCCTGGGGACCCTCAGTGATGCGTTCAGAAGACAAGTGTGAAGTTCGAACCCCCTTCGAATTTAATCCTCACAAAATAACGTCAACAAAAATCCATGCGCTTATGTTAAGATTACGGAGCCTTCACCTTCATCACGACGGAGTCGCTCTCGAGGGGACATGCATCGGGTGTGGGGCACGCCATCTGACCCCTCCCAAGAGCTCTGGGGAGGGTTGTTCTCCCTCCACGTGCTTGGGGCTTGGCGAAGGGCACTGCCGCCGTACGTCTCCCGCCACAGACATCAACTGGAAACTACATCGGAAATCAGTCTCAGGAGACAAAATGGAGTCCTCGCAGCCCCCGCAGCCCAGCGTTGGGTAGCATCGCAGGAGCGAGGGGCAGCTCCTGGTGGTGCGCCCGGGAGGAGGGAGGAAGGTGGGGCTTCCATGGATAGGATAATGTATAGCGTCTGATACGCCTCTCAAAGGGGAACTGAGAAATTGGTACTTAAAAAGGCATTACATTGGTGAGGTTAGTTTGATGATAGAAACCCTCGCACAATATATACTCTTGGCTCTTTCTAGATCGTAAAAGCTGAGATGAAAAGAAAGCTGAAAGAGATGATGGACATGTGGTCCAAGTCATTCTTGGAAAATACGCGAAGCATGCATTAAGGGAAGTCACATCATTTGCCAGAGGTCACAGAGCCACTGGAAAAGGGAGGCTAAAAGCCAGGTCTTTGAGGTATAATTTGGTACATTTTACGAGGCCCTTCTGCCTTCCCAGGAAATTCTTACCCCTTTTTTTGTCTTGTTTTTAGCATGATTTGAGAGTCTCCTGGTTTTTATCTCCTTACTTAACAAGAATCCAGCCTTATTACGTGTCAACGTTTTTAGAATGAAGTAGAGAAGTTTTAAGAGTTTCTTAGATGTCGTACGTAAATCTCATCATCGAGGATAACCAACTTCTAGCGTGAATGCCTGAGTAAGAAGTACAGGACATGCAGGATCGTATACACTGTATGGAGACCGTGCCTCAGTCATTGCTGTAAGTTGAACATTCAATGACACGTTGCCATTCATACTGCCCGTATGCAGCAGCGTGCCACGGACTGTACCTTTGGGAGACGTCTGTCTCAGTTACACTCGGTGTTGGGAAGAGTCACGTGGGGCTCGTCCACAGCAATGTCATCAGCTCAGCTCCAGAGCCAGCAGCTCCAAGTAAAACTGGATTCGTGATGTGTATTTGGCGCCAACATTTTCAGGCAAGTTGGGAGGTTCAGAGTTCATGAGGCAGTGTAATTTGTGTGTCTTATTTTTAAACCCCGCCGGGATGTGGCGCCAACATTCTCCACATCTCCATCTATTATCTTATCCCCTGGATCCGCTAAATGCATTTTGACAGAATCTCTTTTTTGAGCCAAAAACACTGTCCCCGCGGGAAATTAAAGCTCCCTGAAGCGGGTCATTGCCAACCTCTGCTTCCAGGGCACCCGGGCCGGCCCCTCACGGCCCAGTCCTCGGGCGGACGCTGCAGTGGGCCAAATGGCCTCTGGGAGAATATTTGTTTCTAGAATTTGAGTTGATTTTGATTTTTAAAAAATATCTATTTTGATTGATTTCAGAGAGGGGAAGAGAGATGAGACCAGGAGATCAGGATGAGACCAGGGGTGAGGAGACTCGCCGGTGGGCTCCTGGGCTGGCGCAGACGCCGACTGGAGTGCCCTGTGGCATCCCTGTCCTGCAGCACCGCGCCGGCTGTGAGCACTGTCGCTCGGGTCTTGTGAGCAGGGCCTGTGCGAGGCCACGCGGTGTGGAGTGAATGTCTCCTGTCCTGCTGTGCCCCAGGGCCCCTCACAGGCTCTCCCCGTCCCTGCCTTCCCGTCCTTCTTGTCCGCCAGTCCTGGCACCAGTGGACCCAGCGTCCTGTGACTGGTTTGCCGTGGGCGCAGCGCCGGCCAGGCAGGGGCCCAGGCTCTCTGTCTGCGGCAGGAGAGAGCCGCGTGGCAGCAGTGGCGTGCGGTCAGTCCTCCCTTCATGTCCTAAACTGGGGACATAGCATCCTGACCACCAGGAAAACCAAGGCCTTGGCCGGCGATTGATCAGAAGGACCATAGAGCTGGTGTGAGGGTGAGTGTGCAGAAACATGAATCAAGGAAAACAGAATTGTGTGAAGAGGGGGCAGAGGAGGAGGTCTGCGGTGGCCTGGCAACCAAAAGTGTCCACTGCACCTTCTTACACGCAGAACATTCCCTTAAGGGAGACGGATGAGTGCAGACTGGGAGTCAAAATCCAGATGCTTACAGCTCACCGTCATACCCTCCCGCTCTTCACTCCTATGGTCCAATTTATAGACAACTGAGGTTTTTCTAAGAAAACCTTTCTACGTTGATGGTTAATATATAAACTCGACATCATAAAGATCAATGTAAAGACAGAGCATGAGGCAAAGAATTTTGATCACAAAGATGTGAGGTGTAATTATCATTTTCCTTCGATCGATTACCACAAAACAGAATAAATCAGATCATTGAATACTACTCATAATTTCTTGACACAGACATATTATTTCAGATGATTTTTAAATGTACTTAAAAATTAACCTAAAATCTTATTAAAGATGCAATTATCCCAGATTAAAATCTTCCTCATTTGAGTTGAAAACATTTAAAATTCAAATAATATATGATAGGGACACTGTTCCAATTTTTCCTGGTTTTAGAATATAATAAACTTCATAAGAAACTACTCAGTTCAATGATGATTCAATTTTTATTGGACTGTACTCTGGGGGGAGGGGTATTAAAATTCCACCTTTAGCCTATAATAAATACGTACCATAAAGGAAGTGAGAGTACACGTAAGTAGTAATATGGGCAGAATGGTAGGTGTGTGAATATGCTAAGAAAGGTAAAAAGGCATAGGAACAAACTAGAGAAAGAATGACTACCAAAAATGAAGAGTTTAGCAAGAAGTCACTTACACAACTTAGTAATTCTTGTTGAAATCTTTAAGTCGATATTTGAAATTTTTACACGATCAGAATTAACTCATGCATACATTCACCAATCACACAGTACACAAGATCTCGGGACGTAGAACAATAAGCTACCTCACTTCTCATCAGTCCTATTCCCGCTTTGTAAAGACTTTTCCTTTTAGCATGTGTTAATATTTTTGTAGTTATATCTGAAGCTCTAAGTAATATTATTCTAGTTGGTGGGTTTGTAGAGACATGACTTGTCTTTCTCTGAAGAAGACTTAGCTCCCTCTCCCACCACCTCTTCTCCACCATGCAGAGATTGGAAAGTTACTTTATACGTGCATTTATTACTATTAAAATTATATGTTCCCTCCCCAAACCTCTATTATTCCTCTCATGCTCACTATCTCTCTCATATTATAACACAAGGACAAAATCACCTCTCCTCTGCTTTGTCCCACCTTCTATCTACTTTCTACTATTTCTACATTCTGTCCAGTGGTGATGCTTTCCCAATAACTTACACATTGAAACCCAGTAGTTGACATTTATCGCACACGATTAGAGAAATGTGGCTCGCCCTAGGATTGCCTTTTCTTCTTTATGAGGCTAATGTCACACACAACCTGATGTCACCTAAATCTGGATATTTCTTTTTTTTTTTTAATATATGTATATATTTTATTTCAGAGAGGAAAGGAGAGGGAGAGAGAGATAGAAATATCAATGATGAGAAAGAATCATGGATCGGCTTCCTCCTGCACGCCCCACACTGGGGATGGAGCCCACAACCCGGGCATGTGCCCTGACCGGGAATCGAACCGTGACCTCTTGGTTCAAAGGTCAACACTCAGCCACTGAGCCATGCTGGCCGGGCTAAATCTGGATATTTCTAACGTTAGGACTCAGTAGACTTTTCTCTTTCACTCAGCCAATTGCTTAAAGTCATGCCACCGCTCACGGTGCTTCATACTTGAACTATGACTTTCTGGTCATTTCTTTGTTCCTCTTTAAGTTTCTGGTTGACTTTTTTTTCTTACATCATGTGGCCTTTCTGTGCCTCTTAGTTTTTAGCCATTTTATTTTCATGATCTATTTTATAGATTTTTCCACTTTTTCCAGTGGCCTGCTGATCTGATCTGAATGGTCTCTCCCAAGGGATCAGACTAGCCTTCCCTTCTCCTTCCCCCTTTGACCTCCTGTCTCCTGGAGCTCAGTAGCTACTTTATTCACGATATTCACAGGAAAAGCACATAGAAGATTTATGTGCCAATTCTCTTCATGTTTAAATCATTTTTATTCTGCTTTTATGCTTCATTGATCTCGGTGGGGTAAAAATTCTACGTTCTAATTCAGTTTTCCTCAGAAATATGAATTGTCTTCCAGCATCCAGTCTTAATGAGAAGATGCCTAAGGATAACTAATTGATTCTTATTCTCTTAAAAGACATATTTCCTACCCCCTTCCCTGGAAGGTGGTAAGTTTGTCTCTTCCTTGGTATCCGACAGTTCGGGCCGATGTGCTCCAGCAGAGAGAGAGGACGTTTTATGCCTCCAGCCAGACTCCAGCAGGGCTTGTGCACGCGAAGAGCCATTTCGCTGTGAATGGGAAACTGTGTCATCTCTTGATCATTTCCTACCTTCCATCACTTCAGTTCTTTCTCACGAAGATTCGCGGATAAGTAAGTTTATGTCATTTTCTAAAAAAAACTCACCTGAACATTTTCTTTGTTCATCTATTCCACATTCTGAGATGCCCATTCAACTTGTTTTCTATCCCGTTGATTTTTATTTTCAATATCAGTACTCTTTATTTCTAAACATGAATTTTCTTTGTTATTTCTTTTTGTTCTTTCTATTTTTTCTAGTTGCCATAGTTGCACGCTATGTATATACCACATTCCTGCATTTCTCTGAGGGTAATCGTCACCACTTTTCTTAAATTATCCGTTTGCTCAATAGCCAGTTGGTTTGGGGAATCCATTGTCTCTTTTATCTTTTTCCTCCCTTTGGTTGAACTATTTTTATTGAGATGACTTTGACCTATAAAAATTGTATACACTGAAGTAATAACACGATATGCTTATATACAGTGAAAGGCCATCAACATCAAGGTAAATAGCGTCTCCATCTCCTCTCTATAGGTAGCACTGTGTGTGTGTGTGTGTGTGTGTGTGTACGTAGACAAGATGTAACTTAAGGACAGTTCTTTCAGCGAAGCCAAGGGTACCGCCCAGCACTGACCATGGTCACCATGCTCTCCAGCAGCTCCTGGGACGTGTTCAGCCGCATGGCTGGGACTTCTTACCTTTGATCAACACCTGGCCTCCCCCTTCCTCCCGCCTAAGTCTCGCCGCTCCATTCTCTGCGTCTGATTCGTTTGGATTGGGTCCTTGGCCTTTACTCTCGTGGTCTGCAGATTCACCCAGTGATTCTCTTCTCCATGGTCTGGCTTACATTTCAGAAAGAACGCCTGGATGCCTGCTCTGGGTTTCTCCTGCTGTTGTGGTCCCCACTTTTTCACAGCTAGGTCTCTGCAGTGAGGGACACAGTAGTAGGCAGAGGTGTGGAAACGCCCTCTAGCTAGAAGCCCGTGCCCTCAACTTCTTTTAAGGAGAGACTTGTTTCTGTCCCCACCCACCCCCACCTGCAGTGCTAGTTGCCGGCACTCTGTGGGTTAATTTAATTACTGTTAAATGATGATTTTATCATGTGCTTGTCTTACACCTGTTGCGGGAAAAACACCCTTCCCCCCCCTCCCCCGGGATGTTAAAATCAGTCCCTTCCTCAAAATAAGCAGAAAATGTATCTTGTCCCGGCATCTACCGAAGATATAAGACACACAACTGTCATTATTTCACCCACACGGAGAGGAATGGACAAAGTCCCGAAGCTCACAACACTGCGCAGAGTTGTCGAAAAGCCTTGAAATGGCAAGAGAAGCCTTTTTCTGAGACTCCCAGAGGACACGTCCTCTGCTCTTTGATTTAAAAACAAAATCATGTACTGCAGCTCTTAGGAGGCTGGCCCACAGGGCTTTAGTCCTTGAGAATGAGAACCACAGTTCAGGAGAGTCTATAGTCTTGGAACCAGATCACATAGCTGCAAACCCTGGCGTGTGAGAAAGACGGAAGCCTTCCTCTCATTTACATGAATCGAATCCAGGTAGGAAATAAACATGATAGAATTTCAGTAATTACGGTCCCCGCCTTGCGAGGATGATTTTCTAGGAGACACCGTTTTACTACGCACTGTGCGGATAGAACAGCTCCTTGAGGTCGGCACTATTACTGCGGTCTAGCAGATGAGGTGGTCAAAATCAGAAAAAAATGAATGAATTCGTGCAGGAGGCACAGGTAGGAGAGAGCAGAGTAGAAACACCCCATGGCTCCATCATCGATAATATGCTTGTTTTCTACTCTGGCTGCAGTTCAGAATTCCACCTGAGAAGCTTTCAAAGGGCGGGGGGAGGGTAGAATTAATGGTAGAGGAGTGGAAGGAGGGAAGGGAGGGAGGAAGGGAGGGAGGAAGGGAGGGAGGGAGGGAGGAAGGGAGGGAGGGAGGGAGGGAAGGAGAGAGGGAGGGGCGGGGTAGTGGGAGAGAGGGGGGAAGAAAGAGCCAGAAAGATGGGTCCTATCTACCATTTTCCAAGTTTCTGATTTAAGTAGTTTTCGAAAGATTCTAGGCATTCAGAGACATTTTGGGACATTCCAATGGATAGCAGCGTTGAGCACCGCTGTCCTAAAGCAGGACTTCTAGAGCTTGAAGTGCATGTGACTCTCAGGGTAAAAGCTATCAAAATGCAGGTTCTAACTCAGTGGATGATTCTGAAGCTGTGACTCTACACCAAAATGAGTTGGGTTATAAGCAAAGTCTCCTGAAAGCACTTTTTTATCAAGTGTCACTGAGACAGCACGCCTAGGAAAGTCTTGTGTTGCTAAGAAAAAGTCTTACACAGTAGAGAGCTTTTTATTCAACTGCAGAGAAAGTGTGTATAATTTAAAAGGAGCCCTCCAATAAGACTCCCAGTAGAGAGTCACTAGTCTACAGATTCTGTGTTGAGGGGAGAGAGTCAGAGAGGAAAAGCCAAAGGTCTGAGATATGAGATGTGTCAGGAGGAGTGATACTGAGGACACGGGGAACGCAACGTCAGTGACAGGAGGAAATTCACAGTCCCACTGAGACAGGGGGCATAGCACATGCCAATCAAGATTCATTCCAGGGGAGGAGGGTGCTGAAGGGATTTCCCCTTGATGACCCCTGTCGGTCCTGTGATATTTGTGTCAGAGAAGAGAGTGTCTAGAATTCTGAGCCTGAGGGAAAGGTAGACGTTTGGATAATTACTACGAGAATAGAATTAGGGTCTGAATGAAGCCAACCAGGAAGATTGCCACAGTCTCCCGCGGGTGCTGGGCACTGCTGTGTCTGAGCTGGGTGGTTTTAGGTGGGGTGGCCCTGTCGTCTGCACGGCAGACCCATCCAGAGACTGTGATGAGGCACCTACTGAAGACCAGGAGGTTGTGAGGCATCCCTGGGTGGTAGGTCCCTTTCTAACAGCACTTTACCTTACTAGAGCTCATGGTTGGGTGACAGTAAAGGATGATGTTTTGTGGATAAAGTCAAGCAGGAGGAAATTAAGGTAGGAAATAAACTTTAGGTAATAATTGTTGGTACTGTATACTAAGGATATATAGTTTTTAATTTTATTGATTTCAGAGAGGAAGGGAGAGAGAGAGAGATAGAAACATTGATGATGGGAGAGAATCATTGATCTTCTGCCTCCTTCACACCCCCTACTAGGGATCAAGCCCACACCCTGGGCATGTGCCCTGACTGAGAATCGAACCGTGACTTCCTGGTTCATTGGTTGATGCTCAACCACTAAGCCACACCAGCTAGGATGTTAAGGAAATATTTAATTTATAATCCACGAAGATGTCTTTGGAAAATATTTTTAAAAATTATTCATGACACTTGTTAAGAGACATTAAGGCAGACTTCATGTAAGACAACGAATACAATGGTTTTCGTAGCGGAAGAGAGGGGTTGGGGTCAGCTGCAAATACAAGGACAAGAGGGATTTCTAGGCAAGGAGCAGGGGGGTGGGGTCAGTGGGTGAAAAATCACTGAGAGGAATGTAGAGGCGAACAGTGTTCTGCTCGGCAGGAAGGGGTGAAGCGCATCCAGATGGGAGATTTTCAGTACACTGACCCAGCAGGGTTCCTTTTAAAGCTGCAGAGCCTGAGATCAGGGACGGGCCAGAAAGGGGACTCGGAGAAGCCTGGCTCACATTTGGCTAAAGAGGAGTCTTGGTTAAAAGGCAGGAGAAACCCTTGTCCTCAGTTGTGCTGAAATGTGTTGATGGTTATTGGAATCTCAGGAAATGTCTAAATAAATCCATGGAATATAATTAGGGAAACCCCACACGATAATGAAATAAAGTCTCAATAACTAAAATCGGACATGGTGCCTCTTAAAATCTAAATGCTACTGAAGTGTGTCTAGAAGGAGAGCAGGTGGCTTTACCACTGAGGATGCCATTGGAAGGAGCACAGGCTGCCTCAGAAGCAAACAGCGTCACGTGGCAACCACGGCATGAGTGACAGCCGAGACCTGATGCACGGATCTCAAGTTTTTTTCAAAGAAGAAAAAATTAATTGGTAGGCAGGCACATGCATGTCAGTAAAAGGGTAAAGCACTGATGACTCGCTGTCTTAAAATAATGTGAAAAATGTTCCAATCGTGGGTAAGACAAGCAGAAATCTATGTCATAAAAAGCCTGTGGTCATAATGCCGTTATGACATCACGACCACAGCCTGTCACCAGGAGGTGCAGGGAGCACCTCTCGTAGCCAGGGACTCGAGCTCGCGTGGAGCTGGCGGGACTTGCGTGGTGGAGGCGGGGCCCGCGGCTCTCACAGGGTGGGTCTGGGTCTCGCACAATTTCGCACGCGGGGCCTCTAGTAAGTAAATCACATAGATCAGAACCACCACTGGGTTTCAATTGTTTCCACCTTGTAAAGTATAAAACAGTAATAATGGTTACAAATAGGACGCAACCAAAATAGAAAGCGCCCAGAATATTACATCATGAGAACTTGGTTAAAAAGATCTGATGATTGTATATTGTCTTAAAGGAGGAATTAAAAGGATCTTGCTTTCTTTAGTCACAGTTCAAGGTACATCTCTGAGAACCTGGCACAGATGTTAGCTACCACTGCACAGAAAGCAAGGCTGAAATGGAAGCTGTCTAAACTTGAACCCCGAGGGGTCCATAGCTTGTGGCAGACCTCTGTGCTATATGAATTTCCAGTAACTTTCCACAGCACCTGGCTTACACATGTGTCATTATTCATTCGCTCTCATAAATACTAAATACATTTCTGGAGAAGAAAGGCCATTTGCTGGCACTGAGGTGAACTTCAGAATAAAGAAGTACAATTTAAAATGCAAGACATGAAAAGTTGCTAAATAATTTAAAATCTGTAATTACTTGGAATGTTTACAGACTGGCATTAGCATACATATTTAGTTATAAGATTTTAAAATATTGAGAGGAGAATAGAATAATACTCGGGCATAAGTTATATCAAATGGTTTGGATAAATGATCATGTGTCCATAAAAACAGAACTATGCCCTCAAGATCCAGATGCAACTGGGATCGGAGGCAGTTCCTACACCTCTCCCCACAAATATAAAATGATCTGCTGTGCTTGGATAACTTACTCTTCACTGCTAGAGGATATCTACAAGTTCACAGTCTTTAACTCAATGTTTCCATTAGGAGACATATTTTAAAATATATTTTTTGTTGATTTCAGAGAGGAAGGGAGAGGGGAGAGATAGAAACATCAATGATGAGACGAAATCATTGATGGCTGCCTCCTGCATGCCCCCTACTGGGGATCAAGCCAGCAACCCGGGCACGTGCCCTTGACTGGAATCGAACTCAGGACCCTTCAGTCCACAGGCCAACACTCTATCCACTGAGCCACACCAGGTAGAGCAGTAGACATATTTTTTATATCACCATCCAATCACTTTAATTGTTTTCTCCACCTGGACCATCTTTCTAAGCGTTGTCATGGTCTCACTGCCATTTCTCAGTATTATTTTGTGACACCGTTTCTGAATGGTGGAGTTGTTCCCCACGGCTGCTGGGTGCTGAGAAGCAATCTCTCCTCCCGTTGTGGCCCAGAGAACCGGCTTAGAGGAGTGAACCTCCAGCAAGGGCTTCCGCCTGCTGTTGAAACACTTATACGTTGTTGTCTCCAGTGTTTGAAATGGAATCTGGTATTGGCGATGATAATGTGCCATTTCAGACCTTACTCTGAGCTGAGTGCTGTTCTGAGTGTTTTCCAGGTGGTGGTAATCATTAATGTACTCATTCACGCCGTGAGTATCTGTGTTAGGGGGAAATATCTATGTTAGGGGAAATATAGCGGTGAACAAAATAGACAACCTTTCGTGCCTCCACCCTCACCAAGTCTACAGCCTATCTGGTGAAACTGGTTAAGAGACAAACAAATACATGGCAGACCAGATGTGGAAAAGTGCTGCAGAGAACACTGCAGTGCTAAAGAGAACGTGGAATTCTGAAGTGGGATGGCAGTGGGGTTGGTACAGGGTCGTCAGTGGGTAGGGGAGATTTAAGCAAAGACCTGACAGAGATGAGGGGGGAAGACATTGGCCGCTGAGGGAACAGCATGCCGGGAGAGGGACCATGTCTGTCACTTTCATGTGCCGGAAGCCAGTGCCAGCATGTCATAACTGCAAGAGTTTCATCGAAAGGTTGATGGGACTTGGGGACTCAACAAGGGCTGAGTCACATATGTTATCGCCTGTTGGGAAGGGCTAAAGGCATTTCCCCAAACCTGAAAAAGGATGATTGTTTGCTGCCAGAGAGCTCAGGGCATCTCAATCTGCATGTTATTGCCTCCTACTGGCCAAACACCTGAACAGCCGTAGGCTCTTCCCCAATCTGAGAACGCTTCTGTAGAAACCCTACCCTTGGAAGTGTATATCTCCACCTTGCCTTAGGACAATTTGTGTTAATAAAAAGCAAGGGGTCCGAAGACAAGGAGAGCTTGGTTCCTTCAGCCAGGCTCCTCTGACCCACAATGCCTTTCAAAATTATCTTTCGTCTCTGGACTCTTACTTCAGTTACACACAGCCTTCCTCCAGATTGCTGAACCCTTCTTAACGCCGGAACAAGAACCCCGGCATTCAAGGAAGATTGTGTGGCTGGAGCTAAGCAGAGGGACTGAGGGAGAGAGAAGCTAACGTGTTAACAAGGGGGAAGGTTGGGTGACATGGAGACCATGTGAGGCAGCGCCTTCCACCCCCTCAGATAGGCCCCCCTCTCTTTATAACAGCTGCAGGGACAGACAGGATTGGGTTAGCAACTGACATACGACCGAGGTGGGAGTGTCTAAGGTTGTGAACCTTCCTCGATAAATGATCAAACAGCCAGATAACGGTATTCCTGGAAAATGCAGTGTATGACAACTGCTGGAAGACACCTTAGTTATATGTGAAATGGAACTAGTTTCTAATCTCAAAAATACATACATACTTTTTATTTTCATGAAATTGCTCTTCCGTGTCAGCACTGTGGAAGGAGCAGGGCTATTCGGGAATATCCCCACATCACAGGACTTGGGACCCTTAAATCTGGTTTAGCAAATGCAAGTGGAGAGCCTGTACTCTCCTTTGTTGCCATGATGAAGTACCCCCTTGGTTTATCAGAATTCCTCCTAGAAAGCCATGCCAAAGGCCTTGGTGGACATGTGCATTGTAGGACGTGTCTTAAAAGAATTGCTCTGACTACTGTGGGGAGAACAGCAAGAGAAGAAGGGAGTCTGGGGACCAGAGCTGAGTCTACTGCAGTGGTCCAGGCAGAGAGAATGCTGTCTTGGACCAACTCTGTGGAAATAATGGGTCTGAGAAGTCAGTGGGTATTGGATACATATCAACCAGAGACAGACAGATTTGCTGGTGACTTGCCTGCGAAAAAGAGGAAGAGTAGAATAGGAGTTAAGGTATTTTAATTCTTTGTTTGAGTTTTCTCTGTAACAGCTAAAAGCATAAAGTTCTTTACTGAAATAGGAAATTTTCAAAATTGGCCACTTCCAGGGGGTAATGAGAGTTAGATTTTGCTCAGTTATGGGATTCACTTAATCGTGCAAAGAGATAGCTAATATCATTTCCATTTTACAGATGCTAGACTGAGGCTTGGTGTTTAGTGAAGGTTCTACAACCATTAAATGCCACAGTCCGTGACATGGACTCAGACTCTGACACTTAATCGGAAACCCCATCTAAATGGGCTCTCCTTGTGTTGGACCATTTACTGGAAAAGTCCAGGGTAGAAGTCTTCAGGCTTGGTCAAATGGAGAGGCTCAAGTGATAGCATCACAATATGGCTTCCTTCTCTGCTCTCCTCAGCTCAGCTTTCCTTTCTAGTGGCTCTAGTTCAGGTAGGTCTTCCTTCCTGGCACCTAGAGGAATGCCAGAAGTCTAGGTCCATGTTTATCCTTCCGGGCAACCCAGTCCTCTCCACTCCAAGACTAGGCTTGAGTGATGTGCTTGCTCACCCTGTGGCCAAAGTGATGTGATGTTTGACAGTCACGTGTCCACCCCATCAGCTTGGCATGCCTTAGATTCTCTAAGGAAAATAGGGTGCTGTTTTCAAGAGGTGGAATGATATATAGATATTTAGGTAGATAGATAGATAGATGGATTATAGATAGATAGACAGATCAGATATCCAATAAAGATAGCATGGAAAAGTAAGTATGGAGATATATTCATGATATGTTGTCAAAAATTTCTATTTCATCCTTTTCAGCATTCTATTTCTGTAAAAATAATTTTACTTCTAATATACATGATTCAAAGTTATGAAAAGCACACACATACACGCACATACACATGCACACACATGCACACACACTGACGTTTGTATCCCAGCAACTGACAGAAGGGATTCAGAACTGTTTGCCATGTTACTAAATGGGTAAATAAACGCCGGTCCTAATTGCAAACGCTCCTTTTTTCCTTAAGGCTTTAGGGAACTCGCGTTCTCGTTCTTCTTCTCAAAGCATCCGAGTTTTGCATATTTGAGGGTCGGGTGGTGCAGTGAGGTGGTGAGGCGCGCCGTCAACGTGGGTGGGACGTGCTCCTGGGAGACCCAGAGCCCAAGCGGAGTGCACATCACACTCATGGGGCATGCGGGGGCCGCCGGGGAGACATGCGCAGGGACAGTCAGGGTCTGCGCATGTCAGCCCCTGGGACTTGGCATGGTTTTAATTTTGACTGTTCTGGTCGAGAAGTCAGTGTTTCCTAATAATAGTTCCCTGCAGGGACACTTGCCCCTGGCGATCGCTTTAGGGTCCCATGAGCATGACCAAGTCGTTCAAAGGCTTGCATGTCCAACGGCTTTCTATCCGCCTACATGCTGAGGACACAGTGAGAGTGTGGTTTTTAACCTCAGCCTGGGCCTCTGACTTCTGCTGTCCACAAGCAACATGGAGCAGTTGCTGCTGAGCGTGTCTGTTGGCAAGGCGCTGGCCCATCTGGCCTATTTGCCCCCCGATACTAAGGCATGTGTCATCCGGGCGCAGAGGCAGCCACAGCAGCTGGGGTTTTGCTTGTCGGATGCAGGCTGTGCCATCAAGCTCCCAAGTCCTGGGGTGTCCTGACGCAGCCAAGGCCAAATCCATTTCCACAAGGTCGGTGGCTCTTCTCTGAGAACAGGGGAGAATGGCAGTCGGGGGCCTGATCACGCAGCTGCGCTGGGCAATCGGTCTTCGATGTGGCCATGGATTTTACAGTTAAAATAGAAAGCCGCACGCTGAGCA
Source organism: Corynorhinus townsendii (assembly GCA_026230045.1). Classification (NCBI taxonomy): domain Eukaryota; kingdom Metazoa; phylum Chordata; class Mammalia; order Chiroptera; family Vespertilionidae; genus Corynorhinus; species Corynorhinus townsendii. The sequence continues at coordinate 1,700,034 of JAPDVU010000005.1, forward strand.
AGGGAGGCATCGGCCAGGTCATAAATGTGCGTGATCAGATGAGTTCTATGCTTGCGACACACTCCTCACGTTTGTGACACTGGCCCGGCCTCCCTTGCTCGGGTCACCTCGAACGCAAGGAAGCCCACGAAGGTGATGCTAAGAACAACATTACCACGCACTGAGCCAGTCCTGATGTAGAGGGCCGCCTGGGAAGGCACGTGGGCATTTCTTTAAATTGTTGTCAGCTGAGCCCGAGGCCATTGGCAGAGCTGCTTCTCAGTTACACCCTCCCCAAGAAGGCGGGGGTGTTATCAGCACTGACTTTTTACCTTTGTCCAGGTGTAGGCCTAGCGGACTTTGATATGTAAATCCAGGCAAGCACCAGGAATGCTGGGGCCTACTCAAGAATGCAAACAAGCTCCTTTGATCCTAAGTTTTGGTGATACTTCCTGGGATTTGGGTATAAAATAAACTTGCTGAGTGGGCTAGGGGTCCCTGCCTCTCCATCAGAGAGGCTGGCGTCCCACCTGACCCCCAGCTTTGTTTCTATCTTCGTGTCTGGTCTCTTTCTTTCTTTTATTTCTCAATCCCTGGCCGCCTCCACTGAGAACCAGTTCCTTCATCTCTCTTTCCATGCTGGACGCGGAAAAGGGAGATCCCCGCCATATGTGGCCCCCGCCGCATCTGGCCCACCACACCTGTGGGCCAGGAGCTGTTCTAAGCAGTGTGTGTGTACTTGGTATCTACAACTGTTCTAAGATGGGGAAGAATGGAAGGCACTGAGGGTATGAAGGCAGGAGAAACCCTGAAAACAGAGGGGAAGCTGCAAGTTCTAGGAGGGCATCCGAGAGGGGAGCGTTGGCCTTCAAGATGATTTCTCAGCGGCGGCGGAGGGCTAATGCTGTTATTTACTGGACTTGGTGGGGTAAAGAAATGGATGAGACACCAAACCCAGAGACTGTGTAGATGAGGCTCTCAGTTTAAGGGAAACACATGAGTTTGTCTCGCTGTTCCCTTCAGAACTGTCTCCCTGGTTTTGGCAGAGGACAGAATGACAGGGGTGGATCAGGGATGCGCACGGCTTGCCAGGGAAGATGCTTTCCGTCAAGCGCTGTGCTCTCTCCGGGACACGTCTGGCTCTCTCCTCAGTTTCACTGACACTATCATCAGTTCTCAATGAAACTCTTCCCTTGGCACGTAGGACAAAGTCTGGTTCCCGTTCCACCTCTCTGAACTACCTTCCTATTCCCTTCTTCCCACCTCCCCCCGGCCCCCCCGGCCCCCGCCAGATCTCTCCTTCTGTCTATCAAACCTGGGTGTGTCCTAGATCTATCCTAGTAATTTCACCACCCATTTACCCACAGCTCCCTCCGCTCATCACGGTGGTCATGCCAACTCGGATTTTTGCCTCGCAATACATGTTTGTTTAGTTAAATTAATAGTTACAGATCTATAAATCTCTGACTTGCCAAAATTTTATAAATTAACTTTCGTAGCACATTCGGTTGCCAGTTTTTACATAGAAGAATCATGGACAACTTTTTTTTAATTACGTTTTTCTCCTTGGTAGACTACAAACAATTAAACGTGTAACATGTCCTACCTTCTTAAGTCTATAATTCTCATTCACATGTAAATGGAGAACACAGCCCATGCACTTCCCAGGAGAGGTGAAGTTGTAGCATCTCCCACTTGGCCAGGAATCTGGATTGCCTGCCCAGACCTGAGGGACGCCTTAGCGTTCCGAGTCTGAAGGAAAAGAAATGGATCCCAGGGGACAAACACTCGAGCGACTGGAGTGTGAACTTGTAAGAAATATGGATGAGCCCCAGGAATAGTAGCTCAACGTCAAGGTGACGACCTGAAGGAGTTCGTGTGCTACACAATGGTGAAATGGAAGTGACCTGGGCAGCCGGGAACGCGCCTGCTGCTGTGTTGGAACCTGTCAGCCATCCGGCAGCGGGGCAGGCAGGAGTCGGGGATGAAGCTGTCTGCCAGACAGTGACCTGATCACAGGGAGGCAGAGCTACACGGAGAGAAAACTCTCAGGTCGCAGTCTGCTGAGGCATCTTAGCTATGACAGCAGCCAACTCTAAGAAGTAAAGGCATGGGCTAACGTTTAAACACACATACACACACACTGTCCCAGGGTGTTTTAGACGCTAGAGAGTTGAGAAATGTTATTAAGATATATTCCATTTAAATATCTTCTCGGTGTGGTGCCATATTTGGCTGTTCATGTTTCGCATGAAGGGTTTTATATTTTGACCAGAAATCACTGCAGTGCTCCCTTCACTAGCGGAAGGCGTCAGCCAGGAGCTGGGTGTGGTGTGAGGACGAGGCTGAAGGCCAAAAGGCAGACAGTCAGAGGGATTAAATGCCCACCTTTGGCCTTTCCCTTTGCCTCATAGCCCACCCCGGTCCCCCCGTTAAGGCATCACTGGAACATGCTCAGCAGGGAGTGATGGAAGCAGCGTGCAGGGAGTTAGCTGGTCCTGGATCCCAGGCCGGGGAAGGTGCTGTTCCTTAGTACTAAGGCGTGTCTCACAGGTTTGGGTGGGGAGCACTTCCGCAGGCTTAAAAAAGATCAATAATGTATATGACCATAAATCCATTGCCCACTCTTCCCAAACTGCCTTGCGAACCTTTTAAATATGTGACTGTTCTGTGGGTGCGGGCCCCTCCCAGAAGCCTAGGACACATTTCTCTGGATGGCCCTGTGTTGATGGAGGAGGGCTTTCCTGAGGGTGAGCTGACGTGACATGCCACGCTTGCAGGTGCACAGTGTAAGGACTCCCTGTTTGTGTACATGGCAAGATGGCCCCCGACGAGTCTAGTTGGTGTTCGTCACACCCATCGTTACCAGTTCTTTCTTGTGGTGAGAACTGTTAAGCGCGACCCTCTTTGCACCTTGCAGATACACAGTGCAGTTGGCGGTCCTCCCCATGCTGCCCATTACCCGTCCATGACATTTATGTGTAACTGGAAGGCTGCACCCTTTTTAAAATTTCTCTTCTTGTTTTCTTTATTGATTCAGGTATTACATATGTGTCCTTATCCCCCCATCCTACCCCGCTCATGCCCTCAGCCCCCTGGTGTCTGTGTCCATTGGTTAGGCTTATGTGCATGCCCACAAGTCCTTTGGTTGACCTCTCCCCCTCCCCCCCTCCCCTGCCTGCCCTCTGAGATCTGACGGTCTGATGGACCCTTCTCACAGAGGCGTCGCGGAAGAAGTGGGAGCCATCTGTGACTCGCCGCTTTGTCTCGGTGTAAATCTCCCGGTGACCACCCTCCAGGGCCGCGTTGGCTTCGAGTTGGGATGGCTCAGGAGACTCAGTCACCCGCATCTGAGACTGGAAGGTTGGGGAGCTCTGCCTCTATCTGCCGCCCCCTCATCCTGACAGAGGCCTTGCAGGTGCCCGCGCCGGGGGTCCCTGCTCACCCCGTTCTGGTCCCCTCCGAGCCCAGACCCTGATGGAGGGAGGATTTGGGGGAATGATACTGAGTCCACCGCTCTTACTAGTTTCCCAGTCTTGAGGACTGAGGAGAACTAACCTGTGTGGTAGGAATGAGACATAAAGGGGGGGGGTTGGGGGGGCTGGGCGGGGGGGGGAGGCAGGGTGGGGGAGGCTCCCTGTGAATTCTAGGGCGATCACTGTTCTAAGGAGCTAACTGGAAAGCCTGGTACAAGGTCACTGGCCTGGAGAATGTTAAAAGTTCCATTATTTCGCCTTAATAAAAATACAATTCAATTAAGAATACAAGTAAGATTCCCATAGGTATCAAGGTTCAAAATCATGTTCACCCGTCAATTTTAATCATTGCACCGTTGAGTTCCTACCACATCGCTCCGCCATCCACCTGTCACCGAAAGGCCACAAAGAGGGGGTCCTGCTTTTTGTCAGGACCTGCTTCTCGTCACTGGAGAACTTAGGATTTTTAAAATATTTTACTTCATGAAAATGTTTGTTCGGAGAATGTGTTCAGGGGGCCTCAAACTACGGCCCGCGGGCCACAGGCGGCCCGCCGAGGACATTGATCCGGCCCGCCGGGTGCCGCTGCCTATCCTGCTTAGCAGCCGACTCGTCCCGGGCCCGCAGTGCGCATAGGAATTTGTTCATCGTTTTTTTTTTAACTAGAGTTCGGCCCTCCAACGGTCTGAGGGGCAGTGACCTGGCCCCGTTGAAAAAGTTTGAGGAGCCCTGGAGGTAGTCTGTTTTGTTTTTATCTGCGTGTGTGTAAGGTCCGCCCCATTATTTTTTCATGACACAGGGCTACTTAGTACTTTCAGAAAATCATCTCTAATTACTTTTGGGTTGTTTTCATCTGCTCCCTCTCTCTCTGACCTTCCCATTGGACACGTGTTCTGCTGGGCCTGTCCTCCCAGAAGCGACTAGTCATGCTCTTCCTCCTTTTGCATTTGTGCTGCTTTGGGAAGACGTTTCCCTGTGTTTCCATTTGGGCGGCGGGTTAGGGAGCATTCTCTACACTGATGGCCAGATCATTACGCTCTCTGGACGCTAAGAACCTGGCCACTCAGTGTGTGTGTGTGTGTGTGTGTGTGTGTGTGTGTGTGTGTGTGTGTATACATATATAAGTACTGAGTGTCCAGATGATTATCATCCCTGAACGCATAATAACCTGGCCACTCAGTGTGTGTGTGTGTGTGTGTGTGTGTGTGTGTGTGTGTATATATATATATATATATATATATATATATATACACACACACACTGAGTGTCCAGATGATTATCATCCCTGAACGCATAATAACCTGGCCACTCAGTGTGTGTGTGTGTGTGTGTGTGTGTGTGTGTGTGTGTGTATACACACACATATATATACATATATACATATATATATATACACACACACATATATATATACTGAGTGTCCAGATGATTATCATCCCTGAACGCATAATAACCTGGCCACTCAGTGTGTGTGTGTGTGTATACTGAGTGGCCAGATGATTATCATCCCTGAACGCATAATAACCTGGCCACTCAGTGTGTGTGTGTGTGTGTGTATATACACACACATATATATACATATATACATATATATATATACACACACACATATATATATACTGAGTGTCCAGATGATTATCATCCCTGAACGCATAATAACCTGGCCACTCAGTGTGTGTGTGTGTGTGTGTGTGTGTGTGTGTGTGTGTGTGTATTAGAGGCCCGGTGCATGAATTCGTGCATGGGTGGGGTCCGGCCAGCCTGGCCAGGGGGAGGGGACATGGGCAGTTGGCTGGCCTGCCTGCTGGTTGAACTCCTGGTCGAGGGGACAATTTGCATACTAGCCTTTCATTATAGAGGATATACACCGAGTGGCCAGATGATTATGTGTTCAGAGATCATCATTACCTGGCCGCTCCGTGTTTAGTGACTAATAAGACAGGGATGACAGAGGGCCCTCGTCGCTTATATTCTCAAAAACTGCCATTCTAGGTGGTACTTAGATACCCTAACCCCCTCCGTTTACTGCGGATTTGTTTTCATCACTGCAATTGTGTTATTGCAGGTACTCGATTCATGTTCTCAGAGGGCCCCTTATTGCACTATGATTGTTCCTCACCGTGCACGTAGCAGCCTATTCTTATTTCTCAGTGCAGCGTTCCCGGTCCCTGCCTCTGAGGACATCAGTTCAATGAAGAGGTGACATTCGAATACAAACCCGACCTCTGAGCCCGGGATGATGTTTCCCTTCGTGCCGTCCTCATCACCGCCTGTGTGCGTCCTCGCTGTGGGAGTGCTGAGCGCTCCATTCACGCTTATAAATGAGGGCTCAGGCGGACTGGCAGGGTCCTCTGTAGTGTTCGTGTGTGTACCCAATGGGCTCTGCTCTGGGGCTCCGGGGCGTGAAGGGTAAGGTGGGCTCTTTCATCGGCGCACCTTCCTCAGATCGCACAGGAGGTAGGGCGAGCCCGGCCGCGGCGCAGGGGCTGAGCGCCGGCCTGTGAGCCAGGAGGCCACGGTTCCGTTCCCGGTCAGGACACACGCTCGGGTGCGGGCTCGGTCCCCAGTGCGGGGCGTGCAAGAGGCAGCCGATCCGTGGTTCTCTCTCATCTTTGATGTTTCCATCCCTTTTCCCTGCTCCCTTCCTCTCTCTGAAATTAATAAAAACATATTAAAAAGAAAAAAAAAGTAGAAAGTACCAAAAAAGTCTGACTCTTTACTCTGAAAACCGAGCGTTTGTTTATCTCACTGCGCCATCCCATAGCTGCTTCCTTTTTCCCTGAGCATCACTGTTCTTCTGCATCGCCTTTCCTTCAATGAAAGAGCTAAGTTTGGGAAGCGTGGACCGTTTTGTTATTGGGCAGGAACTGTAGGATGCCACCTTCTCTTCCTTGCTGTGGGCTGCTGTGATTTCAGTATTGGGATCTGGAAACCTATTTTCACACCGTTCAAAAGGTGTTAAAAATAAATTTCCTAGTCAGGAAAAAAATAGCCTCCTGGTTAAATGAATTAAACGATCCCCTGCACCTAGCAGGCACCATGTAGAATCCATTAGGCATTTGGGGAACTTCATTTCCACAAAGCTTGTGCGGTCTGACACTCAGCCGGTTGGTTACGTCAGCCCAGGTCCTCGAGCAGAACTGCAAGGCCTGTGTGCAGGCCGCTGCCGCAATGGTCCCGCAAGGTCGCCTGTGCGGGGAGAAGCCACCGGCGCCTCGCCATGCTTCTGCATGCCATCGCTGTGCTGAGGCCTTATGAGATGGGAGAGGCGTCTTCTGTCCGGGAAACTCAACGCCTGTAATTCAAACGTAAGAACCATTCCACAGATAGAAGCATCGTTTAAAACAACGGGGGGATAAACCAACAAACTGGTAACAACGTAAAATACCAACTCGAATCTTTTCTTCGTCATTGCATGGGATTCATGGAAGGTGAAGAATAAAGTACAAGTGCCGTTTTTACAAATGATTAATTGAGGGCATTGTTGATGTTTTCTTTTATAACCCAAACTAGTGCAATGACGTACAGAGAAGCAGGTGAGGACAGGCTTTGGAGAGTCAGCATCACAATTCCCCTAAGCAGCGGTCGCCAACTGGTGGTCCGTGAGGTACAAAAGGTTGGCGACCGCTGATCTAAAAAATGTAACGAGATTTATAAAGAAATCACCTTTGAGTTCCAAATACCTGGGTCCTTCTATTCCTCTCTCTCTTTTATTTTTAATCTTCACTCAAGGATATTTTTCCATTGATTTTCTTTCTTTTTTTAAAATATATATTTTATTGATTTTTTTACAAAGAGGAAGGGAGAGAGAGAGTTAGAAACATCGATCAGCTGCCTTCTGCACACCCCCCGCTGGGGATGTTCCCGCAACCCAGGTACATGCCCTTGACCGGAATCGAACCCGGGACCCTTCGGTCCGTATGCCAACAGTCTATCCACTGAGCCAAGCTGGCTAGGGCTTTTCACTACCATCTTACTAAACATTGTACTGTCTTATGTGTACTGACATTTCCCTCACCTTCATGTAGTGTCCTCTGAATAACCAACCCTGTAAGATGATTAGATAAAAGAGTTGTTTTCACACCCATTTTAGATGAGAAAAAACTAAGTTTATTACTGAAAAATTGAGCTTAGAACCCAGATCTTTTTATTTCACAGCTAATATGCCTCACAGCTCAATGTGCTCTCAACATTTTAGATACAAAGAGTGAAGGACAACCTCAGTGCATTGAGGAAGCTCAAATTTTCTCAGTCTGTTTTTATATTCCTCGCAAAATCTGTTTTATCCTATTCTTGTGAATCAAACCATAAAGCCTGTCTCATTTATGAATTCATTACTTGATAATGAGTGATACATAAATTTGTAAAACATAAGATATCATTTAAATGCTTCGAAATAGTAGTTATTCCTTAGTTGACTTCATTTTTAATTTTGAGTTTTTTAGTTCTCAAGTACCATATTGCTTAAAATGATAATCTCATGCAGAATAGATGAGCACAACCTATAAAATATAGGGCATACCCAGATTCAGAGATGAGAGGGATTCATCAAATTTCAAAACTTCTTTAAAATATTAATTTCATACCAAGATAATAAAACTCATCTAAGTCCATATTAATAGCATTCCTTTTTCATATGTTAGTACTCCAAGGTAGGCTGACAGCTCCATCCCTCATATCAACATAGGCGTGTGCTCAATTCAGAGAGGCTCGAAGAGGTGTGCGCTCGCGCAATTGACAATGTGTGTTCCCAGTGCCGCCCAGGTTACAGGCATTGGAAAGCGTGTTGTCAGTTCTTGCTTTGTGTACGAGAATGCTTATTTTTTTTAAAGAGCTGATTTAACACCAACCGATTGAAGTTTTTGTTTTTATACTTCCCCAAGATCTAAGCATTGTATTTAATTTAAAGAGGAAGAGGGTTCACAGCACTAGTTGCTTACCTACTAAGTGCCCAGCCACTTTATACATTTTCGTCACGTTTACACTTTCCGGTGATACCCGCTACCCCTTCGAAGTGTTTCTGAACATATTACACGTCAACTTCCCCCAAAGAGTCAGGACTCTGCATGGGAAACCATTTCACTCGTTGGAAAGCTGTAGGACATCACCCCACGGACACCCTTCGGCTGCCTCGAATCCTAAACAAAAACACAGTACAGAGTGTGTGCACTATTTCTACACGTGACCAAGTGAGAGAGAGGCAAATGGATCATTGGTTAGCATGCGAGGGATGCGGACTGATTTTAGTGTTCGTTTTCATTGTTCTGCCACCTAACTGCCCATTTTAACAGCGGGAGAGGGCGGTGGGCTGGAGGCCATGTTTGCGAAGTGGCAGCCCTGCTCCTAACTGCTGCGGGCCAGTGAGCAACTTTCCCTGGAACTGGTCCGGGCTAACACGCAATGTTTTTATCTTACTAAGAAAACATGGCATTCTGCTCTTGGTAAACATGTTAAAACAAACAGATCCTATCAGAAACATGTCTCACGTTGAAAATACTGGGCCTAAATTTTTTTTTAATCTGAGAAAGAAAGAATGTGGTCATTCTGATGCCCCGAAAAAAGACTCGATTAATCACAGCCATTTCTTTATTGTGAGGAACCAGTCTTAAATAAAAATTAATCAGCCCTGACCGGTTTGGCTCAGTGGATAGAGCATCGGCGTGCGGACTGAAGGGTCCCGGGTTCGATTCCGGTCAAGGGCATGTACCTTGGTGGCGGGCACATCCCCAGTAGCAGGTATGCAGGAGGCAGCTGATCGATGTTTCTCTCTCATCGATGTTTCTAACTCTCTATCCCTCTCTCTTCCTCTCTGTAAAAAAATCAATAAAATATATTAAAAATAATAATAAATAAAAATTAATCAAGTGGTGGCGGATATGTGGGAACCGTCCAGAAATGGTACAATATTATGCCCTCATTTCATGACTTCTTTGCATGGACTCCTTTTTTTATTTTTTTAAGAGATGGAGAGTGAGACTTTGGGACAATTATAAACGTGTATCTTGAACGAGGGAATGGACATTCTTAGAAGCTGGGCCTGGATCCGCGTGAGCGAACATTAAGGCAGCAGCAGCAGCAGCAGAACGCTGTCGCCTGAAGGCCATTTCTTCCTTCCGTCAGCCAGTGCTGGCCCAGCTCCCTGAGTGTCCCACGCATTGGATGCGGTGTAGATACACATACAAGCGAGATCAATACGATTCTTCAAAATTCAACCCCCACGACTGTCACAGTCAATGAGCAAAGGGCCCCAAACCATCTGGACCCGTAAGGAATGTGCTGAGGAAGCAGAAAGGAGTCCTGGGGCGGCTCTGCGGGGCTGGGGGGTGGGGGGTGGGGGGTGGGGATGGGAGGGGATGCTTTGCGCAGACCCAGAGCTGAGTCCTGAGGGCTTTTCCAGGACAGACCAGGCGGGAAGGGAAGCACAGCGCCGCGATGATTTGGGCTTTTGTACAAACAACACCTCCAAGGGAGAGCCGGTGTCTGAAGGGGACTCCTAGAAAAACTGAGGTCATCCCCTGCCTCTGGCCTGCTCACCTGGGACCTCGAGGGCAGGAATGCTGAGTGAGTGCCGGGTTTGCAGCATCCAGGATGCAAAGGATGAAAAGGACCCCCCCTCCTCCCACTGTGATTCACTCGGGGGACATCAGTCATCCCTCGCCATCCCTAGCTGCCCGCCACCTCCACCCGCGGACCCCAGCACTGAGCCGTTGCGAGTTAAGTCTCAGGTGTCGTGGACAAACAAGTCCTCTTTTTTTTTTTTTTATGTTCTTATGGATTTTTAGAGAGAGGGGAGGGGAGAAGAAGAGAGAGTAAGAGAGAAACATCGCCCATCAGCTGCCTCCTGCAAGGCCCACACTGGGCATGGAGCCCGCACCCCAGGCAAGTGCCCCCTCGGGGGATGGAGCAGGTGGCCTCCTGGTTCCTGAGTGGATGCTCAGCCGCTGAGCCACACCAGCCGGGCAACACGTCCTCTGTGGAATGCCAAACGCCCCGGCACGCTTACACCCGACACACAGGACGAGGAAAAGGGGCCTAGGCAGACCCCGCGTCCTTCCCAATGCCGGCAGGCCTGCGATGATTGTGCGCATTCCCCTTAGCAAATCCTCACGTTCACTCCCAAAGTTATATCCTTCACAGATTAAATTCTATCCGAGAATGAAATTCTCAGAGCATCCAAGTGCTTATTAAGTCCATACGTTGACTATGTTTATGGTTCTAAGTTCTTATAACTACATATGCACAGTCAGTCCCATTTCCTTTCACACGGCTGATGTATTTGTTTTCCTTTCCTCCAAAGTTCGTTCATCTACAACATTGTTCCATTTGATCAGTATTTACATCCCGCACCACTTTCTCTTGAAGTTTGCGCGGAATAATTAATCTCCTTCCATTCTTATCCACAGCCTCCTGTGTGGGAGCTAATAATAATAAGCCATCAATGGGAGTGTCATTAGGGTTCCGCCAGGCACTGGCAGCAGAGCGCTCCCCTGGCAGTGCTGGTGGGCAGAGCACGCACCAGGGGGCAGAGCAGGCCCTAGGGGAGCAGAGAGGCACTAGGGGAGCAGAGCAGGCACTAGGGGAGCAGAGCAGGCACTGGAGGGGGGGGCGGGGGGGGGCAGAGCAGGCACTAGGGGCAGAGCAGGCACTAGGCAGGGGAGAGAGCAGGCACTAGGGGAGCAGAGCAGGCACGGGGGGGGGGCAGAGCAGGCACTAGGGGGGCAGAGCAGGCACTAGGGGGACGGAGCAGGCATGGGGGGGGGGCAGAGCAGGCACTAGGGGAGCAGAGCAGGCACTGGGGGGGGGCAGAGCAGGCACTAGGGGGGCAGAGCAGGCACTAGGGGAGCAGAGCAGGCACTAGGGGGGCAGAGCCGGCACTAGGGGGGCAGAGCAGGCACTAGGGGGGCAGAGCAGGCACGGGGGGGGGGCAGAGCAGGCACTAGGGGGGAGAGCAGGCACTAGGGGAGCAGAGCAGGCACTGGGGGGGCAGAGCAGGCACTGGGGGGGGCAGAGCAGGCACTAGGGGGGGAGAGCAGGCACTAGGGGAGCAGAGCAGGCACTAGGGGCGGGAGCAGAGCAGGCACTGGGGGGGCAGAGCAGGCACTAGGGGGGCAGAGCAGGCATCAGGCGGGCAGAGCAGGCACTAGGGGCGGGAGCAGAGCAGGCACTGGGGGGGCAGAGCAGGCACTAGGGGGGCAGAGCAGGCATCAGGCGGGCAGAGCAGGCACTAGGGAGGGCAGAGCAGGCACCGGGCGGGCAGAGCAGGCACTGGGGGGGGGGGCGGGCAGAGCAGGCACTAGGGGGGAGAGCAGGCACCGGGCGACTGCATTTAAGGTGAAAGTGATGCTGAGAGTTGTTTGCCTTGAGGTTCTGCTTCAGTAACTGGAGAGGCTTCTATGCACCTCCCCCTCGCCCCCCTCCCCCGCCAGGGATGACGACATAAACTGTGGGAAAGCATTTACACAAACTGCGTGTAGGGGCCCTGATGGTGTTGCTCAGTGGATAGAACATTGGCCTGTGGACTGAAGGGTCCCGGCTTCGATTCCTGGTCAGGGCACATGCCCGGGTTGCAGGCTCAGCTACAGTGGGGGGGCATGTAGGAGGCAGCTGATCCATGATTCTCTCTCATCATTGATGTTTCTCTCTCTCTGCCTTCTTCTCTGAAATCAATAAAAATATGTTTAAAAATAACATGGTTTTTGGATGTCAGCTCTGCCTGACTCGGCTGGCACTGTGTACTTGGGTGCTGTCAGCCAGCGGCCAGCTCAGGAGCTGAGCAGGGACCATGCCCATCAGAGCAGCAGGTCACCCGGAACCCCGTGCCCATCAGAGCAGCATTCTCCCGGGACCCCGTGCCCATCAGAGCAGCAGGTCTCCCGGGACCCCGTGCCCATCAGAGCAGCAGGTCTCCCGGAACCCCGTGCCCATCAGAGCAGCATTCTCCCGGGACCCCGTGCCCATCAGAGCAGCAGGTCACCCGGAACCCCATGCCCATCAGAGCAGCATTCTCCCGGGACCCCGTGCCCATCAGAGCAGCAGGTCACCCGGAACCCCATGCCCATCAGAGCAGCATTCTCCCGGAACCCCGTGCCCATCAGAGCAGCAGGTCTCCCGGAACCCCGTGCCCATCAGAGCAGCAGGTCTCCCGGAACCCCGTGCCCATCAGAGCAGCATTCTCCTGGAACCCTGTGCCCATCAGAGCAGCATTCTCCCGGGACCCCGTGCCCATCAGAGCAGGATTCTTCCGGGACCCCGTGCCCATCAGAGCAGCAGGTCTCCCGGAACCCCGTGCCCATCAGAGCAGCATTCTCCCGGGACCCCGTGCCCATCAGAGCAGCAGGTCACCCAGAACCCCGTGTCCATTAGAGCAGCATTCTCCCGGAACCCCGTGCCCATCAGAGCAGCAGGTCACCCAGAACCCCGTGCCCATCAGAGCAGCATTCTCCCGGGACCCCGTGCCCATCAGAGCAGCATTCTCCCGGGACCCAGTGCCCATCAGAGCAGCAGGTCACCACAGCTGCCCCATCGCTGTCTCCTGAGACGCGGGAGAGCCCAGTCTCTAACCCGATGTCAGGTGCTCAGGCTGCGGCCTTGTTCCTGTTTAATGAAGAGCTGCTGTTATTGGTGCACGTATTTATTTTAGAAGAGAAATGAGGCAGAAATCACTGTTCTTTAATCTCTTTAAAGAAGAAAACAGTGCCCTTGAAGCAAGACTACGAGGGTTATGAGTTTACACAGTAATCTGGGAAAAAGGCCTACTCAGGCAACTAGCATCCGCAAAGCCCTAGCTCAAGGAGTAAAACATACTTTTTCAATAACTAAGCTTGATCCGTTTAGAAGTAGGGGTGATAGAGATTATTTAATATATACTACATAGTGTATATATATTACTTATGTATATCATTTAATATATAGTATGTCCATATATAATTGCAGATGATATATAGAAAATATATATTATAGATCATATTAAATGTTAGTTATATATATATCTCTACATATTTGTGTGTGTGTGTGTGTCCCAAAAATTTCAACAAATAATGACTTACATGTAAATTGTTTATAAAAATAATACCCCTTCAGGGAATGTGCCCACCAAACAATGGGTCCCTCTCACACCGATGTTTCTCTCTCTGTTTCTCCCGTCCCTTCCAAAGGGTCTTTGCAGATTAAGCGTTTTGAGATAAAGAGATGATCTGGATTATTTGAGGCTCACATCTAATGACTAGTGTCCATACAAGGAAGCAGAGGAAGAAATGATGTGGCCACAGAAACACAGATGGGGTGACGTGGACACACGTCAAGAGGCACTTGGAGCCCCCAGAAGTTTAGCATAAATGTCTGTTGTTTGAAGCCGCCGAGTCTGTGGGGCTTACGGAGAGCTGCCCTTGGAGGCTAGCAGTGCTGTGGTCCTTGCTGGGACCCGGGAGAGAAAGCCTGGGGTGGAGTTCCCATCATGCCGAGTGCGGTGCAGGCTGAGTGCAGTGCAAGCCGAGTGCAGTGCAGGCCGAGTGAAGTGCGGGCCAAGTGCAGTGTGGGCTGAGTGTGGTGCAGGCTGAGTACAGTGCAGGCCGAGTGCAGTGCAGGCTGAGTGTGGTGCAAGCTGAGTACAGTGCAGGCTGAGTGCAGTGCAGGCCGAGTGCGGTGCATGCCGAGTGCAGTGCAGGCTGAGTGTGGTGCAAGCTGAGTACAGTGCAGGCTGAGTGCAGTGCAGGCCGAGTGCGGTGCATGCCGAGTGCAGTGCAGGCCGAGTGCGGTGCATGCCGAGTGCAGTGCAGGCTGAGTGTGGTGCAAGCTGAGTACAGTGCAGGCCGAGTGCAGTGCAGGCCGAGTGCAGTGCGGGCCGAGTGCAGTGCGGGCCGAGTGCAGTGCAGGCCGGGCCGGGAGCCAATTATACTTGTTCTGTAGCAAACGTAAGTGCTATATGCTCTTACCATTCTTACTGAGATTTTGCACATTTTGTTGAGTAAATGCCTTATTTCCTGCATGTCCTAAGACAACTTCCAGATACTTTAAATAGTGTTTTCTTTTATTTTTCTTCTTACTTTTCACCAATTCAGGTGGTTTTGCTGAGGAGCTGCCCTGCGATCCCCCAGCTGGCGTTGCAGAGAGGGTCTCCCCGAGCCCGTGAACGTCCCCGCCCAGCTCAGCCTCCGACAGCACAAGTAAGTGAAACGGAGACCTTTACGTCAAAGAACACACCTTGTCAGCATATGGTTGGTCTTAGTTTCCATATGTTTTTTTTGGGGAAAAAATAACAACCAAAAAAACCAACACTAAATGCTATGCTGGTCTGTTTGTTGAAAGTATGTTGTTCTCTTTCACAAACTCCTCTGGCAAGAACAGAAACATGCCATTTGCTTAAAATGAAGTACTCTTCAGCAGTCTTATCTAGTTTTTGTTGTTGTTTTTTTAATTCCTAACGTTGTATTCAAATAGTGAGGTCTTGCTCTCACCGTCTGCCAAGCAAAGGCCCTCATACTCCTTGGGTATTGGCAAAACTAGTTTGTTCAAGAAAAAATAATAATCTTAGCTCTGCCTTTTTATAGTCTTTGTAAGCATATAATTTGAATGCTATTCCATCAGGGCTAAAATATGTCAGACGTTAAGGTTTTTATAACCCTAACCAAGAGATAAAATTTCTATGTTATCATCTGCTGGATTTCTACCTAAATAATGCACATACCTCTTCAATCAACTGCCCCGTGTTCTTGCCTTTTAGGGAAGGGATTTTAATATTTTATTGCTTTTTCCAAGTCCTGCATAGAGCGTCGCAGACATGATTGATGTTCCAGAGAACTATGCTAAGAGATGGGCTAACTATTCATTTATCTAGCTTTCTCAAATCTGAGAACTCTGTTTCCAAATCACTTTAGATTGTGAAAAGTCACCAACATAAAATATGTATTACTTACAAAAATGTGAGACAGATTCTTTCCACGTGGACTAACGTCAGTGACAAGAATGAGTGTCCTTATATTGTCGGTAATAGGCATGAACAGACATGAACAGGCATGAACAGGCATGAATAGGCATGAACAGACGCTGTCTCTTTGTCATGGCTATAACCACTCCAAATGTATGTAATAGTAACATCTCGTAGGCTCCCAGAAACTAGGTGGTCCAGGAGCCTTCTTTGTCACACGCCTTCCTATTTAATTGCATCTGAGACCTGTCAAGATTTATTAATAGCTGAAAATCACTTTGCATCTGAAGACTGTCACAACAGCCTGATCATTATTAATTTATGTGGGGAAATGCCAGACCCGGAAAGAAAATTGAACTCTTTCCAAGACCAGGAGCATTTTAAAATGTTCATATGTATAAGCTGTGTTGCTTTAAAAATTAAATTAGAGAAGTTGGCAGGTACTTATTTGTTCAGCATAAGACTCAGGGTTCCAAGTTTGGGCGTTCCGATGTTTTGGTAGCTTACAAGAAAAATAGTCTTTCCAGTCCCCACAACTATGTTGCATATGTATTGTGAAAGGTCTGACGAGAGATAAAAATACGTTTTTTTAAATAAATTGTGTTTTTAGAAGAAGCATACAACCTAAAGCATTCTAGTGAGAAACAGTAATAGTAACTTCGAGACCAATCTAGATGAGTGTGTGGGAGCTGTGGACGTAAGACTTTTCAACTCTTTTAGAAATAACTTCCTGATGTTTTGGAGAACTTCCTCTCCAGGACAGTTTTCCTGAACAAATAATCGGTGAACACGTATCTCTTCTTTGCTTTGGTTTCCAACATTACACAAAGGCAAACTTTCCTGAGAGGCAGGAAAGCGGAAGCCTTGCATCTCATTGGCGTTGTCCCATGAAATGTAACGGATGAACAAGGGTCAGCGGCGGTGAATACACCGCTCGTCCGTCCGTTCCGGCTTGTGGTGATTCCCAACATGCTAAAGAGCCCAGACTCCGTTTGATGCAATGAGCCGTCCTTGGGGAGAAGCGATGAAAACAAAGGCACGCACGCCAAAGCTTTAGAACTCCCCCGTAAAACCTGGACCGTGCGAAGCGTTACCTAAGCCCAGGTCCCCCAACAGTGGTGGCTACAAAGTCCCTCCACACTTTCGCTTTGTGAAGTCTTCCTAGCACTTCGGGCTCCAGGAAACCATTTGTCACGAAGAGACGCTCTTCCCCAGGAGACTCGGCTAAGCCGCCCTGTCTGCTCTTTTATTGGCTTTCTTCGAACGGGCGGCCGGCTTCCCGGAACATCGGTGACCAGGCCCCCAAATGTTACCCTTGGCCTCAGAGATGGTTTCGCTGAGATGAGAGTGGCTCCTTTGGTAAGGGGCTAGGCCCGGAGCTCCACCTTCCCCACCGGCTAACGGAGACGTCCGTCCCCTGAGCGCGAACCACACCTCTGCGCCACCCACCCGTGGGTCGCCCATCCTTCCTGTGAAAGGCCAGGCCCGGGTCACCTGCCACCAGCACCCTGACCTTCCCATCTGCGATGCTCTCCTTTTGACTCAAATCTCTGCTGACCTGGTGTGTTTTTGTCTTTGAGGACATCACATGCGGTAAATGTTTTTATTTTTGCTTAGCAGTATGCTGTTTTTGTACAGTGAATTATTCCTGGGATGGTGAATTTCAATGTGTCCACTCCGCTAGGCCACACGGTGTCCAGATTAAATATTGTCTCTGGGTGTGTCTGAAGGTGCTTTCAGAGGAGATCAGCGCTGGCGTTGGGGGCTCCTCCGAGTTCATTGCCTCCCCAGGGTGAGTCGTCAAGGTCCTGAATTTTAGACCAGAGCAGGGAAAGGCGGTGTTGGCTGCCCTGCTCCCCGCCCCCTTCCGCTGGGACGTCAGTCTCCTGGCTTGGATTAGGATTTATACTGTCAGCTTCCCGGGTTCTAGGTCTTGGGATTTGGACTGGAATTACACCTCCAGCTCCTTGAGTCTCAGTTCACAGACAGCGGACTGTGGAACTTTTTGCCCTTTGTCATCATGGGAACAAACTCCTCATTTTATACATACGTATATGATTTTATATATTAACTAGAAGCCCGATGCACGAAGATTCGTGCTAGAATGGGCTTTCCTTTACCTGGCTGCCCACACCGCCTTTCCACTCCGGCTCAGCCCTTTCTGCTCAGGCCCCGGAGCCACCTCTTTCCACTCAGGCCCCGCCTTCCCACGCTGCCCAGAGGCCCTGAAAGACCAGGGGTGGGGCAGAACACCTGCATCGTCGCCATGGCAACGACGCAAGCATCCCACCTCTGTCACTTGGTGACTGAGTATGCAAATTAACCACCATCTGTGTTCGGCTAATTTGCATACCATTCCTGATTGGCTGCTGGTGTGGCGGAGGTACGGTCAATTTACATGTTTGTCTGTTATTAGGTAAGACTAGAGGCCCAGTGCACAAAATCCATGCACTCAGGGGGATCCCTCAGCCCAGCCTGTGCCCTCTTGGAGTCTGAGAGCCTTCGGGGGATGTCTGACTGATGGCTTAGGCCCACCCCCCACAGGCGGATCTAAATCAGCAGTCAGAGACATCCTTAGCACTGCCGTGGAGGCAGGAGAGGGTCCCGCCACCGCTGCTGCGCTCGCCAGCTGGGAGCCCGGCTTGTGGCTGAGCAGAGCTCCCCCTGTGAGAGCGCACTCACCACCAGGGGCCAGCTCCTGCATTGGGCGTCTGCCCCCTGGTGGTCAGTGCGCGTCATATTGACCAGTCATTCTGCTGTTTGGTCGATTTGCATGTTAGCCTTTTATTATATAGGATTATTCATGTTGTTTCTCTGGAGAATCCTCATACAATTCCCATGCAAGATTCACTTATTTTTTATTTTCTACGATCATTTACTCGAAAAGCAATAAAATACTTTTTTTCTAAATACTCCTTAAAGTTAGAAAATAGATCATGTTTTCCTTTTTTAATTAAATTTAGTGGGGTGACATTGGTCAACATGATCCTATAGGTTTCCGGTGTGGGTTTGTATGTTACCAGATCTGTATGTTGCACCGTGTGTCCACCACCCAGAGTCACATCTTCTGTCACCATATATGAGGACCCCCTTCCTTCTGCCCTTGAGGTTGGCTGGAAGGTATGTACTTTTTTACACACTAAATACTTAAGTGTCCAATATCGTGTTTTGGATCTTAAGTCCAACTTTACTCACGTGTTTTATCCGGTGTTAAAATTCTTCCCACTACTCCCACATTCATTTCTAGATACTTTCCGTCACTGAATACAAATGAGTCACTCCGGGCTTTTGCTTCCAGACCTTCTCCTTTGCCGTCCCACCTCAAGGTCTTTGCGCATCTTTTCCCCGCTTTATAAAATGTTTCTTTTTCCACTGGTTCCCCTCCTCTCCGCCCCCCAAGCCTGGCTTGTCCTCATTTATCTTAAGTCCTCACTTCCAAGTTTACTTCTCCGTAGAAGCATTCCCTGGCCATTCCTCATCTTGAAAACCAGATTCAAGATGAATCTAATAGCACTCTAATACACACACGTAGCGATCTTTACGTTCATGCCACTCATCAAATTATATTTTTGGTAAAGCATTGTATCAAACCCGATTTGCAGAAGGCCTGTTTGCATTACACACACACACACTATATATATGTGTGTGTGTGTGTGTGTGTGTGTGTGTGTGTGTGTATATATATATATTTTTTTTTTTTTAATTCAGCTGGTAAGTAGTGAAGACAAGACAGCCTGATACCAGGAAACTAAGATTAAGACCTTGCATTGAATTCATAGGAAGCTGTTAAAAGACAAGCACTTCACGTACAGATACCACGATGGAAGAAAGTGTCTGAAGGACCAACCAGTAGTGTCTTGCCAGCCCCAGGGAAATTGCTCCGCATTATAAACTGGATAAAAGAGGGTTATAAACAACCCAGAAGGACGAGCCACCCTGTGCAGAGCAACATGAAATAGTCGTAAATGCTGGCTGAGTGAGACACATTCTTTGGCAGCATTAGAGACAAGGTCAGCATTTGAGAGAGAAATTAGCCATTCAAAAAGGCAATAAATCGTAGAACAGCAGTCAGAAAGGATTTAGAGCTATTTCTGAAAGCCATTCTTGAACATTCCTGAGAGTTTTAGAAGGTTTGGACGTAGTTACGTGTCATTAAGTTCTTTTTCTTTTCTTAAAAATGTTATCAGCTTTGTGCTAGAACTCTGAAAGATGTGATGCCAACCAGTATAAGATGCCACTCAGCTAACTAAGGAATTGTTTGCTCCTGGTGCAACACATTTTCTCAGCGTAGAAAAGTGGACGGACCTTGGAGAAAAGACGGATGTTGTTGTAATTCTGAGTCGGAGACGGACGTCAGCGGGGAGGACCCTGGAATCTGAGCTTCAATCCATAAGCAAAGGGCCTGGCTGGCTGGCTGGGCTGGATGGAGCATTGTCCCTACCGAATAAAGGCTGTGACTTTGACCTCTGGTCAGGCTACATACCGAGGCTGTGGGTTCAATCCCAGGTTGGGGCACCTACAGGAGGCAGCCGATGTACGTTCTCTCTCATATCGATGTTTCTCTCTCTCCCTCTCTCTCTCTCTTCCTCTTCCTCTCTCTAAAAATCAATGAAAACATATCCTCGGGTGAGGATTTTTTAAAAATTAATAAGCATGGGAAAGAGGTAGTTTCTCCGTAAGGAGGATTCCAACATTGTGATTGCTTAAGGGAAGAGGGAGGTGAACCAGAGCCTACGGTATTGAGCCAGGGCATCTGAAGGGGCCGTGAGACTGGTATCTCAGATGGGTGATCCTCTCCGGCTCAAAATAAAAATAAGTGGCAAACAACAAGCAGAGGCACATCTTCTCTGGATTAGAGCATCTTCAATTAGGGCCCCAGTGGTTACTCACGTTAAGATCAACAGAGATGAGCTAATATAAAAAACAGTCAACTTTATAAGAAAACAATATTTTTAAGGAGAGAGCGAAAAACAAGAAATATTGCCATTAATTCTATATGTGATATAGTTAAAGCAATGAAAGACACGATCATATATATGTGGAATGTTTAAAGAAATAATAAGTGCAATGGCAAAAATAAAATGAAAAAGAGGAAAGATCATTCAAAATGACCAGATAAATTTGAAACAGAGCACATAGAACTTTCAGCAATGAAAATAAAGTTATATATAATTGTTGAAATAAAAAATTCAAGGTGGACAAACTAATGGCAATGACCTAGAATATATATCTAAAATAATGATCTAAAGCTGCACCTAAAACATTTTTCAAGGCACAGCACAGCGAGGCAAAGTTTCATAAAAATATGAAAAGAATTACAAAGATAAGGAAGACAGAATGAGATTGTCCAACACAATGCCTACTTTAAGTCCCAGAGATAAAAGCTAGAACAAACAATACAAATTCAATCTTAGAGAAATAATAGCTGAGAGTTGTTTAAATATAATAAAGGATATGAATCTATAGATACAGGAGGCATTATGTGAATAAAACGTGATACAGATAAAAATACATATTTACACACATCGTTATGAAAATTGTAGAACATAACGCAAAATGAGAAAACAGTAACAAACGAACAAACAAAAAAACGCAGAAAAAAGACAGGCTGTCTACAAAACCAGTGACAAGATGCCGAATTCTCAGCAGCAAAAATGACAGCCAGGATAGAGAGATGTCTCTGAAGTGCTGAGAAGGAATCATTGACAACCTCAAACAGAATAGCAGGCAACAATCCCTTCCAAGAAAAAGAGTAAAGTAAGTGTCTTTTCAAATATACAACAGTTGGAAGAAGTTACTACCACTGTATCAGGACCCAGTTTACTGCTAAAAGGTGTGCTTCGGAAAGGTGGATAAACACCGTGGGGCGAGAAGCCCATGGGTACTGGCTGACACGTAGCTACATCGGCTGCAGCAGTGGCTCCTGGCCCGGTCAGGGAGGCTTGGCGGGTGACACTGGGCATGGGAGATGCAGCGGCTTCTCCTCTCAGGGGGTGCGAGTTTCTAACCCTCCCTGTAAGGTGAGGCTTCCTACGGAAGGGAGTGTCACAGGAGCCCTGCTGAGGGTGGGAGGGAACGACTGTGGAAATGTTAGGAAAGACTCTAGGGTTAGGCTTCCTCCGGATCCTTCAGGACCTCCAAGATAGCCTCTTTCAGCGACCGGAATGCTTGTGTTCGCTTCTGTCGTTTGGCTGAGTGATCTAAACAAAGGTGAGAGCTACTTTAGTAAAGGGCCATTAAACTCCTTTCACCGAAATCCATCCGAGACCGTGGAACTCCAAGCATATAAATTAAACATTGATTTGGGAAATCTCAGAAGCCGGGTTACCTCCACAACGCATAGGTTGACGCGTGTCAAAAGGAAGCGTCACCGTACTGTTGGTGCATGACATGCTTCGGTTTTCCTCCGAACCTTTTACATGCAGGGTGCCGCCCTACAGCATCAGCAAGGCGTCCAACCAGAGACACGCGGTGGAAGCCCAGCGGTGCCCCGTGTTCTGCTGGAGGGAGGAAAGCAATGACTTCGAGGAATGTGACTTACAAAGTAAAGCAATTCTCTAAAGGTTGGGGATAGGACATGCTGAGAATCGTGGCTTCCTATATATATGCTATTTTCCTCCTGATCAGACATTTTTCTGTAAGAATACTGAAAACATTTCTCTTCTCCTCATTACCTTGCTCCTGAAGAATAACTTGGTTTGGTTAAATGTCTGAAACCTGATCAGTATTCCAAGCACGCCTGTGGGTCTAATTGGTTCGCTGATTGTGAATGATGTTAGCTCTCTCCAAATAAAACCAAGAGATACTGAGTCATGGTTTCCTATAAAAAGGGAAAGAAGTAAATGAGGCTGTGCAAATATTGTAGACTCACCGGCCACTGTGAAAGCAAATATCTCATTTTCTCTAAGACAACACCGAAGCATCTGTGAAGAAAGTGAGATGAGGGAGAGAAAAAAATCTCAAAATTATCCTCAAAGCAATCATCAAAGGGGTAAAAAAGTGAAGGCTGTTCAAGTCATTTCTATTGAAAAACTCAATTACACCGACAAGGTAGCTTGTTCTAAGGAGCTTGACTCCCTAAAATATGACAATAAAGTCCAAGTACCTTCCACTCAGCATCATGGGAGATTGTTACTTGCTAATGGCATGTACTTAACTCTGGGAAAAGCTGGGGGTGTTTGCAAAATCCAAAGGCCACTTGAGATCATTAGGGTGTGGCAAAACCTGTCTGAAGACCGTGTTCATGACAAGCAGGCAGGATTTTATCTCACAAACACATGCTAGTTGTGATACCCGAAGGGGTGAAAAACAGTGAACAGTGTCAACTCCTGGAAAAAGAAGGTCATGCTGACAATATTGAAAATAATAATATAGCAAGTGGCATACAGGAAGTACAGTGAGTCTAGATGGGTGTGAGGAGTGTCGTGCTTGGATAGGCCTTTATCAAATAACTGTCTTGTAAACATAAAGTTAAGTAATTGGTGACAGTCCATGACAAGAAGCATGAACGAAGTCAAAGAGGACAGAAACAGACAATGTGAGGAGCAAGGAAAGCAGGCCGTCACGCTCTACGGTTATGCGCAGTCTGCTTTGGTACCAGTTGACGTGATGAGAAGTTGTAAACAATGAGTCTAGAAATGCAGGTTAGAACCAGATCATCCAGTAAAACAGAGCAAATAGAAATAGAGCACAGGAACAAAGGAAGAAAGAGGGAAGATCAAATGGGAAGCTGGGTAGTAAGAGCTACTGCAGAAAAGGCGGCTGGAGGGTGAAGAGGGGAAGGGCGCTCTTGTAAGCTGAACAAGGGGCACGGGGCTCCAAGAAGCAGTATGGGAGCAGAGATCCACATGGACGAGGCAATGAGCTAGCTATTGGCTTAAGGCAGTGGTCGGCAAACCGCGTCTCGCGAGCCACATGAGGCTCTTTGGCCCCTTGAGTGTGGCTCTTCCACAAAATACCACGGCCTGGGCGAGTCTATGTTGAAGAAGTGGCATTAGAAGAAGTTTAAGTTTAAAAAATGTGTCTCTCAAAAGAAATGTCAATCGTTGTCCTGTTGATATTTGGCTCTGTTGACGAATGAGTTTGCTGACCACTGGCTTAAGGGGTCATCAGGCATAAAGAAGAGTAAGCAGAGGGCAGGAACAGACTTGGTGCTTTCCAAAAACAGCAAGAAGTTTAAGGTGGGTGAGGCAGAGGGAACAAAGGCCATGGAGTAGATCAGGAGTCAGACGGACAGGCCGGCAGAGAACAGGGAACTTTGGGTGAAGAGAGAAGGAAAACCACTTACAGGTTTAGAGCAGAAGAATGACTTGATCCGGTTGGCGTATTAAAAGCATCTCTGACTAGTGAGCAAGAATAGCTCACGGGGTGTTGGGGATCACCAAGACGGTAGCAGGGAGACCAAGGAGAGGGCTACTGTGGTCCATGCAGAGCCGGAGGGGGGGAGGGGGTTGTTGAAAGTGACTTCAATTTCCATCTTTGCTTACCCTCACAGATTGCAATTTAATTGGCAAGTCCCAATAGAGACTGATACCTCCACAAAAGTCAAATTGAAGAATGACCCAAGTAATTTTATGAAATATATATGTGTGTGTGTGTGTGTGTGTGTGTGTGTGTGTGTGTATGAATATGAAAACTGGAACTGGTGGGCAGTAATGCTGTTCTGATAGAAACACGTGGATACATTCATAGGAGCACTCTCTTCTGTCAATGCCCTTTAAAACCAAATCCAACTCAAGAATCTCAGTGTCTCCCATTTTATCTCACCAGACATGGCCAACATTCATCAGTTTCACTGCATCCCTGGACAGGTGTGTCAGGTCCAGACTTAATGAGAGCGAGTAATGAAACTCAAACAATTTTCTTAGAAGTTAACATACAGACTTGGACCCATAGTGAAAAAAAAAGAGAGAGAAAGGTAAAAAATACATATTATGTCTTCCAAGTGAGATCACAGGTGTCTAGGAGACTAAAGCAGTGAAGGCACTGACATGAAGGAGATGTTCGTTTCTCTTATTGTAGTGTGGGATAGGGCTTATGTTCTCGTAAATTAAGAACCTGTCCAGATACAGAACCAAAAATCCTCACCATTGAAATGTACGAATCCTCGCCTGTGCATTGAGATCTTTGTATTTTTGAAAGAAGACAAATTCCTCTTTGTGCTCCCCATCGGTGCCACTTCAGAGAAGAGGGGTGTTCAGGGTGGATGCAGCTGTCAGTGGAGCAGCACCTTGTTTCCTGCGGCTAAAGTTGTGGGATGGAAATGCTTCAGCCCCCGATGCTTTGATTTGAATTAATTCATTTGTTTGTTTATTTATTTTCATCTTTATTGTTGAAAGTATTACGTGTCCCCTTCCCCTCCCCCGTTGACCTCCTCTAGCCCCCCCCTGCCCCCCCACCCCAGGCCTTCACCCCCGATTGTCTGTGTGGATGCTTTGATTTTATAACCTACGGAGACGAGTCCCAACCCTTGCCCTGCCCATAAGCACCGACAGCCCAAAGGACACTGGGAACTAGCGCCCCCCACGCTGTATACCTTCCTTTCTCAGCCCCGATTGGTGCAGCAGGGACTCTACCACTGGTGAGGGAAGAACTTAACCTAAGGGATTCCGGGCTCAAATATTAATGGAGTCTAATGGCTTTGGCTGATTTCTGGGTTCTCTGTTCTGTTCCATTGATCTACATGCCTGTTCTTGTGCCAGTACGAGGCTGCTTTGATTATGGTAGCTTTGTAGTATAACTCAGTATCTGGTATTGTGACTCCTTCAACTTTGCTCTTCTTTCTCAAGATTGCTGCAGCTATTTGGGGTCCTTTTTGGTTCCATATAAATTTTTGTAGTGTTTGTTTTAGGTCTGTGAAATATGCCGTTGGTATTTTAATAGGGCTTGCATTGAATCTGTAGGTTGCCTTGGGTAGCATGGACATGTTAATGATGTTGATTCTACCAATCCATGAACATGGTACATTCTTCCATTTGTTTATGTCTTCCTCTGTCTCTTTTTGCAACGTCCTGTAGTTTTCCGAGTACAGGTCTTTTACCTCCTTGCTTAAGTTTATTCCTAAGTATCTTAATTTTTTTTATTGCAATGGTAAATGGGATTATTTTTCTGGTTTCTCTTACTGAGTTCATTGGTGTATAAAAATGCCATCAGTTTCTGGGTGTTAATTTTGTATCCTGCTACATTGCCAAATTCATTGTTAAAGATGGAGCAGCAAACATTATTTATGAAACATTTTTTCTATTTACATGTGAATTACCTTCCTCCCCTTTAAAGTTTAAGACCGCCCTAACCAGTTTGGCTCAGAGGATAGAGCTTTGGCCTGCAGGCTGAAGGATCCCGGGTTTGATTCTGGTCAAGGGCATGTACCTTGGTTGCGGGCTCAATCCCCAGTAGGGGGCCTGCAGAAGGCAGATGATGGATCCGTTTCTCTCTCATCGGTGTTTATAACTCTGTCTCTCTCCCTTCTTCTCTGTAAAAATCAATGAAAAATATATTTTTTAAAAGACCAACACCCCACCCCTTTCTCCTTATCTCAAGATGGCACATAAGCCTTCAAGGACATGGGTCCCCATAAACACAGATGTGATGATAGTTTGGTATTTTCTCCTGTTACCCTGTCTCGTGTCAACTGGGTGATTAGACCAGCCACAAAAGCTAAGAGGGACAAGAGGGAAATTTTCCCTCTCCCACAAAATACTGTACATTTGAACTTGAGAAAAATTAAATTTATGTATGAGATAAAAAGTTTCCCTTCCAACTGAGCAGATTTGCTTTTGTAACAGGAATGTAGGAAACACCTGGACGACACAGAGCAGACCAAATTCGGGCCAGTTCTTCAGCTGTTATCCTGGGAGTCGTAAAATGCGTCAACATTTCTGATGCTGAAAAATAAGAAATAGCTGTGATTCTAAAATGTATTTATTTATTTATTTATTTATTTATTTTGGTGAGGAGGACATAAAAGATTTAGGAATAGGGAATCCCCATTATCACTTTATATGACCCAAGTTTGGGGTGGTAAAAATAGCTTTTTACATTAAACACACATTTCATCAACCAGTTAATAGTAAACGTGTACTGAGTTGGTTAAATGTGATCTCAAATCTGAAATTGTTGACATTCTGGAAATATTTCCTGAATAACCAATTTACCTTTAAAAACGGAGATTTCAAAAAACAGCACACCTTTATTGTTCTGATTAGGGATAGCGAGTAGAATATAAACTAAAATGCAAATTTGATTCGATCTGACAAAAACTTCGTTTAATCTTCCTAAAGCAGTGGTCGGCAAACCACGGCTCGCGAGCCACCTGCGGCTCTTTGGCCCCTTGAGTGTGGCTCTTCCACAAAATACCACGGCCTGGGCGAGTCTATGTTGAAGAAGTGGCGTTAGAAGAAGTTGAAGTTTAAAAATTGTGGCTCTCCAAAGACATGTCCATCATTGTGCTGTTGCTATTTGGCTCTGTTGACGAATGAGTCTGCCGACCACTGCCCTAAAGAATGACTTCACGATATGTTTTCTTAATGGGACACGTGTTCTTTTCAATAAACCTTACAGATGTCGACACGTTCTCAGCAGTGTGAGCCCTGGGCGGCTGCGGGCAGCTAACGGGGCTCGGGAGAAGCGGCTGTGCGCGGGGAGGCAGCGGGACTGCGGTTGCGGGAAGCCGGGCTCTGGGCTCACAGCCCTGCAGGCCAGGGCTGCTGGGGTGCAGGATGGAGATACGTTTCCACAAGGGATTGGACGCCCATCCTCTCCCTGCTTTGTCAGCGTTGGAAACAATGCTAAGGCGTTTCAATTAAGATAGAGGCCAAATGCAATATCTCTGCAGCCCAGACGACGCCAGCTGCCCCTGCTGGGGGTCCCACAGCGCCCCTCAGACCCTCTGCCCCGCGGGCTTGCTCAGCGCCGCCCTCAGCGGAGCACCACTGGGCACGCAGTCTGCCTCCTGTGCCTCTCACAGCTCCACGTCTACCGTTTGCACGAGCTGTTTCTCCTGTTTAAAGATGGCAAGAGCCTGGCCGGTGTGGCTCAGTGGTTGAGCATCAACCTATGAACCAAGAGGTCAAGGTTTGATTCCCAGTCAGGGCACAGGCCCAGGTGGCGGGTTTGATCCCCAGTGTGGGGCGTGCAGGAGGCAGCCAGTCCATGATTCCCTCTCATCACTGATGTTTCCATCTCTCTCTCCCTCTCCCTTCCTCTCTGAAATCAATAAAATATATTTCTTTTAAAAAAGAATGCCTGCTTCCTCGGTGTTTGTCGAACACTTCCTGAGGACTTGTCTACCCCTCATATCACAGATCTTGAAAATAATTGTCTTATAATCTATGTCTGATTCTAAAACTTTAAAAGTATGAATGATTTCTTAGGAGATTTGACATATGTGTATTCATTTCATTCAATGCCTTTTCTATAACAGTTTAAATACACGATGAATGAATAAATTCTAGCATTGGTCTCTTTGAAGTAAACTGCATAACATGAAAGATTCACATGTGAATTTTATCTGAATTCGTGGGGATAGGTGTTGAGGCAATGGGAAGAATGTGAGCGCACACAGTGGATGTTTAGGTGTAAACCATTTCAACAACTGACAGTAACAGTTCTACAGCTAATCCTTTAGACGAATGGAATAAAATATGTCGAATGCCCAGAAGGGTCAAAAAGCAATATTTTTTCTAAAAGTAATATTGGAATAATGGAATTTTATATGATTTAATACCAATGCTACAGCTTAATCATGCCAGATGATTTGTATTTCAGTAGAAGTCTCAAATGGCTCATTTCCTTCCTGTGAATGACGTGATATTGACCTTCATTGAGACACTGACATTGATTCACTTCTTGCACTCGGAGCCATGAAGAAACCCTTTGTTAAATTACCCTCCCTCAACCCTTCCCCACGGTGCTGTCTCAACCCCAATAGGAAGAACAGAGAAGAGGAGATGTAAGGACAGGCTCGGAAATCCCCTGAAGGGGACCGAGAGCATGGCGTTCAGAGAACCGCAATCGTCACGAAGGTGTGAACTAAGACTCGCAGCGGCATAGCACAGCCAGCACCCTGTGCGGGGGGGTTCATGTGTGGAAGCAAATATCCTCAAGGACTCCTAGGCGTCCTCGCCGGTTTGGCTCAGTGGCTAAGGGTCCCGGGTTTGATTCCTGTCAAGGGCACACGCCCAGGGTGCGGGCTTCATTGCCAGGAGGGGGCGTGCAGGAGGCCGCTGCTCAGTGATTCTCTCTCATCATTGATGTTTCCCTCTGTCTCCCTCTCCTTTCCTCTCTGAAATCAATAAAAATATATTAAAAAAAAAAAAAAAAAAGAACTCCTAGGCAATGAAACCTTGACAAGCTCTAAATATTTTAATCGCCATTTCCGGCCAATTCGCAGGCCAGACAGTAGGAAAAGAGCTACTGTTCACAGCATCTCTTTATGTCACAGAGCACCCCCTTGCTTATCCGGCAATCCTTCGCATTCTCTCACTTGGTGCACAGCCTGTTAAGAGACAGGGCCGGGCTGGAGCCATCTCAGAACGGTGGGCGCGCAGTGGGCAGGGAGGTGCTTGCTGAGCGTTAACTGTTCGCAAGCAGCCAGGCAGCTCTGGGCTCCGACTCCTGACAGTGTGTCCAGGGCTCTTCCTGCCCACCTGGGGGCCGGGCACGGGTCCTGATGCCATCATGAGGCAGAGGAGTGTCCTTCTGTGACAGAGCGGGAGCCAGCTAGTCTTTCTCTTTTGCAGTTAGGTACACTTTGTTAAAAGAAGCAGGGAGGAGCTCCAGTTCACGTCTGCACCCCAGGCCCCACGGAGCTCCCCGGCACCTCGCGAAGGCCGCCAGCAGCTGCAGATCCTCGTGCCGCAGAGGGGCGCATCTGAGACACGGTCTCCCCGGCTCCACCTTGAAGCCCTGCTCTGGCTCTGGCTCCTCCACATCCACCCACAGGCCTCAGGTCGGCCCAGCGTTCACGGCTCTCGGTGTACGGCGTCTTACGTTTGTGTGGCTATTCGCTGTCTAGCCGCGTCGCAGAGGGCGGTGATGGACATGGTCCTCCCCCACCCCTTCCCAGCGCGCTCACCAGCGTCCTCCGAATGAGGACGGTGGAGATGGACATGGAGCCATTGACTACTGAGTGCTTATTGGGTGGAAGGAATCGGGGATTCTTCTCTTTGAAGTGCAGGATCGTCTCACCATCTTGGGGTGACATGGAGCAGAGTTCACAGCTTTGCCCAGGTCTTCCCAGGACTCCCCAGAGTGACCCCAGTATTTTTAGTTGAGGGCTTGGGAGGGAGGGAGCTTGCAAGCAAAGTGCATCTCAAGTGCAGGCTTCCCTGGCCGCAGGCCCCAGTGTGAATCAGAGCTTCGGCCCCACACCCCTCCCACAGGGCCGAAGCCAGGGTGCCCTGGGTACAGCGGTGGTTTGAAAGTGAATGGAGACCTTGACATTTACAGTCTACCCATTTTAAAAGTGGGTCGTGCTTTGCTCTAATCGACAAGAAGTAGATTTTTGCGGAATTGTTTTAGGCCTGTCCGTGCTGACTGTCCTCGTGCGGCTGTGTCGTAATGTCGCTCAGCTACTTGGCTTCAGATCCTGGACGGCCGGGCAGGGAAACAAATGACCTGAGAGCAGAGCACAGCGGAGTTGGCCGAGGACCGGGGCCCTACATCTCCCCGGCTGTTGGAATTCCCAGTCCAGGCGCTTATCCGATGGCGGTGTCCTTAACATCTAGATGGTGTGTGATCACGCGTGCGTCTCGAAAAGGACAGACTCCATTACGATCCCCATGAACATGACTATCAACTTTTCAAATGATGGATGCTTAGTCGACGCCTCGGCGCTTAATCAGAACTCCTGAGATAAAGTCATTTTGCATGACTAGATCTCTAATACCACAGTCTCCATGTGGCGGGGTAGCCAGAGGCAGTCCAGCGTCATCTGTGGTTGTATGAAGTAAAGTATAGCCGCGGAGCCAACTGGCAAGCTAACAAGCAAAAAGAAACATGTGTTTGGCCAAGGTAAGCTTTGGGTTTAAAAACATCAGATAAGAAAAGAAAAAAGGAGCAGCAGATAAGAAATTCTGTTGGCTCCGATGTTTCCCCTGAATGTATAATCACTATTATTAACACGGTTTTGAAAAAAAATAAGTGTGAGGAATTTTTTCTTCCTGCATACTGTCAGCCGCACGTCTTTGGTTCTGTGCACTCCGGTGGTAACCGTAGTTGCCTGTAGAGGCTTCGGGATTTTCTAAACATCAATCAATGTCACAGCTAGCAGTAGATGAACCAAAGGAGACAGAAATAAATCCTAAAGTGCCTTTGCTATGACACTCATCAGTTAGTTCGCGGAGGAACCTTCTAGATGACAAGTGAAAATGCACTGGGTCTTTATCAGGGAGGACAGGGTTCTCCCTGGGGTAAGAGAAGATGAGGAGAGGAAGGGGAAGGTAGTATTCCTCCAATATCTCTTTTGAAAAGAAGTGTAGGTGTGACCTTAATTCTGCTTTCCACCTTCAGCCGGTTCTTGGGCTCCAGAAGTCGTGGTGAACGGAGATGGATGGCACAGAGTGAGGGTCCTTGCGCCTGTAGGTTGGAAGCAGGGCGAGTGCCTTGCTCCATAATCTGCCAGGCCTGGGACTCACCTTAGTTCTCACGTTCTAATGCGTGGGGTGAGCGGGAGGGTGCGAGTGTCAGGTTCTTTCTCTCTTGAAGGATTAGTTAACGCAGGAGCAGCAGGGCATGGAAGAGTGGCCAACCAGTTGGCAGTAGCTCTTGGAAGAGGCGAGTCAAAGAGGGTGCCCGTGAGAACCCCCGTGTGTTTAAGCTATTTGTCCCTCCTACTCCCAGGCCCAAACCCTAAGGGTCATGGCTGAGCTGTAGCCTTGATTCACCAGGGACGGGTCAGCGGAAGGACCCTCGAGCTCTCAGCGGTGGTGCAAGTGTGTTCTCAACGTTTCCCACAGCCGGACCCGAGGCGCGGAGCCCCCTCAGCACAGATGCCTCTTCTGGGAAATGCCAAAGTACCAGGTCTCTGATTGGTCCCTTCCCACCCACCCCCGCCTTCCCTCTGAAATTGGACAGTCTGCGCCATGCCTCTGTGTCTCTGGATTTATTTTGTTCATCGGATCCCACCTCTGAGTGAGATCATGGACACTTGTCTTTCTCTGCCTGGCTGATTTCACATAGCACAATGCCCTCCAGGCCCCTTCGTGCTGTCTCAAAGGGTGAGAAATCCTTCTTTTTTACTGCTGCAGTATTCCATGGTGGGGATGTCCCACAGCTTTTTAATCCACGTGTCTACTGATGGGCGCCTGGGCTGTTTCCAGATCTTAGCTATGGTGAATTGCACTGCTATGAGCCTAAGGGTGCATACATTATTTATGGTCGGTGTTTCGGGTTCCGAATTTCTTAGGACATATTCCTAGAAGTGGGATCACTGGGTCAAATGGCAGTTCCATGTTTAATTTTTTTGAGGAAACTCCATGCTGTTTTCCATAATCTCTTGTACTTGTTTTAATGGTTAATTCAAAAAAGGAAGCCAGTGCCTTACTACAGATCATTGTGCAGTTAGCCCAGTCGCTGGTCCACAAACTGTTAGCTCAGTGTGGGCTCCCATGCTCCATAGCACCTCCTGTGAAATACTTTCACTATCATTTTGCCTAACGCAGAGACTGCCTGGAGACACCCTCATTTCCCCCCTGCCTCCCACAAGGTAAATAGCATCACGTTACCCAGCGTGAGCCATCCCAAGGCCGTCCTCTCAGAGCGAGATCTCGAGAACAGAGAGCACCCTTCTGTCACCCGGGCGCTGAGCCCTCCTTCACGCTGGAGAAGTCGCATCGGTTCGTGAATGAACTCAAGGTCTCAAACGTACCAACGATAGTGTTGAATTGGGTACTTCCATAAAACGCAATTCCTTCCCAAAGGTGTCCATGTTTCCCTTAGTTTCACCCCACTTCAAACTCCATGAGATAAAATGTAAATATCAGGAAGAACGGGGGAAATAGGAAACCGAATAAGGCGATTTAACAATGCCAGAAATAGTTAGAAATTTTTGTGAGCAATTCAAAATAAAACACATTCTGCCATCAAACTGATGTCAAAGGGAGTCTTCGCATTCAGTCTCCAGAGCCAGTATTGTCTCCATGAAAATCGCTGTAACTGGGCCACGTGGCTCAGTGGTTTGAACGTAGGAGGTCATGGTTTGATTACCGGTCAGGGCACATGCCTGGGTTGCGGGCTCGGTCCCCAGTAGGGGGCATGCAGGAGGCAGCCCATCAATGATTCTCTCTCATCATTGATGTTTCTCTCACTCTCTCCCTCTCCCTTCCTCTCTGAAATTAATGAATGTATCTATTATCTATCTATCTATATCCTACCTAATAAAAGAGTAATATGCAAATTGATCGTCACCCCAACACACAAGATGGCTGCCACATGATGGCCAGCAGGAGAGAGTAGTTGGGAGGGACCAGGCCTGCAAGGGAGAGCAGTTGGGGGCAATCAAGCCTGCAGGGGAGGGCAGTTGGGGTGACCAGGCCGGCAGAGGAGGGAAGTTGGGGGCAACCGGGCCTTCAGGGAAGTGTGGCTGGGGGGACCCAGGCCTGCAGGGAAGAGCAGTTAGGGGGGACCAGGCCTGCAGGGGAGGGCAATTAAGGGTGACCAGGCCTACAGAGGAGGGCAGTCAGGGGTGACCAGGCTGCAGGGAAGGGCAGTTAGGGGCAAACAGGCTGGCAGCGGAGCAGTTAGGCATCAATCAGGCTGGCAGGGGAGTGGTTAGGGGGTGATCAGGCTGGCAAGCAGAAGTGGTTAGGGGCAATCAGGAAGGCAGGCAGGCGAGCAGTTGGCAGCCAGCAGTCCTGGATTGTGAGAGGGATGTCCGACTTCCCGTTTAGGCCCGATCCTACCTGGATCGGGCTGATGTCCGACTTCCCTCGAAGGTTCCCAAATTGGAGAGGGTGCAGGCTGGGCTGAGGGACACACTTCCCAGTGCATGAATTTTGTGCACCGGGCCTCTAGTGTGTGTGTGTGTGTGTGTGTGTGTGTGTGTGTGTGTGTGTGTAATTTAACTACTGTACTGGTGATTAGATAAAGTATTTAATTCCAATTGGTAGTTCTTGGAAGATCTCTCTGAATTTCGTATAGTTCTGGGATTTCTATCATTGTAGCTACTATAAATACATAAGCTTCTTAAACTGAAAAGCAAAATCAGTCACCTCTTACCATTATAATTTTTTAAAATATATTTTATTGATTTTTTACAGAGAGGAAGGGAGAGGGAGAGAGAGTTAGAAACATCAACGAGAGAGAAACATCAATCAGCTGCCTCCTGCACACCCCCTACTGGGTACATGCCCTTGTCCGGAATTGAACCTGGGACCCTTGAGTCCGCAAGCCGACGCTCTACCCACTGAGCCAAACCCGTTAGGGCACCATTATAATTTTTAAAGTCTTCCCCTGAAAGGCAAAACCAATCATCCTAAACTACTGATTGTAGAATTTCGTAAGTTATTATAAACTAGAGTCTGATTTATTTTCAAGAAAATAAGTCCTTATCCCCCTAGGTTAGGAATACTTTTATATGATGAATATCACCTTGATATTACATTAGGCTTCTTTCTCAACAGATTATAAGAATGCGTCATTCAATTTAATATCTTTTGTGAGAAGCAAGCAGATTTTGGACACAATTATGACACTACTGTGTTTAACCTCTCCCTGATCTTATCAAGAAAATGGCTGATAATAGAATAAGCTCTTGGCGGTGCTCATTGATCTTGCCTTACATCTACAAATAGATTCTGTTTCAGCGTGTGTAGTCTTGATATAGATCTTATAGATCCTATGTTATTAATGGATCAACTGAACTTGTACCATAATATCACTCTAAAACTCAACCGGAGAAGTTTCTGGCCAGGAAAATCCCCCCAGTTTATGCCACAGGGCATAAATTAGCCCCCCTCCCCGCCTTGTTTTCACAATACCTGAGTAATTCACAAAACTACTTTAGATTGATATTCTATAGCAAATAGACATAGCGAGTGTCCTCTTATATGTTGGTAGTTCTTATTATAAAAAAAAAATAACAAGACTTGGTATAAAAAAACCAAATTAAACTATTGGGTAATTGTTGTCAGAAAGGAAAACAAATTAGTATCAATACATTTAAAAACTAAATCATGATTTTGACTGAATTTATCGAAGTTTCAATTAATACTAAATTCCTCTTTCTAACTGATTTCACCAGTTGGGGATATTTTGCTGTAACTCACACTAGAAGAGCCACTGAGGTACACCCCTACCCGAAACAATGTGGAGGGGAGTGAGATATTTCTGGACTTTAATGAAACACACGATGATCAAATAGAACCGCGTGTTTTTAAAGTGTGCCACAGTCAGCTCTCCCATGCTCTATGTTACAGCCATTGAAAGCGGTGTAAGGAACTTGGCGGTGACATGCTCTCTTTTGAAGATGCAATGGCCCTGCCGACAAGCTCGCTCCCCGTGACTCAGTTACTCAGTTGTCTTTGGAAATAAGACAGCTCTTTACTCCTTGGGTCTAATTCTTTATCTTTACTTTACCAGCTCCGTGTTATTAATATAACCTGTTATTTTGGAGAACATTTGTTTTGCCTATTTTAAATATGAATAACCCGTCAGTCCTTGTAGTGTTAGATAATCACTTTTAAAGTCTTATTTTATTTTTATGTATTTACTAGTAGCCCTGTGCATGAATCTGTGTGCCGGTAGCTCTCTGCGGGGCCTGGCCACTCTGCGCCCGCTGCCCAGAGGCCCATCCACAGCCGGGCACGGAACGCTTGCCTCGTTGCCACAGTGACAAAGCAAGCATTCCGCCAGGCCGCTCACACTGTCTCAGCAGCGCCCCCACCCCCACCCCTCGCCGGGACTGGGGGACTCTGGCGGGGCTGAGAGGACTGGGCACCACCATCTTGTGACTATGGGCGCCACCATCTTTGTGACAGAGTGGTGGTTACTTTGCATATTACCCTTTTATTAGATAGGGTATCTGCATGCAAATAGGTTCATATTCACTCATTGTGTCTATGTTATTTACTGAAAGACTAGGACCTTCCCAAGACTGCATTGTGGAGGGAAAGGGCTTCCTTGGAAAGGCTCTCCCTGGCTGCCCTGGGCCCCACGCAGGGACTCACCGGGCCAGCTCCTTCCATCTCGCAGGGGCTCCCAGCGCCTCGTGTCCCAGGCACACACTTGCCCTGGGTTCTGGCAGCTAAAGGTCTGGCCAGAGGAAGCACCCACATTTGCCATCTCGTCAGCCCCTGTCATCAGTAGGATTTGGGATTGGGAGTCCCTTCAAATCCACGTTGAGACTCTCGTTGTAGTCGTCGTGTCTCGTTGCGTCCATCCTTTCCCCATCGTTCACCTGCTTCCACCTCTGGACCCAGGGAGGAGCCAGCCACCTGCCTCCCCCTGTCCTCGCCCCCCGGGGCCGAGGGAGAGCATCTGTCGGTCACTTCAACCACGTCGGTTTGTTGTTTCCTGAAACAGGCTGATCTCCGTCAGGATGCCTGTCCCTTTGCTCAGGGGAAACGTCCCAGTCCAGCTCCAGGTCACCTCTGCGCTAGGGAGCCAGCGAGAGAAGGAAATCAGAGCTCACAGGGGAGAGCCCCCGCCAGGCGACATGGAAGGCCGAGTGCGCACGGTCCCAGCAGCCTTAGAGGTGTCCTATTCGATGGTCCCCAGCTGCGGCCACATGACAGACCTGCCCTGACTCTAGGAATCCTTCAACATCAGGAAAGCATCTGAACGGCGTAATTCACAGGGTTTATTATTTTGGTTGAACTCTGTCCTGGAACGTTGTCTATCGGATCCATGTTTGTATGGATCGGCAGCTCTTCAGACGGGGTTCATGCCGAAGGAGCTCACTTACTGGGTGTGATGAGGAGGTTCTCATACATATATAATGCATGCATTATAGCTAATCGGGACATGCCAAGTTTCTGTATTTGTGCTTCTTTTTACGCATGGCAGGTTCCTGGTGGTAATTGCTATTCCCTGTACATAGAGGAGTTACTATTTAGTCAGTCCTCTAGCTCTCCGCTCAGCAAACATGCGTTGAACTCGAACTGTATGCTAAGTAGCACACAGAGCACCAAGAATACTGAGACAATTGCGAAGGAGGGAACATAGTTGAACATATACTAAGTATTATGAAAGTATTAGTTAGATTATAAATCTGTATGACACAGGGTGGGGCAAAATCAGGTTTATAATTGTCCCCATGAAAAATAATACAAGAATTAATGAATAGTAATACAAGAATAAACTCTGCCCTGACCGGTTTGGCTCAGTGGATAGAGCATCGGCCTGTGGACTCATGGGTCCCGGGTTCAATTCCGGTCCTGGGCACATCCCCAGTAGGAGGTGTGCAGGAGGCAGCTGATGGATGTTTCTCTCTCATCGATGTTTCTGACTCTCTATTCCTCTCCCTTCCTCTCTGTAAAAAATCAATAAAATATATTTTTTAAAAAAATAATAAACTCTGTGTTTAATGTACTCACAACTATAAACCTACTTTTGCCCCATCCTGTGTGTAATATATCACATTGTTAGATTAATTAGGCTATAAAGTATTATAAAATACTTCAAATGTGTGATTTCATAGGGAGGATGGGGTAACAAAAAACCTATATAGCTACTACTCAGCTTTAACATAATTTAACATTTCCATGTGTCTCCCTCAGAGTTCGTAAAGCATTACAGATAAAACTGTGTCCCTCCCTCTGATTCTCACCTTCTTCTTTCCCGGGAGGAGCCACTAACCGGAATTTCTGTTTCATTATTGCCATTCGTTGCTGGATACTTGTACTGTATATATAGATTCTGAAACAACAGATGGCATGAACTTGCATATTCTCAGCCTTGGGTAAATGGCATTCAACTTTATGTCTCTTCACTTAATTCTTTTCCCGTATCTATCTTATGCATTGGAGATTTGTCCACTTCAGATTAATTCCAAATAAAACAGCTAATTCTGTGAGCGGTCTCAAAAGTCTGTTTCCCTATCAGTGTGTGGGAGCATGTCTCCGGGTGTGTCCCCGGAGCTAGGTTGCTTGGTAGGGTGTGGGGGAGATCTGCTCTAGAACCTTCCGGGGGCCGTGCCGATGCACTCTTCTACGCCGTGGTATAGAAGTGTGTGTCCTTCCATCCTGCCCGCTGGTACCTTTCCAGGCTTGATGTTTCCTGCCAGCCTGGCAGGCGTGAAGCAGGAGCTGGCTTTGATGCACAGAGAAAGGAGTCCCTTTTCACAGGCGACCGGCGTCTCTGTTGTCCTCTGGCGTGCTTAGTTTCTGTTCATAGTTCCTAGGAGGTGGTCAGGCTTTCTCCTCACATTTTAAATACTAAAGGCGGGAGCAAGGTGCCCCTTGGGTCAGCTGAAGCAGCATAACGAGTATCCACCACCAGGCTCTAGTCCTTACGCTTGTCATGCGAACCAGCAGTTCTAAAGCCTGGAACGCGATGTGCACCTAATAACACTCACCACTTCCCCTCCTCTTCCTCTTCCTCTTCCCCCTCCCATCCTCCCATCCTCCCATCCTCCCCCTCCTCCTCCTCCTTTTCTTCCTTCACCTCCTCCTCTTCCTCTTCCTCTTCCTCTTCCCCCTCCCATCCTCCCATCCTCCCATCCTCCCCCTCCTCCTCCTCCTTTTCTTCCTTCACCTCCTCCTCTTCCTCTTCCTCCTCCTCTTTTCCTTCACCTCCTCCTCTTCCTCTTCCTCCTCCTCCTACTTTTTCCCTTCACCTCCTTCCCCTCCTCTTCCTCTTCCTCCTCCCATTCTCCCCTCCTCCCCCTCCACCTCTTCCTTTTCCTCCTCCCATCCTCCCCCTCCTCCTCCTCCTTTTCTTCCTTCACCTCCTCCTCTTCCTCTTCCTCCCCTCCTCCTCCTTCCCCTCCTTCTCTTCCTTTTCTTCCTTCATCTCCTCCTCTTCCTTGTCCTCCCCTTTTCCTCCTCTTTCTCTACCTTCTCTTCCTTCTCCATCTCTTCTTCCTCCTCCTCCCTCTCCTCCTTTTCCTCTCCTTCATCATTGCAATCTCATTTGTATTCTTATTGCATCAAATTACCATATTTGTATGCGCTATTTGAGGCTCTATATTTAAATATTTTTAAATATATATTTTTATTTTTATTGATTTCAGAAAGGAAGGGAGAGGGAGAGAGAGAAACATCAATGATGAGAGAGAATCATTGCTTGGCTGCCTCCTGCACGCCCCCTACTGGAGATCAAGCTCACAACCCAGGCATGTGCCCTTGACTGGAATCGAACCCAGGACCCTTCAGTCCACAGGCTGATACTCCATCCACTGAGCCTAACCAGCTAGGGTGAGGCTCCATATTTAACCACCTATTTTCTTTGAGTTCTTAGATAACTGCTATAATTTTCCATTCCTTTAATTTATTATTTTCTGTATGACTTTGTTTTAATATATACACTTTGTAAGAAGCATATTACAGTTATAGGTAGGTGAAATTCAGTTATGCTGATGTGACTAATATGTGTAGGCTTATTTCTCACCGTGTTTTGTGACTTGTTTATCATCCTCTTCCTTTGATTTTTTTTGAACTGATGAAAGTTTTTCATACTTGCCTCTCCCCGGCGGTGTTTGAAAGCCATTCCTTCAGAAACCTAAAGTTACTCCTGATTTTCATTCTCCTCCTGAACGCTGCTCAGGGCGCAGGGTGCTTTCACTGCTCACCAAGTAGCCCTCCACTCTCCACATTTTTGTCTGCAGTTTTATTTATATTTATTTGATCAGCATATAAAACGTCCATTCTATTTTTCAGTCAAAATAAACGGTGTTCTGTTTTCTCTCTCTCCCACTGTCCGTGTTTTTGTGTGGTGAGAGGCGTCCTCATCGCCTCTAGCGATCCCTGGGGCCCCGAGGCATCCAACCTAAGGGTCATGGTATGGTCCCTGTCCCGCGGTGACATTAGGAGACATTGGGTGACATTAGGTGACGTCGGGATAGGCAGATTTAGTCTTCACATCGCACGTAGCTCAGTGTATGGATTCAAGGCTGCATCCTCTGCCGCCCTGCACCCAGCCCTTCCTCTCTAGCCAGGAGTGACGTGTGTCGCTTTGCAGCTTATTTTACAAGTGAAACACCCCAGCCACCCCGCACAAAACTGTAAAACGTGAGCC
Organism: Corynorhinus townsendii; assembly: GCA_026230045.1. Taxonomy (NCBI): domain Eukaryota; kingdom Metazoa; phylum Chordata; class Mammalia; order Chiroptera; family Vespertilionidae; genus Corynorhinus; species Corynorhinus townsendii. The sequence continues at coordinate 1,739,586 of JAPDVU010000005.1, forward strand.
TGGCTCTGGCCTCCACTGATTCTCATGTCTTGTTAAAAACTGTGATGACCCACCCGGCCAGCGTGGCTCAGGGGTTGAGCCTTGACCTATGAACCAGGAGGTCACGGTTTGATTCCTGGTCAGGGCACATGCCTGGGTTGCGGGCTCATCCCCAGTAGGGGGCGTGCAGGAGGCAGCCGATCCATGATTCTCTCTCATCACTGATGTTTCTATCTCTCTCTCCCTCTCCCTTCCTCTCTGACATCAATACAAAGATACTTTTAAAAATCATACTTCCCATTATCCCAAAGGGGCGGACCATGGACTCTTCCAGGACTTCCAGTCCCGGCCCTTCAGCCCTGTGGCCTCCCCGTCGCGGCTCCCTGGCATTTCTTTCTGGCTCTGTGACTGGCTCGCTGAGAGGACTGTCTGGCTTCTGAGCCCGGCGAGCCCTTTGGACGTGCTTATGTTTTGTTTATCCGTCTTTGCCCCAGGGTCTGCCACGGAGAATTAGCATCCAATTAAGAACGCCCTGAGCCCCCAGCAGCGTGAGTCCTGCCGTGTTCTCCCAGATCTGGATTTGCTTAAAACCCCAAGTTCCCGCTGCGGGAAACGCCAGGGTGGTAACTTCGTTTCGGAAGCCATCCGGCGTGAAACCGTGGGGTCAGCGCGGCTGGGGATAAGGGTGACCCAGACAGAGGAGCAGCGATTCTGGTGGCTCACTCACGGCTGTGTGAGGCTGTGCTGCTCCGTTTTCGTGATCGGGCAGGAATATTCTCTGAGCTATATTCATAACCTTTTATGCTGGCTAACGTATGCACTTATACAAAGGTAAAAGCATCCTCTTTTTCCTCCATCAATTTTTTTTAATCCCATAGTTTGAAAATACAGGAATGGCCCTGCCTGCCTTTGCTCCACAATCCCAGGTGTCAGAGGCAGCCACGGCCAAGGAGCGAAGGAAAAGGAGGTTCTGTCTGTCCCACCTGCTAAAACCTTAATTGCTCCTTGGATCAGATAATGAGATTTCCTTTTAGCTCAGGCCTCATAGTTATGTATATTTTGTCTTATTTGCAAAATCAGACCTACTGTGTTTCCCCGGAACTGCTCCTGCCATATGTTCACCAGCTTACATACAGTCAACTTCCATTCCAAAGTAGACGTACTTGCCTCGCTTTCTTGAAGCACCAGCTCTGCTACGTGTTAATAATGGGCTGGTTTTTATTAACCTTTTTACATCTTTTTATATAATTTCTGTGCTATAATTTTATTACCCCAGTCCATTATTCCTGCTGTCACCTCAAGCACTGACCACAGTGGTCTTGATGAATTAAGTCTAGATGGCTCTGCTCAGCTGCCGAATTCAGGAGTTATTAAAGTAACGCCTCTTAGGTTTCATCTTTTTGCTGAGAGCATTCTTACATGTTTCATTTTGCTGAATCTCAAAATGAAAATGAGACACAAAGTTTAAGCACACCCCCCCCCCCCCGCCCCCGGCATTTATACTCCACGTGCAGTGCTCTCCACTCACCACAGCAACAACGGCAAACGGCGGTCAGCCCACCGGACGGCTCAGTTGTGTGGTCAGCCCATGAGCCAGGAGGCTGCCGGTTCGATACCTAGTGAGGGCACAAGCCACGTTGAAGGGCTTCCCAATGGCAGTAAAGATCGTGAATTATTTAACGGGAAAAATTATAAATCTTAGGGAATTAGAAAGGTAATTGTGTTATTTGTGAAGGAAAAGTATCTATACTAATAAAAGGATAATATGCTTATTAGACCAGTTCAACCGGACATCTTCCGGTCATCTGGTCCTCCTTCCAGACAAAGCCACGGTTGCGGAGGCCAAGACAGAGGCGGTTAGGGGCGACCAGGCCAGCAGGGGAGCAGTTAGGGGCGATCAGGCTGGTAGGGGAGGGCAGTTAGGGGCCATCAGGCAGGCAGGCAGAGGTGGTTAGTGGCAATCAGGCAGACAGGCAGAGTGATTGGGTTGATTAGGCAGGCAGGCAGGTGAGCGGTTTGGAGCGAGCAGTCCCAGATTGCGAGAGGGATCTCCAACGGCAGTCGGATATACCCCAAGGGGTCCTAGATTGGAGAAGGTGCAGGCTGGGCTGAGGGACCCCCCTCCCCATGCACGAATTTCATGCACCGGGCCTCTAGTATTTATATAATTCTCTTCTGAGGACATTGGCACTTAATTTCAGGTAAGCAAATAAACGATGAGTTTCTCCAATGCTTTTGGGTGAGGAGAAGCAATACAGAGAGAAACAGATGACACAGATCAATCACTGGAGTTGCTTTCACAGCAGTAAGGACATTGGACAGATTGTATGTTACACATATGATCAAATGCAAACAGATCATGTATTACATACAATATTAGACTTTGGGTAAGGTTAAAATGGATATACATTTGAAGTCTAGGATGAATATGTGTGTATATGAATTCTTCATCATACAGAGAACATCTTTATCACGTCTCATGCATATTTTTTCGGGGCTGATGGCACTTGATAAAACAAAACTGGGGACAACCCAGCTGGCTTCTGCCCACATTAGACAGGCATCTAAGAATGGCGGGGAATCGGATGCATGTGACAATGCGTCGTGCAAGTAAACGTCTTCAGTGTGTCTTTCATAATCTTATGAATGAGCGCATACAGCTTTATGTAATATAGATTTTAAAAATAATTAACTTTCCATATATTCGGAGGCAGCATAAAATAAGTTAAATGACTAAGCTACCTGTGACTAATTTCTAACCAAAATTACTCGAGATTGACCATATTTTCACAGCTTCTTTTTCCTATTTCCTTTGTAGACTGAGACTTAATTCAAGATCATATATTTGTCTCTTAGTCTTCATTGTATTGGGTTTTCATCATTATGAAAAGTAAATTAAAATGTGTCAGGTAATAAGATATAGTAAGGACAGCATGCCTGAGGACATGATATTGAATACAGCCTCTGCTGGTATTATCAAAACGAATATTAAAATAACAAAGCTACTTCGGTGGGTAGATGGAGGACTTTCTAATAGACTGACCATAAATAGCAGATAATTACACTGACTTCATAAGGTTTCTGTGGAGGGAAGCTAATAAACCAGGAAAACCCTATTTAAATATAAGGCTCTTCAAGATAATATTATGATCAGGGTTATTGTCAAAAACTGCCAAAAATTAATATTATTTCCTGACGAAATTAAACCTAACCGTGAAAAAATAGTTACTCTAACTCCGGAGTATTTGTTTTTCAACCAGGGGCCTCGCTTACCTGATACTAAGCACTCAGACCGCATTCTCGCTGTAGAATATCGAACAGTCCTGTGACTGAAAATGTCCCATTGGCCTTAAAAAATGTCACTAGCATGTCCCATTGCAACCTCAAGAGCCTTGTCAGCATTCTATTCTGTCCTTTACATGCAGAAGCAAAACAGAGACCATTAATCAAATTGGCATAATGACCAATGTGTGGGCTGGGAAATTCTGAATCAATGTGGGGGTAAGATTTAGATGACAAATGTGGAGACGGCCCTAAAGCAGTCCTGAACGAGTTAGACCTTTAAAAACTCAAAGGACAGCCTTTAAACAGATGCTCCCTGGCCAGCCAGCGTGGCTCAGTGGTTGACCCTGGACCTATGACGTAGGAGGTTGTGGGCTCGATCCCCAGCAGGGGGCGTGCAGGAGGCAGCCTATCCATGGTTCTCTTTGGTCATTAATGTCTCTCTCCCTCCCTCCCTCCCTCCCCTTTCCTCTCTGAAATCAATATAAATGTATGTTTTAGGAAAAGATGCTCCCCAGAGCCTTTGGCCAGTGGAACACACCAGGTTCCCCTTAGAGCCTCTCTGGTGTGCTTTCCCTTCAGGCCCGGCCTTCGGCCCGCAGCCGCTGTGTGAAAGCAGCGCATTCCCGCAGATAATGGATGCTGAAGGTGTGTTGGTGCTCATTAAGCCTCCTGTGCAAGAGCACTCAAGTCTCCTCCGTCTCAGAAATCGCTTGTAACAAATGCTTAGCTTCCAGTGCCATGCAGATGCAGAAAGGAGAAAATAAAAAAGTCGAAAGTGATTACAAGTCTAAAAATGCAAGCTGTGTCAGAGCTAGAAAGACGCTCTATTTGTTGTGCGACGAACCCCATGTAGGCCCAGGGGGGTCAACACGCAGGGCCCGTCCCGCCCTCGTTGAGAACACGCAGTGTGTTCAGTGCAGCTTGGAAATACACGTTACCCGCTTGGTAAATAACCACATACTGTAAAGGCGCTTCATGACCCACAGGCCCACCAGACTTCTATCTCTCCGAGGTGTAGAATCTCAACTTCTCTTCACATCCAAATCAAGACCTCACCTTGGTTTAAAAATGTTGTTTTATATGATGGAGATTGTGGGAATCCCTTTCACGTCCCGCGTGGTTCAGGGTTCGGGTTCTGGAGAAGGCCGCACACAAATGAAAGAGACTAGAAAAATATTAATGTGGGAATATTGGGGGCCAGGTGGAAGCCCACAGATAGTGGGAGGACTACCCTTTGCTTTGGCCTTGCCATCCCTTTCATTCAGGTTTGGGACACACCCATTGCCCTTAGGCAGGCCATCCCAGTAACAGGCAGATTATTTTATCAGTGAGGGTTTACATGATCATTTGGTGGGGATGTTGCTTCAGCTGCCATTGTCTCAATTAGATAGGGGGTGGTTGGCTCTGACCTCTCAGAGCTTCGAGGTTGACCAGCCTTCCGGGTTCCTTGTCCACACCTTTCTAATTAGCGAGACAATGATCGGTTTGGGCAGGAGATGTGAATGAATAGGAACCCTCAAAGACAGAATCCTGGTGGCCCAGAGAAGAAAAAACTCCCATCGGGCACAGGCTATCCATTCTGTAAAAGGGAAAAGGCCGTTATCAGCTTGTCTAACACAACCAAACAACACGCTGACCCTTTTTAACCTAAACAGGAACGTGAGAAGGGCCCGGGGACGCAGGCCGGGCAGCACGCTGGGCCGGGAGCCAAGAGGCAGGCCACACAGGACTCGGCCACCTTCCAGGCGCCGCCCTCGGCGGTCCCACTGGCCCGGGGACCATCGGAACTTTGCCAGCTCAGAGCAGGACATTCGCGCCGCCCCCTCCCCGCCCCCCCGCCCCCCACCATCCACCATGCTCTCTGCTCTGCCACTGGCCTTGCTGACGGCCCCGCCTAACGCTCCTCAGTCCAAACACGTGCACCGTGAGCGATCCATTGCGGAGAACAGGTGACACCTGTTGAAAGTGGACAGGTTGACACGCCTCCACGTGGGGCTGCGGGGAGAGAAGAGACGAACCAAAGAACTTACACGCATAGCCGTGGACACGGGCAATAGGATGGTGAAGACCTGGGGGGGGAGTGAAAGAAAAGGGAGGAAGTGGGAGACATCTATAATACTATCAACAATAAAAAATATATATAAAAAGAGAAAAAAGCCCTGGAGGGAGATTATAGGCATTAGAATATACTTAAAAGCCAATAAATAAAAAAAGCAAGTTAAATACGATTTTCATACATAGAGTGAATTACAAATCATTTCTCTAGACTATTGTGAATTTTTAGGTCGTTATTACAGTGGTAAATACCATTCCGTGTGAGTGGGTTTGTGTGTGTGTTTGCTTTTGTAATTTGGGGTTGTTGTTTTTTAAGAGTGTGCCAGCTCTCATCATTTATAGCTAGCTAGAGAACCAAGGATGATCCAGGGGGAAAAATGGAACAACCATATTTAATTAGAGTTCCTGTCTCGGCAGTGAACACAGTAAGAGAGTTCAGGAAAGAAGACAGTCAGCAGTCATCTAAGCCAGTGGTCGGCAAACTCATTAGTCAACAGAGCGGCAAACTGTGGCTCGCGAGCTGTGCAAGCCGCGGTTTGCCGCTCCGTTGATTAATGAGTTTGCCTACCACTGATCTAAGCAAAAGCGCACACCTCACTCCTGGTCCACGGAACTAGGCAAGAGGTGGCTCGCTAAATGTGTGAGTTATCTTTCCATATGTAAACTCGAAGACCCAAGAAACAGGGAGGTTAGCCCTAGCTGGTTTGGCTCAGCGGATAGAACGTTGGCCTGTGGACTGAAGGGTCCCAGGTTCGATTCTGGTCAAGGGCACGGACCTGGGTTGCAGGCACATCCCCAGTGGGGGGCGTGCAGGAGGCAGCTGATCGATGTTTCTCTCTCATCGATGCTTCTAACTCTCCATCCCTCTCCCTTCCTCTCTGTAAAAATCAATAAAATATGGTGTTTTTTTTAAAAGAAACAGGGAGTGTAGTTTCAGAGCAGTGGTTGTGGGAGGTAAGTTATTCGTAGGCACGAAGTGCACGCCCTGTGTTGTTTTTCCTCCGCAACGAGGGGGATCGTGGGTTGAGATCTCTGATTGTGATGAATGTCGGCCTGGTGGCTGCTGCCAGCACTTGGGGTCACGGGCCCCCCGTCCTGCAGACTGGCCGCGGGGTGCTGCCGAGTGCTTGCCAGGCAGCTGTCCGCCTGCAGCTCCAGCACGAAGGGCGGCTGATGTGTGTGGCTGGCCACACGGAGTGTGTGAGTGACACAGCAGAGATGTTCACCGCAACCTCAGTTGCTTGTCAACGATGCGAACGACTGCTGTACTGAAGGGAGCAGCAGCCGTGGCTACGGGCGTCTTCCCGCCATTTTTAACATCTTCCAGGGGGAAATCTGCAAAGCTCCTTGTTTGTTGGTGGGTTGTTTTTTCTTTGTTTCCATTGTTTTCAGAGAGAGGGAGGGAGAGGGAGAGAGAGAGAAACATCCATGATGAGAGAGAATCATGGATCGGCGGCCTCCTGCACGCCCCCTACTGGGCATCAGGCCGGAAACCTGGGCAGGTGCCCTGACCGGGAATCGAACTGATGACCTCTTGGTTCATAGGTTGATGCTCAACCACTGGGCCACACTGACCTGGCGAAACGCTACCTTTTACATTTAGACTTCATCATTAACATTTTAACCCACGATACAGAATTTATTCCAATGTGTAAATCCATCACCATTTTCCTAGTGGATGGACATATCTAGTTTACACATGTGTTTACAATGGTGCATCTATGTCTAACCTCATGTTTTACCCAATAAATTTAAAAGTAAATCTATGTCGTGATATTAGAGAAATGGTAATCTTATACACTTATATTCAAATACAAGGTATTTTTCAATAACTGGGTGACTTGACACATATAATTATTTTGTTGAGCAATAAGAAACCAGCATAAAATAAGTCACTGAAGTGTCATTCTGGCCCTAGCCAGTGTGGTTCAGTGGTTTGAGTCCCTTCCACCAAAGGGTTGCTGGTTTGATCCCCAGCCCCGGTCCGGGTGCATGTGCCTCTCACATCAATGTCTCTCTCTCTCTCTCTCTCTCTCTCCTCCTTTCTCTCTCCCTCTCTCCACTCCATCTAAAAATCAATGGGGGGAAAAATAAAGTGTGATTCTGGATCTTTTTTCAGCCAGAGTCTCTTTGAGAACTAATGGGTACATAGATATACATATAATAACTTAAGTTAAATACATGAGGACCCTATAATCCCAGGATTAAAAGTGCATGTCCACTGAATTGCCATCCGGTACTAACATTCACGTTGCTGAGAAGGAAGTGCATGCTACGTTCCTCTCTCACAGCCCAGAGAAGCTCGTGCCTCCGAGGAAGGAAAGCACAGTGTAAACCATGAGCACAACTGGAAATTCCTATCCTTTCCCAGAAAACTGCGCCCAGGTTTGTAATTAGTCCGGCGCGTTTAAATGGAGGAAGCCTGATCTAATTATGGGGTTTCTTTCCTCTTAGAGCAGGGGTCCTCAAACTTTTTAAACGGGGCCAGTTCACTGTCCCTCAGACCGTTGGAGGGCCGGACTCTAGTTTGAAAAAAACACTAGGAACAAATTCCTATGCGCACTGCGGGCCCGGGACGAGTCGGCTGCTCAGCAGGAGAGGCAGCGGCACCCGGCGGGCCGGATCAATGTCCTCGGCGGGCCGCATGTGGCCCGCGGGCCGTAGACTGAGGACCCCTGTTAGAGTGTGGCTCGGTGCACGACGGGACCCATTACAAGGGGTGATGTACCCGCCAATAAAGTCTAGCAGATTGCACATGAGTACCCGGTACTGAAGTTAATATACAAGGCACACAAAAGCACAGGTTCCAAATTCAGCTTCTAATCAGTCAGACACCACAGCTAAGACAATTTCTAAGCCAAATGCTATTTCAGTATTCACGCATGCAGGGGTTGGGGGGATGAGAAGAGATAAGCCAGAAAGATTTTTCTGGAATAAGTAAAATGTGTTAGACGGTATTTAAGGAGAGTGGGAGACAGAGAAAGTCGGAGAGTCTGATGGTCACTAAAGGAAAATAATCCAGACGTGGTATTGCTCTTAGAGAATGGGGGGAAAAAGAAAGAAAAAACTCAAAGATGGGAGTAACGAAAAACTGACATCGGGCTTCCGGGGAATAAGTTCAGATACGTTTTTGAGTTGAAATAGGGGGAAAAAATGGGCAAGGAATGCATATTGCTCAGCCGGAGGGTTTGGGTGTGTAGAATGCGGACGTGAGATTGGATCTACAGTGGGACGAGAAGTCCGTAAACTCCTGGGGACCAGGAGCGGGTGTTGACGTTCGGTGTAACCTGCAATGGAACCTTGAGCCGCAGGAGGGAGGAGGGTGCCGGGCGGGGCTCGGGGGGGAGGAGAGCAGTGACAGGGCATCCAGCGGCCGCTCTAGAAGCAATGACACCCAGGACCGCACCGCAGGTGACACAGGAGGGAGCCGGGGGTTCTGTGAAAGAGCAGCCGGCTAGTACAGCCACATGGACACGACAGCCGACAGCGAGAAGCTCTGAAACCACGCCAGGTCCTTCCCTGAGCTGCCGGGAAAATGACAGCTTCATCCGGTTAGCTGGACGTCAGACAAGTAAGAGAACCGGGAGAAACACCAGGGGGATCTGTCTTCCTCTGTCACTGAACCTGACGACAGGGCCCCCCTGTCAAACCTGATGGACGCAGATGGGGTGGGAAACTGGACACACTCCCAGACCAGAAGAAGCCAAAGGAGCTCATCGCCCCCAAACCAGCATGACCAGAGGGGTTAAAAGGACTTCTTTAAGGATAAATATTAGTAAATAAGTAAATGCAATAAAATGGCAATAACTACATACCTATCAGTAATCCTTTACATGTAAATAGATTCAATGCTCCAATCAAAAGACATAGGGTGGCTACACGGTAAGGAACACGAGATCCATATGTACGCCACCTGATGGAGACCCACCTGAGATGGGAAGATGCACAGACTCTGTGCCTAAAGAAATGGGGAAAGATATTTCATGCACATGGAGATGGAAAAATCCTGGAGTGGCGATATTTATATCAGACAAATTAGATGGCAAACAAAGGCTACAACAAGAGTCAAAGACGGACCCGGCAATTTCACTTCTTGGTATTTATCGGAAGAAACCCAAAACATTAATTTGAAAAGACACAGGCATCCCTATATTCATTGCAGAATTATTTACAATAGCCAAGATATGGAAGCCACCCACATGTCCCTTGATAGACGCATGGATAAAGAAGACGTGCCTCGTAGACACAACGGAATACCACTCAGCGATGTCTTTTAAAAAGGTGAAATCTTGCCGTTTCCGATGACATGGATGGTCGTAGCAGGTGAAATAACTCGGACAGAGAAAAGCAAATCCCATATGATTTCCCTGTAGGTGGGATATAAAACACAAAGTAAACGACCGAAGAAAACAGAAACAAACGCATAGATGCAGAGAGCATGCTGATGGTTGCTAGGTTGGGGGGTGGGAGGGTTAAGGGGATGGGTAGAAAAGGGGAAGGGGTTACCATAGGCAAGTTTCCAATCACAAAAACAGTCGTAGGGATGTAAAGTAAAGCACAGGGAGCATAACCAACGCTATTTCATTAACTCTGTGTGGGGCCAGATGGGCACTAGACTCATCAGGGTGATCGCTTTCTAAATTATATAAATGTCTAATCCCTATGCTGCACACCTGGAGCCAATGGGATACTGTGTGTCAACTGTCATCGGAAAATAAACCTTTACACAAAGGAAGCAACACAAATCGTGAGTGTGAGGTGAGAGAGCAGTCAGGACGCCCCCATCCTCGGCTGCCACCTTTCCTACAGCCTGTGGGCTCAGCCTGCGAGAGCAGAGGCCGGTTCCTGCCTCGTTCTCCGTGAGGCGGCCTGTCAACTCCCAATGCTGTTTCTGAGCACTAACCCTAACGTATAACCTCCCAATGCCGTCTCTGAGCACTAACCCTAACGTATAACCTCCCAATGCCGTCTCTAAGCACTAACCCTAATGTATAACCTCCCAATGCCGTCTCTAAGCACTAACCCTAATGTATAACCTCCCAATGCTGTCTCTGAGCACTAACCCTAACGTATAAACTCCCAGTGCCGTCTCTGAGCACTAACCCTAACGTATAAACTCCCAATGCCGTCTCTGAGCACTAACCCTAACGTATAAACTCCTAATGCCGTCTCTGAGCATTAACCCTAACGTATAACATCCCAATGCCGTCTCTGAGCACTAACCCTAACGTATAACATCCCAATGCCGTCTCTGAGCACTAACCCTAACATATAACCTCCCAATGCCGTCTCTGAGCACTAACCCTAACGTATAACCTCCCAATGCCGTCTCTGAGCACTAACCCTAACGTATAACCTCCCAATGCCGTCTCTGAGCACTAACCCTAACGTATAACCTCCCAATGCCGTCTCTGAGCACTAACCCTAACGTATAACCTCCCAATGCCATCTCTGAGCACTAACCCTAACGTATAACCTCCCAATGCCGTCTCTGAGCACTAACCCTAACGTATAACATCCCAATGCCGTCTCTGAGCACTAACCCTAACGTATAACCTCCCAATGCCGTCTCTGAGCACTAACCCTAACGTATAACCTCCCAATGCCATCTCTGAGCACTAACCCTAACGTATAACCTCCCAATGTCGTCTCTAAGCACTAACCCTAACGTATAACATCCCAATGCCGTCTCTGAGCACTAACCCTAACGTATAACATCCCAATGCCGTCTCTGAGCACTAACCCTAACGTATAACCTCCCAATGCCGTCTCTGAGCACTAACCCTAATGTATAAACTCCCAGTGCCGTCTCTGAGCACTAACCCTAATGTATAACATCCCAATGCCGTCTCTGAGCACTAACCCTAACCTATAACCTCCCAATGCCGTCTCTGAGCACTAACCCTAACGTATAACCTCCCAATGCCGTCTCTGAGCACTAACCCTAATGTATAAACTCCCAGTGCCGTCTCTGAGCACTAACCCTAACGTATAAACTCCCAGTGCCGTCTCTAAGCACTAACCCTAACGTATAACCTCCCAATGCCGTCTCTGAGCACTAACCCTAATGTATAACCTCCCAATGCTGTCTCTGAGCACTAACCCTAACGTATAAACTCCCAGTGCCGTCTCTGAGCACTAACCCTAACGTATAAACTCCCAATTCCGTCTCTGAGCATTAACCCTAATGTATAAACTCCCAATGCCGTCTCTGAGCACTAACCCTAATGTATAACCTCCCAATGCCGTCTCTGAGCACTAACCCTAACGTATAACCTCCCAATGTCGTTTCTAAGCACTAACCCTAATGTATAAACTCCCAATGCCGTCTCTGAGCACTAACCCTAACGTATAACCTCCCAATGCCGTCTCTGAGCACTAACCCTAATGTATAAACTCCCAGTGCCGTCTCTGAGCACTAACCCTAATGTATAAACTCCCAGTGCCGTCTCTGAGCACTAACCCTAACGTATAAACTCCCAGTGCCGTCTCTAAGCACTAACCCTAATGTATAACCTCCCAATGCCGTCTCTGAGCACTAACCCTAATGTATAACCTCCCAATGCTGTCTCTCAGCACTAACCCTAACGTATAAACTCCCAGTGCCGTCTCTGAGCACTAACCCTAACGTATAAACTCCCAATTCCGTCTCTGAGCATTAACCCTAACGTATAACCTCCCAATGCCGTCTCTGAGCACTAACCCTAACTTATAAACTCCTAATGCCGTCTCTGAGCATTAACCCTAACGTATAACATCCCAATGCCGTCTCTGAGCACTAACCCTAACGTATAACATCCCAATGCCGTCTCTGAGCACTAACCCTAACGTATAACCTCCCAATGCCGTCTCTGAGCACTAACCCTAACGTATAACCTCCCAATGCCGTCTCTGAGCACTAACCCTAACGTATAACCTCCCAATGCCGTCTCTGAGCACTAACCCTAACGTATAACCTCCCAATGCCGTCTCTGAGCACTAACCCTAACGTATAACCTCCCAATGCCGTCTCTGAGCACTAACCCTAACGTATAACCTCCCAATGCCGTCTCTGAGCACTAACCCTAATGTATAACCTCCCAATGCCGTCTCTGAGCACTAACCCTAACGTATAACATCCCAATGCCGTCTCTGAGCACTAACCCTAACGTATAACCTCCCAATGCCGTCTCTGAGCACTAACCCTAATGTATAAACTCCCAGTGCCGTCTCTGAGCACTAACCCTAACGTATAACCTCCCAATGCCGTCTCTGAGCACTAACCCTAACGTATAACATCCCAATGCCGTCTCTGAGCACTAACCCTAACGTATAACCTCCCAATGCCGTCTCTGAGCACTAACCCTAATGTATAAACTCCCAGTGCCGTCTCTGAGCACTAACCCTAATGTATAACATCCCAATGCCGTCTCTGAGCACTAACCCTAATGTATAACCTCCCAATGCCGTCTCTGAGCACTAACCCTAACGTATAACCTCCCAATGTCGTTTCTAAGCACTAACCCTAATGTATAAACTCCCAATGCCGTCTCTGAGCACTAACCCTAACGTATAACCTCCCAATGCCGTCTCTGAGCACTAACCCTAATGTATAAACTCCCAGTGCCGTCTCTGAGCACTAACCCTAATGTATAAACTCCCAGTGCCGTCTCTGAGCACTAACCCTAATGTATAAACTCCCAGTGCCGTCTCTGAGCACTAACCCTAACGTATAAACTCCCAGTGCCGTCTCTAAGCACTAACCCTAACGTATAACCTCCCAATGCCGTCTCTGAGCACTAACCCTAATGTATAACCTCCCAATGCTGTCTCTGAGCACTAACCCTAACGTATAAACTCCCAGTGCCGTCTCTGAGCACTAACCCTAACGTATAAACTCCCAATTCCGTCTCTGAGCATTAACCCTAATGTATAAACTCCCAATGCCGTCTCTGAGCACTAACCCTAATGTATAACCTCCCAATGCCGTCTCTGAGCACTAACCCTAACGTATAACCTCCCAATGTCGTTTCTAAGCACTAACCCTAATGTATAAACTCCCAATGCCGTCTCTGAGCACTAACCCTAACGTATAACCTCCCAATGCCGTCTCTGAGCACTAACCCTAATGTATAAACTCTCAGTGCCGTCTCTGAGCACTAACCCTAATGTATAAACTCTCAGTGCCGTCTCTGAGCACTAACCCTAATGTATAAACTCTCAGTGCCGTCTCTGAGCACTAACCCTAACGTATAAACTCCCAATTCCGTCTCTGAGCATTAACCCTAACGTATAACCTCCCAATGCCGTCTCTGAGCACTAACCCTAACGTATAACCTCCCAATGCCGTCTCTGAGCACTAACCCTAACGTATAACCTCCCAATGCCGTCTCTGAGCACTAACCCTAACGTATAACCTCCCAATGCCGTCTCTGAGCACTAACCCTAACGTATAACCTCCCAATGCCGTCTCTGAGCACTAACCCTAACGTATAACCTCCCAATGCCGTCTCTGAGCACTAACCCTAACGTATAACCTCCCAATGCCGTCTCTGAGCACTAACCCTAACGTATAACTTCCCAATGCCGTCTCTGAGCACTAACCCTAACGTATAACCTCCCAATGCCGTCTCTGAGCACTAACCCTAATGTATAAACTCCCAGTGCCGTCTCTGAGCACTAACCCTAATGTATAACATCCCAATGCCGTCTCTGAGCACTAACCCTAATGTATAAACTCTCAGTGCCGTCTCTGAGCACTAACCCTAACGTATAAACTCCCAGTGCCGTCTCTAAGCACTAACCCTAATGTATAACCTCCCAATGCCGTCTCTGAGCACTAACCCTAATGTATAACCTCCCAATGCTGTCTCTGAGCACTAACCCTAACGTATAAACTCCCAGTGCCGTCTCTGAGCACTAACCCTAACGTATAAACTCCCAATTCCGTCTCTGAGCATTAACCCTAACGTATAACCTCCCAATGCCGTCTCTGAGCACTAACCCTAACGTATAAACTCCTAATGCCGTCTCTGAGCATTAACCCTAACGTATATCCTCCCAATGCCGTCTCTGAGCACTAACCCTAACGTATAACCTCCCAATGCCGTCTCTGAGCACTAACCCTAACGTATAACCTCCCAATGCCGTCTCTGAGCACTAACCCTAACGTATAACCTCCCAATGCCGTCTCTGAGCACTAACCCTAACGTATAACCTCCCAATGCCGTCTCTGAGCACTAACCCTAACGTATAACCTCCCAATGCCGTCTCTGAGCACTAACCCTAACGTATAACCTCCCAATGCCGTCTCTGAGCACTAACCCTAACGTATAACCTCCCAATGCCGTCTCTGAGCACTAACCCTAACGTATAACCTCCCAATGCCGTCTCTGAGCACTAACCCTAACGTATAACATCCCAATGCCGTCTCTGAGCACTAACCCTAACGTATAACCTCCCAATGCCGTCTCTGAGCACTAACCCTAATGTATAAACTCCCAGTGCCGTCTCTGAGCACTAACCCTAATGTATAACATCCCAATGCCGTCTCTGAGCACTAACCCTAACGTATAACCTCCCAATGTCGTTTCTAAGCACTAACCCTAATGTATAAACTCCCAATGCCGTCTCTGAGCACTAACCCTAATGTATAAACTCCCAGTGCCGTCTCTGAGCACTAACCCTAATGTATAACATCCCAATGCCGTCTCTGAGCACTAACCCTAACGTATAACCTCCCAATGCCGTCTCTGAGCACTAACCCTAACGTATAACCTCCCAATGCCGTCTCTGAGCACTAACCCTAACGTATAACATCCCAATGCCGTCTCTGAGCACTAACCCTAACGTATAACCTCCCAATGCCGTCTCTGAGCACTAACCCTAATGTATAAACTCCCAGTGCCGTCTCTGAGCACTAACCCTAATGTATAACATCCCAATGCCGTCTCTGAGCACTAACCCTAACGTATAACCTCCCAATGTCGTTTCTAAGCACTAACCCTAATGTATAACCTCCCAATGCCGTCTCTGAGCACTAACCCTAACGTATAAACTCCCAATGCCGTCTCTGAGCACTAACCCTAATGTATAAACTCCCAGTGCCGTCTCTGAGCACTAACCCTAATGTATAACATCCCAATGCCGTCTCTGAGCACTAACCCTAACGTATAACCTCCCAATGTCGTTTCTAAGCACTAACCCTAATGTATAAACTCCCAATGCCGTCTCTGAGCACTAACCCTAACGTATAACCTCCCAATGCCGTCTCTGAGCACTAACCCTAATGTATAAACTCCCAGTGCCGTCTCTGAGCACTAACCCTAATGTATAAACTCCCAGTGCCGTCTCTGAGCACTAACCCTAACGTATAAACTCCCAGTGCCGTCTCTAAGCACTAACCCTAATGTATAACCTCCCAATGCCGTCTCTGAGCACTAACCCTAATGTATAACCTCCCAATGCTGTCTCTGAGCACTAACCCTAACGTATAAACTCCCAGTGCCGTCTCTGAGCACTAACCCTAACGTATAAACTCCCAATTCCGTCTCTGAGCATTAACCCTAACGTATAACCTCCCAATGCCGTCTCTGAGCACTAACCCTAACGTATAAACTCCTAATGCCGTCTCTGAGCATTAACCCTAACGTATAACATCCCAATGCCGTCTCTGAGCACTAACCCTAACGTATAACATCCCAATGCCGTCTCTGAGCACTAACCCTAACGTATAACCTCCCAATGCCGTCTCTGAGCACTAACCCTAACGTATAACCTCCCAATGCCGTCTCTGAGCACTAACCCTAACGTATAACCTCCCAATGCCGTCTCTGAGCACTAACCCTAACGTATAACCTCCCAATGCCGTCTCTGAGCACTAACCCTAACGTATAACCTCCCAATGCCGTCTCTGAGCACTAACCCTAACGTATAACCTCCCAATGCCGTCTCTGAGCACTAACCCTAACGTATAACCTCCCAATGCCGTCTCTGAGCACTAACCCTAACGTATAACCTCCCAATGCCGTCTCTGAGCACTAACCCTAATGTATAACCTCCCAATGCCGTCTCTGAGCACTAACCCTAACGTATAACATCCCAATGCCGTCTCTGAGCACTAACCCTAACGTATAACCTCCCAATGCCGTCTCTGAGCACTAACCCTAATGTATAAACTCCCAGTGCCGTCTCTGAGAACTAACCCTAACGTATAACCTCCCAATGCCGTCTCTGAGCACTAACCCTAACGTATAACATCCCAATGCCGTCTCTGAGCACTAACCCTAACGTATAACCTCCCAATGCCGTCTCTGAGCACTAACCCTAATGTATAAACTCCCAGTGCCGTCTCTGAGCACTAACCCTAATGTATAACATCCCAATGCCGTCTCTGAGCACTAACCCTAACGTATAACCTCCCAATGCCGTCTCTGAGCACTAACCCTAACGTATAACCTCCCAATGCCGTCTCTGAGCACTAACCCTAATGTATAAACTCCCAGTGCCGTCTCTGAGCACTAACCCTAATGTATAAACTCCCAGTGCCGTCTCTGAGCACTAACCCTAACGTATAAACTCCCAGTGCCGTCTCTAAGCACTAACCCTAACGTATAACCTCCCAATGCCGTCTCTGAGCACTAACCCTAATGTATAACCTCCCAATGCTGTCTCTGAGCACTAACCCTAACGTATAAACTCCCAGTGCCGTCTCTGAGCACTAACCCTAACGTATAAACTCCCAATTCCGTCTCTGAGCATTAACCCTAATGTATAAACTCCCAATGCCGTCTCTGAGCACTAACCCTAATGTATAACCTCCCAATGCCGTCTCTGAGCACTAACCCTAACGTATAACCTCCCAATGTCGTTTCTAAGCACTAACCCTAATGTATAAACTCCCAATGCCGTCTCTGAGCACTAACCCTAACGTATAACCTCCCAATGCCGTCTCTGAGCACTAACCCTAATGTATAAACTCCCAGTGCCGTCTCTGAGCACTAACCCTAATGTATAAACTCCCAGTGCCGTCTCTGAGCACTAACCCTAACGTATAAACTCCCAGTGCCGTCTCTAAGCACTAACCCTAATGTATAACCTCCCAATGCCGTCTCTGAGCACTAACCCTAATGTATAACCTCCCAATGCTGTCTCTGAGCACTAACCCTAACGTATAAACTCCCAGTGCCGTCTCTGAGCACTAACCCTAACGTATAAACTCCCAATTCCGTCTCTGAGCATTAACCCTAACGTATAACCTCCCAATGCCGTCTCTGAGCACTAACCCTAACGTATAAACTCCTAATGCCGTCTCTGAGCATTAACCCTAACGTATAACATCCCAATGCCGTCTCTGAGCACTAACCCTAACGTATAACATCCCAATGCCGTCTCTGAGCACTAACCCTAACGTATAACCTCCCAATGCCGTCTCTGAGCACTAACCCTAACGTATAACCTCCCAATGCCGTCTCTGAGCACTAACCCTAACGTATAACCTCCCAATGCCGTCTCTGAGCACTAA
This sequence comes from Corynorhinus townsendii, assembly GCA_026230045.1. Classification (NCBI taxonomy): domain Eukaryota; kingdom Metazoa; phylum Chordata; class Mammalia; order Chiroptera; family Vespertilionidae; genus Corynorhinus; species Corynorhinus townsendii. Next base: position 1,757,407 of record JAPDVU010000005.1, read on the forward strand.
CCCTAACGTATAACCTCCCAATGCCGTCTCTGAGCACTAACCCTAACGTATAACCTCCCAATGCCGTCTCTGAGCACTAACCCTAACGTATAACCTCCCAATGCCGTCTCTGAGCACTAACCCTAATGTATAACCTCCCAATGTCGTCTCTGAGCACTAACCCTAACGTATAACATCCCAATGCCGTCTCTGAGCACTAACCCTAACGTATAACCTCCCAATGCCGTCTCTGAGCACTAACCCTAATGTATAAACTCCCAGTGCCGTCTCTGAGCACTAACCCTAACGTATAAACTCCCAGTGCCGTCTCTGAGCACTAACCCTAACGTATAACATCCCAATACCGTCTCTGAGCACTAACCCTAATGTATAAACTCCCAGTGCCGTCTCTGAGCACTAACCCTAATGTATAAACTCCCAGTGCCGTCTCTGAGCACTAACCCTAACGTATAAACTCCCAGTGCCGTCTCTAAGCACTAACCCTAATGTATAACCTCCCAATGCCGTCTCTGAGCACTAACCCTAATGTATAACCTCCCAATGTTGTCTCTGAGCACTAACCCTAACGTATAAACTCCCAGTGCCGTCTCTGAGCACTAACCCTATAGTATAAACTCCCAATTCCGTCTCTGAGCATTAACCCTAATGTATAAACTCCCAATGCCGTCTCTGAGCACTAACCCTAATGTATAACCTCCCAATGCCGTCTCTGAGCACTAACCCTAACGTATAACCTCCCAATGTCGTTTCTAAGCACTAACCCTAATGTATAAACTCCCAATGCCGTCTCTGAGCACTAACCCTAACGTATAACCTCCCAATGCCGTCTCTGAGCACTAACCCTAACGTATAACATCCCAATGCCGTCTCTAAGCACTAACCCTAATGTATAACCTCCCAATGCCGTTTCTGAGCACTAACCCTAACGTATAACCTCCCAATGCCGTCTCTGAGCACTAACCCTAATGTATAACCTCCCAATGCCGTCTCTGAGCACTAACCCTAACGTATAACATCCCAATGCCGTCTCTGAGCACTAACCCTAACGTATAACCTCCCAATGCCGTCTCTGAGCACTAACCCTAACGTATAACCTCCCAATGCCGTCTCTGAGCACTAACCCTAACGTATAAACTCCTAATGCCGTCTCTGAGCATTAACCCTAACGTATAACATCCCAATGCCGTCTCTGAGCACTAACCCTAACGTATAAACTCCCAGTGCCGTCTCTGAGCACTAACCCTAATGTATAAACTCCCAGTGCCGTCTCTGAGCACTAACCCTAACGTATAAACTCCCAGTGCCGTCTCTAAGCACTAACCCTAATGTATAACCTCCCAATGCCGTCTCTGAGCACTAACCCTAATGTATAACCTCCCAATGCCGTCTCTGAGCACTAACCCTAACGTATAACATCCCAATGCCGTCTCTGAGCACTAACCCTAACGTATAACATCCCAATGCCGTCTCTGAGCACTAACCCTAACGAATAACATCCCAATGCTGTCTCTGAGCACTAACCCTAACATATAACATCCCAATGCCGTCTCTGAGCACTAACCCTAACATATAACATCCCAATGTCGTCTCTGAGCACTAACCCTAACGTATAACATCCCAATGCCGTCTCTGAGCACTAACCCTAACATATAACATCCCAATGCTGTCTCTGAGCACTAACCCTAACATATAACATCCCAATGCCGTCTCTGAGCACTAACCCTAATGTATAACCTCCCAATGCTGTCTCTGAGCACTAACCCTAACGTATAAACTCCCAGTGCCGTCTCTGAGCACTAACCCTAACGTATAAACTCCCAGTGCCGTCTCTGAGCACTAACCCTAATGTATAACATCCCAATGCCGTCTCTGAGCACTAACCCTAATGTATAACCTCCCAATGCCGTCTCTGAGCACTAACCCTAACGTATAACCTCCCAATGTCGTTTCTAAGCACTAACCCTAATGTATAAACTCCCAATGCCGTCTCTGAGCACTAACCCTAACGTATAACCTCCCAATGCCGTCTCTGAGCACTAACCCTAATGTATAAACTCCCAGTGCCGTCTCTGAGCACTAACCCTAATGTATAAACTCCCAGTGCCGTCTCTGAGCACTAACCCTAACGTATAAACTCCCAGTGCCGTCTCTAAGCACTAACCCTAATGTATAACCTCCCAATGCCGTCTCTGAGCACTAACCCTAATGTATAACCTCCCAATGCTGTCTCTGAGCACTAACCCTAACGTATAAACTCCCAGTGCCGTCTCTGAGCACTAACCCTAACGTATAAACTCCCAATTCCGTCTCTGAGCATTAACCCTAATGTATAAACTCCCAATGCCGTCTCTGAGCACTAACCCTAATGTATAACCTCCCAATGCCGTCTCTGAGCACTAACCCTAACGTATAACCTCCCAATGTCGTTTCTAAGCACTAACCCTAATGTATAAACTCCCAATGCCGTCTCTGAGCACTAACCCTAACGTATAACCTCCCAATGCCGTCTCTGAGCACTAACCCTAACGTATAAACTCCCAATGCCGTCTCTAAGCACTAACCCTAACGTATAAACTCCCAATGCCGTCTCTGAGCACTAACCCTAACGTATAACCTCCCAATGCCGTCTCTGAGCACTAACCCTAACGTATAACATCCCAATGCCGTCTCTAAGCACTAACCCTAATGTATAACCTCCCAATGCCGTCTCTGAGCACTAACCCTAACGTATAACCTCCCAATGCCGTCTCTGAGCACTAACCCTAATGTATAACCTCCCAATGCCGTCTCTGAGCACTAACCCTAACGTATAACCTCCCAATGCCGTCTCTGAGCACTAACCCTAACGTATAACCTCCCAATGCCGTCTCTGAGCACTAACCCTAACGTATAACCTCCCAATGCCGTCTCTGAGCACTAACCCTAACGTATAAACTCCTAATGCCGTCTCTGAGCATTAACCCTAACGTATAACATCCCAATGCCGTCTCTGAGCACTAACCCTAACGTATAACATCCCAATGCCGTCTCTGAGCACTAACCCTAACGTATAACCTCCCAATGCCGTCTCTGAGCACTAACCCTAACGTATAACCTCCCAATGCCGTCTCTGAGCACTAACCCTAACGTATAACCTCCCAATGCCGTCTCTGAGCACTAACCCTAACGTATAAACTCCCAATGCCGTCTCTGAGCACTAATTCTAACGTATAGCATCCCTGGCAAAGGTTCACTGCGTCTCCTGGTTGACTCTTTCCTCTGGCTATTTTGTACACAAAGGCCGCCTTAGCTAACACTCAGAGACATCCCTTCTGTTCTCAGCAGATCAAGCTTTTAACCAAGTTGAACAACACAGGGAGAGAATTTCGTTCTGTGACCCTAAGAAGCCTCCCTCCGCTAAGCCAACGAGCAGATCATGGGGTGAGGGCACCTTCCCCACAGTTCAAATGAATCCTTACAAGGACGTGCCGCTTTTCGCCTTCATTCTTGTGTGTAATTGGACAGGAGCATCCACATTTGGGAGCGTGTAGAAGAGACTATCTAGGCCTGTGGTTGGCAAACCGTGGCTCGCGAGCCACAGGCGGCTCTTTGGCCCCTGGAGTGTGGCTCTTCCACAAAACACCACGGCCTGGGCGAGTCTATGTTGAAGAAGTGGCGTTAGAAGACGTTTACGTTTAAAAAAGGTGGCTCTCCAAAGACATTCCAATCGTTGTCCTGTTGGTATTGGGCTCTGTGGACTGATGAGTTTGCCGACCGCTGGTCTGGGGAGAGGTGAGGGTGGGGTGAAAGGACCCGAAAGAGGGAGGCTGTACACTGATGTGTCGGGGAAATTCCCTCCCAAAGTATCGCCTGGGCTGTGCCCTGAAGGACAATTAGGGTCTGGACAAGCAGACAGTGTCCAGAAAGCACATCAGAGATAATCAGAACTCTCTGAGTCAAAGCTTCAAAGAGAAGAAAGAGCCGGAAGCCAAGTGAAATGTTAGAGAGGGCTGGAGCAGGAGGGGGGAGAGGGGGCGGCTGGAGCAGGAGGGGGAAGAGGGGGCGGCTGGAGCAGGAGGGGGGGAGAGGGGGCGGCTGGAGCAGGACGGGGAAGAGAGGGGTGGCTGGAGCAGGAGGGGGAGAGGGGGCGGCTGGAGCAGGAGGGGGAAGAGGGGGCGGCTGGAGCAGGAGGGGGGAGAGGGGGCGGCTGGAGCAGGAGGGGGGAGAGGGGGTGGCTGGAGCAGGAGGGGGAGAGGGGGCGGCTGGAGCAGGAGGGGGAGAGGGGGCGGCTGGAGCAGGAGGGGGAGAGAGGGGTGGCTGGAGCAGGAGGGGGAGAGGGGGCGGCTGGAGCAGGAGGGGGAGAGAGGGGTGGCTGGAGCAGGAGGGGGAGAGGGGGCGGCTGGAGCAGGAGGGGGAGAGGGGGCGGCTGGAGCAGGAGGGGGAGAGGGGCGGCTGGAGCAGGAGGGGGGAAGAGGGGGCGGCTGGAGCAGGAGGGGGGAGAGGGGCGGCTGGAGCAGGAGGGGGAGAGGGGGCGGCTGGAGCAGGAGGAGGGAGAGGGGGAGGCTGGAGGGGGGAGAGGGGCGGCTGGAGGGGGGAGAGGGGGCGGCTGGAGCAGGAGGGGGGAGAGGGGCGGCTGGAGGGGGGAGAGGGGGCGGCTGGAGCAGGAGGGGGAGAGGGGCGGCTGGAGCAGGAGGGGGAGAGGGGGCGGCTGGAGCAGGAGGGGGAGAGGGGGCGGCTGGAGCAGGAGGGGGGAGAGGGGTGGCTGGAGCAGGACGGGGAAGAGGGGGTCGCTGGAGCAGGAGGGGGAAGAGGGGGCGGCTGGAGCAGGAGGGGGAGAGGGAGCGGCTGGAGGGGGGAGAGGGGGCGGCTGGAGCAGGAGGGGGAGATGGGGCGGCTGGAGCAGGAGGGGGGAGAGGGGGCGGCTGGAGCAGGAGGGGGAGAGGGGGCGGCTGGAGCAGGAGGGGGGAAGAGGGGGCGGCTGGAGCAGGAGGGGGAGAGGGGTGGCTGGAGCAGGAGGGGGTGAGGGGGCGGCTGGAGCAGGAGGGGGAGAGGGGCGGCTGGAGCAGGAGGGGGGAGAGGGGTGGCTGGAGCAGGAGGGGGAGAGGGGTGGCTGGAGGAGTAGCTGGGGCTAAGGCCCTGGACCACGGTCAGGACTTGAGTTATGGTCTAACTACCATCAGAACTCAGTCGTAGGCACAGAGCAGAGGTTTTATCAGGGAAATGGTACCCCGGCCAATGTGGCTCAGTGGTTGAGCGTCGATCCAGGAACCAAGAGGTCCCCGGTTTGATTGTCGGTCAGGGCACCTGCCCAGGTTGCAGGCTCGATCCCCAGTGGGGGGCGTGCGGGCGGCAGGTGATTAATGTCTCTCTCTCATTGATGTTTCTGGCTCTCCCTCCCTTCCCCTACCTCCCTCTCTAAAAATCAATTAAAAAAGTGCTCATTTAAAGAAAGAAAAAAGGCAGAAGAGCATAGAAATGGAAGCAAGGAAACCAGAAAACGCTGCCATCGTCCGAGAGAGAAAGCAGCAGCTTGGACTGGGTGGGGAGTGAAGTGAGAAGCGGGTGATGGCAGGAGGAGGACTTACCTGGGAGTTTCACGCCAAGGCTCAGGAGAGGGACAAATAATGGAGGCAAAGGCCAAGATTCCCGGCCTGGGCAGCTACGTGGGTAGAGGTGGCCGCAGTAAATGGATATCAAGAACTCAGTGCTGACTATGGCAGGTTTGAGACGTTTGGCGCTCAGCTGAGCGGTAGCGCTAGAGGGCTGCGTGTCGGTGCTAGAGAATAATGCGAGGGCAGGCGTCTGGATGCGATTGGCGTGGACGGAGGTGAGAGTTGAGTGCAAAGACAGGAGGTCCGGGGCTGAGACCCAGCACCGCCGGGCAGTGACGAGGAGAGGGCGGGCAGGCCCGCGGGAAACCGGATCACAAACAGAGAGAATGCTTCCAGAAGCAGTGTTTGGGCCACAGGAAAATCTCCGTGGATAACTAAACTTTGAACATGTTTTTTAGTAAACTGATACAAAACTATAACTACCAAAACCTCAGAAACACAATTGGCAAAAGAGAAAAAAAGGACAGGTTGGGCTTTTAGTCAAATGAAAGACTTCTGTTCTGGCCCAGTTGGTGTGGCTCAGTGGTTGAGCGTTGGCCCAGGAAACAAGAGGTCACAGGTTCGATACCAGGTCAGGGCACAGGCCCGGGTTGCCGGCTCGATCCCCAGTAGGGGGCGTGCAGGAGGCAGCCGATCCATGGTTCTCTCTCCTCATAGATGTTTCTATCTCTCTCCCCCTCTCCCGTCCTCTCTGAAATCAATAAAAATGCCAATGATAAAGCCCAAAAGGTGGGGTGAACAAGTAGAAGCTGTCTCATGATGACATATTGCTATGCGTTTTGGATATACATAAATAAGAATCAAATAAAATACAGTTTTTGAAAACGAATACTTGGGTAAGGGTGTCTGACTAGTTGCTGATGATTTGAATGGCGATGATCGTATCTTTTCTCGTGTTCACCTTGTGAATTTTCTTACTGAAGAAACATAACATGGGGGTTAAGGGAAGCTTCGAGGTGGGTTAAGATCACGCAAATCGAAGCTCTCGGGGAGCCGTGACGTGGTCTGCGAAAGGTAACGTGTGATTCTGTTTCATCCCTCTGTGGACACGAGTTAGGGAAACCACAGATGTTTAAAAAGGCAGAGGCTATAGTCAAAGGCCAGAACTGAGCAAAACGAAAGCCCTAAAGAAAGGAACCTTGTAGCTTCCACGTGTGGACTTTCGGGGAAGGTCTGTCTTTCACGGAGCGACCTGGGAAGGGTCGCCAGAGCCCTGGTAAACACCGTCTGCCTCAGCTGTCCATCCCGCTCCGCGAGAGCACCCGCCCCTGCTTCCAAACCGGTTCCTCCCAGCTGGTGAGGTTCCATCGTGTTAGATCGGAGGGTCCTGCCTCCCTCTCCCCCGTGGGTCCTTTCCTGGAAGATGTGATTGTGGGGCGTCTCACAGGCAAGCACGGTTGGCTCCCTGAAGCACACAGGCTGCTTCAATGTCCCTTAAAGACAGACATAAGAAATGTCTTCGAGTGCAGAAAGAGGACAGCACAGGGCTAGAGTGAAGTGACACGTAGCATCTAGGAATACTTAAACTTTTCACTTCTGAGTAAATTACACTAAATGTTTTTTTATTTTCCATTCTATTCTCCTCGCTTCAGCTTTTTCACAGATGGAGTGATAACCTTCACAGTCATAATGGGAACGACTGCAGTGCCTTACAGTTGTGTGATCTGAGGCTCTGCTTACACCCTATGCTGCCATCACAGTCAAGTTTAAAGTCTTAACGTTCTCACGTTTCGTATTCCAGACCCATCACTCTCCAGGGCCTTGTGCTCCAGCTGTTTCCAGTTGCACTCCTTCTGGGAATACGGGGTGTTCTCTTCAGCCGTGGGTCTTTGCGCGCGTTTTTTCTCGACCTGCCTTTTCTGTGGATTCTTACCCGTTCTCCATATCTTGACTTAGAAGACTCCGTCTCCCCTGCCCTTCACATTTGGATTCGAGGACCTTCTTTTGTGCTGGCTTTGTCAGGGTCTAGCCAACATAGCACTGTCATTGTCCGGGTCTAGCCAACGCTGTGAGCAGTGCGCCCTTACTGTCTGGCCCCACGCCTGACACACACGTAGGCGGTGACCAGGCACCGCTTACGAATCCATGAATGGGTGAATGGATGGCGTAGACACCGTGTCTTATTTTTCGGAGGGTTGATGGGCCTGTGGAGGCGCCATCCTTCACTCACGCAGCACGTGTCCTTGCGTGTGGATTCTGGGCAGGAGTGGTGCTGGGCCCTAGCAGTGCCGTCGTGAACGGAGTGGTTGTGCCCCGAGGCTGCCTAAGGGCTCCTGAGCCTTGTCCTTACTGACCGTGTGGCTCTTCCTGGGCGGGAAGGCTCTGTCTTACGCACGAAAGGCTGTTCAGCAGCATCCGTGGCCGCTACCCCGTAGATGCCAATAGCTCCCCGGTTCTGACAGCCAAGAATGTCTCCAGACTGAGCTGCGTGTTCTCCAGGGGTCCAAGCGCTCTTGGTGAGGACCCCCGGGTCACAGGTGTCGGGTGACACGGTGTTCCCCGGGATTTGTGGGGCAGTGCTGTGATGGACGGCGGACGAGGCGATGGGTGTGGGTGGAGAGCAAGGAGTCGGTGAACCAGCTGAGGAACGGGGGAGCGGAGCGGCTCTTCAGACAAGCACAGCGTGGCTCCTGCCCGCGGGAGGCAGGCGTGGATGGCGGCGGAGGGGGCCCGTCCGTGAGGGCGGGTTTTGAAAGCAGGGAGGCGCTGCAGTAGACAGATCAGAACCGGAGCCGGTTCCGGAGAGAGTTTAAAGGTGTGCTTGAGTGTCCTGGCATCGGGAGATTCCGTATCGGTGAGAGTTCTGGGAATCCAGGGAAGGGGTCTGTGGCCGGGACCACGCTAGTCTGAGCAAGGACGGCGAGGTGGAGCGCCGTAAACAACGGGCTCGGAGATCCATGAGTTGTTCTCTCTCTTGTGTTTTCATCCAAAACTTCTGTCAGGTTTGGCTTTGAGGAAAATAAGGCGCCCACAGAAAACAGAGCGATTGGAAGGAGGTGAGAAAGAGAAAGAAAGCTGAACTACTATGAAGGGTTTTTCTCTCCGAACCAGGTAGTCTCCACTCTGACTTGATTTCGAACCCTGAGATGTCAGCCCGGCCGCCGTGGCTCAGGGGCTGGGCATCGACCTGTGAACCAGAAGGTCACGGTTCCATTCCCGGTCAGGGCGCAGGCCTGGTTGCGGGCGGGCGTGCAGGAGGCCGCGAGCAGGGATTCTCTCGCACCGTTGATGCTTCTCTCTCTCTCTCGCTCTCCCTTCCTCTCTGAGATCGATAAAGACATATACTAATAAAGACATATATTAATAAAGACATATACTAATAAAGACATATACTAACAAAGACATATACTAATAAAGACATGTATTAATAAAGACATGTATTAATAAAGACATATATTAATAAAGACATATATTAATAGAGACATATACTAATAAAGACATGTATTAATAAAGACATATACTAATAAAGACATATACTAACAAAGACATATACTAATAAAGACATATACTAATAAAGACATATACTAATAAAGACATATACTAATAAAGACATATACTAATAAAGACATATACTAATAAAGACATATACTAATAAAGACATATATTAATAAAGACATATACTAATAAAGACATGTATTAATAAAGACATGTATTAATAAAGACATATATTAATAAAGACATATATTAATAGAGACATATACTAATAAAGACATGTATTAATAAAGACATATACTAATATAGACATATACTAATAAAGACATATACTAATAAAGACATATACTAATAAAGACATATATTAATAAAGACATATACTAATAAAGACATATACTAACAAAGACATATACTAATAAAGACATATACTAATAAAGACATATACTAATAAAGACATGTATTAATAAAGACATATACTAATAAAGACATGTATTAATAAAGACATGTATTAATAAAGACATACATTAATAAAGACATACATTAATAAAGACATACGTTAATAAAGACATATACTAATAAAGACATATATTAATAAAGACATACATTAATAAAGACATACATTAATAAAGACATATACTAATAAAGACATATACTAATAAAGACATACATTAATAAATACATACATTAATAAAGACATATACTAATAAAGACATACATTAATAAAGACATACATTAATAAAGACATACGTTAATAAAGACATATACTAATAAAGACATACATTAATAAAGACATACATTAATAAAGACATACATTAATAAAGACATACATTAATAAAGACATATATTAATAAAGACATATACTAATAAAGACATATACTAATAAAGACATACATTAATAAAGACATACATTAATAAAGACATACATTAATAAAGACATACATTAATAAAGACATATACTAATAAAGACATACATTAATAAAGACATACATTAATAAAGACATATACTAATAAAGACATACATTAATAAAGACATACATTAATAAAGACATATACTAATAAAGACATACATTAATAAAGACAGACATTAAGGAGAAAAGAAAGGAAGGAAACCTGAGGTGTTGAGAGATGCTGCTGCTCGAGGCCAGCCCCCCAAGCTGACTTACCGGCAGCCGGCGGCCTCCTCGTGGGCTCCGCCCCCCAGGCCCAGGATGCAGGTCTGGCCCTGCCTGTGACCGCCGTCACCTGCAGAGCACGGCCACGCGCTGGGCAGGTGCGCCCACAGATGCAGCCCTGGCCGCCCGCTCCCCCTCTGGGTTCTGCCCTGATCAATGGCTTCTGGGGGCCTCCTTTTTCTTCGCACTTAGCACACCTCCCACGTCCTACGGAGCTCATGTCCCGTGCTGGACCAGCCCCCATGCCTGCCGGCCTTACCGCTGGTGAGTTTTACACGGCCAGCCCCTAGAAGCGTTTCAGAAAAATATTGTGCGTGTTTTTTCTTTCCTGTGGAACTGTTTTTCCTTTTCTGTCGGGACGCAGAGGAAGCGGGATAGGCAGAGAAAGAAGAGCTATCTTTTATTCCGCCCCGTTGATACATTTTCAATATTAAACAAGGACTTCTTTGAAGGAGGGAGGTTCAGGGTGACCTCAGGATGCATTCGTGCCTGCCCTGCCCCCGCCTTGGCCAGAGGGCAGCATGCTTTCCCCATGACGGAAATGGGTCCCGAGGGCGTCACGTGATGGAAAGTACTCGGAGAACAAGATGCCAACGAGGGTCTGAATTTATGACGGGGAACAGGCAAAAGCATTCTGCTCAGACCTCAGACGGGAGGAGGGAGAGGGCATTGTCCTCAAATTAGGCGTGTGCTCATGGAGTTTGGAATGTGCTCCCAGCTCTGCAGATTTACAAGGGCACGGCCACGTTTTCCCAGAATGGTAAAAATCAGGATTCAGCCTGGCTGGTGTGGCTCAGCGGTTGAGCACCGTCCTTTGAACCAGGAGGTCAGGGTTCCATTCCCAGACAGGGCCCAGGCCCGGGTTGCGAGCTCCATCGCCAGTGGGGGGCGTGCAGGAGGCGGCCGATCCATGATTCTCTCTCATCACTGATGTTTCTCTCTCTTTCTCTCCCTCCCCTTTCCTCTCTGAAATCAACAAAAAGGGCTTTCTGCCCCTCTTGTTTGTTGGCGCCTGTCCCTTTGTCTCCTAGCGGTCACCCAGGCTGCTCTTCCTTCCTCCCTCGGTGGCCCTGTGCCCTGGCCTCAGGCCTGGAGCCCCCATGCCCCGCATAGCCACACCCTCGGTTAACGTCCCCTGAGCTCACCCCTTGCTCAGAGACGCGCTCCTATCCTGACAGACTGGAGCAGGCACCCCATCGTCAGTTGTCTGAGGACTGTCTTTCGCTGTTGGAAAGTCTCTTTTGAGGTCACGGAAAGGCCAGGTGTCCCTCCCCTCTAACTCACTGTTCTCCCCACGATGGGGCATCTCAGAGATCGCACGGACAGGAAAGGGAGTAGGTGCAGTGAGTACGGAGAGACAGCGGAGGGGGGCCAGCTGCACGGTGTGCGTGTCCAGCAGACGGAGAAGTGGTGTATACTGCGTCAGCCACCGGACAGGAGATGCTTCACTTCCAGGTGACTCTGATCTTCGGGTTCAGTGCCTTTGATGAACGTGAGAGAAAAACAAACGGACACTCTAATCTCTGGCGCCCTTTTTCTAATGCATACTGGATTCTTCTTCCAATATATTTGTATTGATTTCAGAGAGGAAAGGTGAGGGAGAGAGAGAGAGAAACATCCATGATGAGAGAGAATCACCGATCGGCTGCCTCCGGCACGCCCCCCACTGAGGATGGATCCCGCAACCCGGGCCTGTGCCCTGATGGGGAATCCAACCGTGACCTCCTGGTTCGTAGGTCAGTGCTCAGCCCCTGAGCCCCGCGGCTGGGCTGATACTGGCTTCTAACCTCCAGGAGACTGGCCTCCAAAGAAGGTGACAGGAATGTTAATAGGGACGTCTGTGTGCAGGAGGGCGGAGCGGAATGAGATGAGTTTTGAGGAAGTTTAGCGGACACAAGCCAACACGGCCGTTCTGTGGGCTCCCTCGCACGGAGGGTGCCGGTCCTCACAGCAGCTTTCCCGTGTACGTTTAAATGTAGGGATTTCAGTGCAGCTCTCGGGCTCACTCATGAAAATTACACACACGCTGCAGTGACGATGTTCTGGCCTCCTAGTCCAACTTCAACGTTTTGACCACGTTCTCTATCCTACTCGCTACGTTATTTTTTAAGAAAATACTGCGATGTTCCCGTGACTTCTCTCCGTGACAATAGCAATAAGACTGTCCCGTCTTCGGCAGACACCCAGCTGGCGCCTGTGTCCATCATCACACACGTGACCCTCTGAGGCAGGTGTCCCGTGGCCTTGTCTCCATAGCATCTGAGGCTCGGGAGCTGCTTTCCCTGGCTGTTGGCTCGGAAGTCCCGCCTCGAGCCCTCGGCGGGAGCCGCTGGGTGGGAGAGCGCAGTCTGGCAGCTTCAGGTCCTGCCAGCTCCGAGTGCAATGTGAGCCCAAGGCCACAGTGTCTGCTCACACACCCCTCCCCTCCCTCCCCCCCCCCCCCCGACTTCAACATCCACAGCACAGCGGTATGGAGGGAAGTGGCGCACCGAGGAGAGGAGGGGCGGCTTCCACCTGAGACAAGCTGGTCCGGGTTCTGTTCAGGTCAGCAGACCTTCACTGCATCCTGTACCAAGTCCTAAATATAAAACCTGATATGCAAATGGACCGACCAGTGGAACGACCAGCCGCTGTGACATGCACTGACCACCAGGGGGCAGATGCTCAATGCAGGAGCTGACCCCTGTTGGAGGGCAGTCCTGCATTAAGCATCTGCCCCCCGACAGGGAGGTGACTGGCAGCAGCGATCAGGGGGTGGAGCCAGCCAGCGGGCGGTGCCAGGCCTCCAGCCAAGGCGGGGTGCCAGCAGGGAGCCCCAATCGCCCTGCCTGCCCCGCCCACCGGTCACCCCGCAGATGGCCCTGATCACCCGCCAGGCCTAGGGACCCTACCCTATATATTGGGAATAGTGTCTTAGATTTAAACATTAAAACCTGGCCAGGCTGCTCTGACACTGAACAAACAAGAGGATGCAGCGATGACAGGCATGGACTCTGCTTGCACATTTTGTGGTCGGCCCTGACTCTGACACTTATCGCTGTGTGACAGAGCCAGTTACTGAACTTCTCTCTGCTTCAGTGTTCCCACCCATAAGATGGGGAAATGGTACTGCTGCCTCAGAAGGATCATGGTATGTACCACTTTTTATAATCAGGGCAAAAAGATGTAGCTGCCCACACAACAGCGAGATGCCTTTCGCCTGCGTGAACAGTACGGTCACTGGTGCGTGCAGCGTCCTGGATTGTGAGAGGGGGCGTCTGACCGCTGGTTTAGACCCGACATCCCCCGAGGGGTCCCGGATTGCGAGAGGACACAGGCCGGGCTGAGGGAATTCCCTCCCACTCCCCGTGTATGACTTCCGTGCACTGGGCCTCTAGTGATATCATAATGATAAGGGGAGGTTGGCAAAATAATACCGTAATTATAAGGGAAGGGTGGCATGGGCAGGGAGCCAAACGAAGCAGGTCCTGACTTCAGGGCACCTACAATGCGGTGCTGTCTTGGACAGAGACAGCCATAACGTACTCTTCATGATTTCTATAATTTCATTTTATTTTTTAAATATATTCCTATTCATTTCAGAGAGGAAGGGAGAGGGAGCGAGAGAGAGAAACATCCGTGATGAGAGAGAATCACGGACCGGCTGCCTCCTACACGGCCCCCACTGGGCATGGAGCCTGCAACCCGGGCCTGTGCCCTGACCTAGAATCTAACCGTGACCTCCTGGTTCCTAGGTTGATGCTCAGCCCCTGAGCCCCACCGGCGGGCCGGGCGAATTTGTATAGTTTTATAATGTGGGTGTAGCTGTTTGCTGGTTGGAGTCCTGGAGCCGCCCTCTGTTTTTCCTTTGCTTGCACACAGCACTCGGACGCCAGCTGTGTGGCTTCTCCACACACCAAGCCATTCAGGGGCTGGCTGGTCCCTATGATCCAGTCCGGTTCCAAGACTCCCCACTGGAGTTCACATCAGATTTCACAGGTTCAGGGCTCAGTCCCTCGGACCCCGCCCACCCCCCTTTCAGATGCTGATCACAGGTCCAGGCAGTCACCTGTGCTCCTGACCATCGGGATATAAATCGAAGGTTCCCCTGAACCCCTCCTGAGAACAGGGGTGGAGCTTAAACATCCAAGCCTCTAATCACAGCTTGATCCTTCCAGTCACCTAGGAAATTCGAAGGGATTTGGGAGCTCAGGGTCCGAGGCCCCTGTTACAGGGGGGATCACAAAGATCTTAAGAGCGGTGTGTCATGAGCTGGGCCAGATATAAATATAGATAGGCGGAGATGAGATGAGATCTCCATGTAGATTGCATTATTTCACAGTTTGTCAAAAGCAGAGGATGCTAACTGCAGTGGAGAGTCAAGAAAGCAAGACGTGAGCATGACCGATGGATTTCCTCCCAGAAAAAGCCCGGTGAGTGAGGGGGCACCTTAAAGAACGGCGAAGCCAGGAAAGAGAAGGTCCCACAAAGCGGAACCGCGTAGGGGAGGGGTAGGAGCAGTGGCAGAGGCAGACAGCCGCAGAAGCATCGCAGCGGCATGGCACCTCGTGCGTGACGCCGGCATCCGGGCGTCCGGGTTGTAGCTCAGCATCCGTGAAGAGGAAAGCAGGAGACAGGTCTGGAGAAGCCGGCGGGCGCCGGATCGCCGGACGCCCGAAAGGTGTTGGATGGTTACTGTTCACAGTGAGCAGGGACGCAAAGGGGAGGGAGTGTGCGAAAAGCAGGGGGTGGGGAAAGCCCAGGTCAGTGATGTTGCTAGTTGACCTTCCTCAAAGGAAAAGTAAGCCTTCCCTATTCATACGAGCAGGGAGTGTCACCATCGAGGGCAAGGCATCCACCCGCGAGTCCGCCCCCGCCTCCCCCCCCCACGCAGCCGCTGGGAAACGGATGCCGTGGTCCTTGACGTTTCCATTCCAAACAGCTGGGCAGCCAGGTCCCCGGGACGTTCATGTCCGGGCTGCACAGCTTCCCAGGGGCGGAGAGAGGATTGACCGCTGCAGGTTTGCTCACCGGGTGCTCTCGGGACAGGGAGGCAGGGCCTCGAGGCCAGAAGAAGCGTGCCGGGCGTTTAGCCAAGTGAGGGAGACGCGAAAGCCAGCCTGGTGACCACCCTCCAGTGAGTCGCCCTGAGCACCCCCAGCTTACGCCAACGGTGCCGTAACGAGCCCCGAGAATGTAAAAGCCCTTCTTCGCACGAGGACACAACTGTATTTTGAATCACGGAGCCGGGTTCTTGGTCTTATTCTTCTACTTGTTAAAGGGCGGAGGGTAAAGACAAAGACCAGTTCACACACAGGTTCTGTCAACTGTGAGGGAAAAGATACGACTGGCGATACAGCACACACGGACGCTAGGTTCAGAAAGGCCTCTTAGAAACAGGCCGTGCATCGTATTTCTAACAACATACAGGGCGACGAGCACGTAGCCGCGGCCCCAGATGCTGTAATTTGATCATCTTTTACTGTTAACATAAACAAAACAATCATCTAAGTGGCTGAGCAATCACATCAACTTTTCTTTTTTTTTTGATATATTTTATTGATTTTTTACAGAGAGGAAGGAAGAGGGATAGAGCTAGAAACATTGATGAGAGAGAAACATCCATCAGCTGCCTCCTGCACAGTCCCTACTGGGGATGTGCCCGCAACCAAGGTACATGCCCTTGACTGGAATCGAACCCGGGACCCTTCAGTCCGCAGGCCGACGCTCTATCCACTGAGCCACACCGGTTTCGGCCACATCAACTTTTCTTGATGAAATTCAGATTCAAGAGGCAGCCCCACATCTTACCTAGCCCTTAAAGCTGATGTGTGTCTGCTCCCCTTCCATGTGCGTGGATTTTCATGTCTAGGATACTCTGTTGCCAGAACACGGAGGGATTGCTTCAGAAATGCCCACCGCGTTTGTACAGGGTGAGGAAGTATTTAAAAAAAGCACACCTCAGTACTGTGATTATCTCCGCTCGAACAGGCCTGTTAACGCCAGGCTGGCATTGAACTGAATGTTTCCTTATAAAACCGTTCGGCAAGGATGCATGCATCCCTAAGGATAGCCGTGACGGGATCTGTGTAGACCTGGCTTTACAGTAGAAGCATTCTTTCTGAATTTGCAGGTCACTTCCATTAGAGTTTTCTCTGCGCACATCCCCAGACGCCAATAATGGGTGTTTGAAAAGAATCCTGTTCTGTGTTTCTCTCTCTCCCTGATTACGTATGTGCATCATCTGTTCTTCATGCTCGTCCCTACGCGGTTGGTTTTAAACACAGTTCTTGCAATACGGCATTTGGGAACGAGAGTATCTTTTCAGAGTAAAGGAACCCCCCCTAAGATGTGCATTTTTCCTTGGGGAATCAGTGTTGGCAGTCCATCATTTCTTCAGGTCGCAGCCCCGGTGAGAGAAGCCCATGCACCAACGTGGCTATTAGGAGGCACAGCAGCGAGACCTGTGGTGCCTGAGGCCAGGCTGAGTCCGGGTCCCGCTGGCCCTGTTTCACCTCCACAGGGCGTGTGAGCCTCGGTGGCGGGGCCCTTGCCCAACGCTTTAAAACCCGCAACAGCCCCTGATGAGCTGGTGCCGTCACTGCAGTCCCACGTGCTCCGTGTAGCTCGTGGACAGGCGTGCTGCTCACCTCCAAGGTCATGACTCAGAAGGCATCGGCCGTGGTGCTCCGAGCTGGTTCCTACAGCGTGCCGTGTAAGAGGCAATGCCATGTGGCTTCCACTCTGTGTTCCCTGCTCTGAACTCCTGTCTCGTCGCAGGGGCCGTCAGGACATGCTCTGGGCCTCATGAGATGCTGTAGCCCAAGCGTGTCAAACTCAAAGGCCAACCCGGGCCAAATGAATGAGGCGTGCGGCCCGTGGCCTGTGAGTTTGACATGGTTGCTGTGGTAATTTCCAAAGCACTGTGAGAATCTTGGAAAGAAAGGTAACAGAAATACCCCTCCCTTTTTTTATTGTTGATCTCTTTTTGGTTAATTCCTGATTAAAACATACCCAAACGTTTTTATATATATAAAGTATATATATCTCCAAAGTATTATCGCATTTAATCAAGATATTTGCAATTAATTCTTTTACAAGGGTAATCTCTACAAAGATTAGAATGCTGACTTTGACGTGCAGAGTGAGTTTATTTTTACTCCCTTCATAGGAGCTCTGACATCTGGGGCATTTCTGAGTTTACACGAGCACTCAGACGCCTGCAGTCCCACTTGAGCTGTCTGCTCAGAGGATCTGGGTCAGGAACCACCGCCCGGGGGGCCTCTCCCAGCCCCCCGGCCCCCGGGAGTGGTCTTCCCAGCAGCCCCTGCGGCAGGGCACCCACACCTGCTGCTTCTGGTCCGCAGGTGACAGCTCAGCGGGGAGCCACGTGGTGGCAGGTGACGCTGACGTGGAGTTGTTCTGGCTTAGGAGCCTCGGGAGCCAGCTCTTCTCAGAACCTCCCCAAGGACACCGCTTCCAGGCGCCCACAGGGACGGGCCCGCTCTCAGAAGTCATTGTCACTAACGCAAGGTCAGAGGGCATCGTTTCTTTTTTTCTTTTTTTTTTTCTTTTCTTTTCTTTTTTAAAGGACTTTAAAAAGAAATGATTTCAGAGAGGCAGGGAGAGGAAGAGATAGAAGCATCCATGACGAGAGAGAATCACGGACCGGCTGCCTCCTGCACGCCCCGCACTGGGGATGGAGCCTGCCACCCGGGCCTGTGCCCCGGCAGGGACTCGAACCCTGACCTCTTGGTTCCTAGGTCCACGATGCTCAACCACGGAGCCTCACCGGCCGGGCAAAGGACATAATTTCTTAACGTATCGCCCAGGGAACAGGAATACATTCTGTCCCCCGGGGCGGGGACAATCCTCGGTAACCCTTCCACGGACAGCGCAAGTGGAAAGCAGGCAGCCCAGGCGATATTCCCGCTGCGGGAAGCTCCTGCCTCCTCAGTCTGCTTCCTGCGTGGCCTCCCTGTGGCGTCTGCGCCTTTCATTCCCCGCTCAGCCACCCGCCCAGCCAGGACCCTCCTGGGTGCTTGGCTCCCTGTGGCGGCGAGCGCCCTAGCGACGGCGATGGAACTGGCACCGCTCGGCCTCACGCATGACGCCATCCCCTGTGACCTCCAGGCGTGAGAGGAACCGGGCTGCGGGTTGGGCTGAGTGTTTTGTAAAAGGAATTCCAGCGGCTGGGCTCTGTTCTTCCCTGGATGGAGCAGTGCTCCTCCCACAGCCTCAGGGCCCAGGCCACCTTCTCCTGGCCTCCCAGCCTGGCCGGCCCTGCCCTGCCCTGCCCTGCCCTGCCCTGCCCTCCCTGGCCCTGCCCTGCCCTCCCTGGCCCTGCCCTACCCTGCTCTCTGGCCCTCAGCCGCACCACCTCCCGTCCCTCCTCCCCAGTCTCTGCTTTCACCCATCTCCAAGCTTTGCCAGCTCCGACCTCACGGTTCCGGGTTTGTTCCTCTTCCTCTATTTCCCATTCCTTCATGTCCGTGAGCACAGGCTCACGTGCACACCTGATGGCTCAATCCCCAGAGAAGCAGATGCCTGGGGCAGGGTGTGGCCATGGAAGGGAGGGGAGAGAGGGAGCGCTCTGGTGGCCTGCGGGGAAGCCAAGCGCCAGCGCTGCCCTTCTCAGTGAGGTTCCAGCCTCATCGGTGCGTCCCCTCTTCCCAGTGCTCCTCGGGCGGTCCTCCCCGCTCGGGTCCGCCATGCATTGGGGATGCTTTGCCATCCGATGGCGATGCCCAGTAACGCGTTGACATTCCGTGTCCTGCCTTAGCCTGTGACTCCCTAAACTCTTCCCATACCTTAGGGATGTGCCTCCCTGGTTGAGCCTCTGGCCTCAGCGCATGACCTCAGGGCTATGAATAAGCCTCAGGAATAATGAAGTCCCCTGGACGGTGGTTCAGTGGTTAGAGCATCCACCCACCTGCCAAAGGGTCGAGGGTTTGATTCCCAGTCAAGTGCACCTATCTGGGCTGCGGGTTCAGTCCTGCCCCAGTCAGGGCCCCCTGCAGGAGGCCACCAATCCATGTGTCTCTCTCACATCGATGTTTCTCTCTCTCTCTCTCTCTCTTCCCCCCTCCTACCCCTTCCACTCTCTCTAAATAACAATGGGAAAAATATCCTTGGGCGAGGATTAACAACAACAAAATTTTTTGTTAAAGAATAATGAAGCCTTCATAGGTCAGGAAAGAAAATTAGCTAAGTCAGAGCGGTATCTTCTATCTTATGACTCATCCACATATTACAATGCTTTTAGCGCGGGGCTAGGGTTATTCAGTGATGAATTATATATAAATTTATAGTTGCGAATAAGAATAAGAAAGGAAAAACCTTGACCTTAACACTGAAAACCCAGCTCAGGGTGCATATTAGCTCATGTGTGAACAGAATTGTTAAGCTTCTGAACTGTAGGACATAAAATATTTTTAATGGGCTTATTCTCAGAAGAGAAGTAAAATTAGATGGCAGAAATCAAGTAACTATGAGATTTTCTATTACAAGAATAACGTTTTGCCCAGAAATTATGTGCTTATGTCTTTAACTCTTTAGTGAGCTCTTCAGATTATTTTGCTTGGTTATTTTTGTTGGAGTTAAGAATTTATTACATTTCATTTACATTTTCTATTAACATATTTATTTTACATTTTAAAAAGCTATATAAATACAGTTTAGTTTATTTCAATTGTTTTCCTAATTTGCCATATCCATTTCTCTTATTTTTTTAGAAATAGATCATTTTTCCTTTTTTAAGTTTATTTTTATTGTTTATTTTTAGTTATTTTTTTATTTTTACTTTTGTTTTTTATAGATGTCCCCTATTTCCCCCACCCACACACACACCCCCTCCCTCCAGCCCCACCCTCCCCCCAGCCTTCCCCACGCTATTGTTTGTGTCATGGGCTGTGCATATGTGCATATGCATTCTCTGGTTCATCCCTTCCTCTGTCCCCGGCCCCCTCCCCTCTGAGATCTGTCAGTCTGCTCCAGGCATCCATGCCTCTGGTCCTGTTTTGTTGGTCAGTTTATTTGGTTCATTAGATTCCACCTGTGAGTGACATCATGAGATACTTGTCTTTCTCTGCCTGGCTTATTTCACTCAGACAATGCTCTCCGGGCCTCTCCATGCTGTCTCACAGGGTCAGAGAGCCTTCTTTTTGACACCTGCATAGTGTTCCTGCATTGTGTAGATGGACCACAGTTTCTAATCCACTCATCTGCTGATGGGCACTTGGGCTGTTTCCAGATCTTAGCCATTATAAATTGCGCTGCTATGAACATAGGGGTGCATACATTCTTTCTGATTGATGTATTGGATTTCTTAGGAAATATTCCCAGAAATGGCACCGCTGGATCACATGGGAGTTCCATTTTAATTCTTTCCAGGAAACTCCATCCTGTCCTCCACAGTGGCCGCACCAGTCGGCATGCCCACCAGCAGTGCACGAGGGTTCCTTTTTCTCCGCATCCTCGCCAGCACTTGTCATTTGTTGGTTTGTGGATGACAGCCATTCTGACAGGTGAGAGGCGGTACCGCATTGTCGTTTAGTTTGCATCTCTCTGATGATCAGTGAGCTTGAACACGTTTCCATATGCCTCTTGGCCGTCTGTGTGTCCTCTTTGGAGAAGTGTCTATTCAGGTCCGAAGAAGCCACTTTTACTTGTTGATTCTTTTTGCTCTAGAGCAATCAACTTTGTGTTCATAAAGTCTTTCACTGGCTTTCCTAGTAAATATTTATTTCCTCCCTAATCCTGTAATTGGTTGCTTTGCTTTTTAAAAGTCTGCTAAAAATATTATAATGAAGATCATCTCCACCTACAAAAACTAAAACCGTTAAGAGATTTTACTGTTAAGGACTCAGGGCATGAGCCCTCCAGTTCTGGATTGAAGAGCGGTATGCCAGGCATTCATTTCATAAAATCATGACTTTGCAGAAAATGCCATGCATTTTCCCATTTTCGGGTAACCATGGAAACTGTAGGTAGACTGAGACTCATTCTGGAAAAAAACAAAGCAGGGTCCGAGTGCCTGCACAGCAAACTTCTCTGCCTTTGTGACTGGCAGCAGCTCAGGCCCACGCTGTGGGGCTGGGACCAGGAGCGAGCGCGTGGGACCCGCGGGTGACCGAGTCCAGTGCCTGGTTTTCCGCTCACGGAGCTCGGAACCCAGGCTGGACGCCAGCGGGGAAGGCTCCTCTCAGGAACCAGGAAAGAAACGGGGTTTCTGAAGATGATCGTGAAGCTTGAAAAAGAGAATAAATGGCCTGGCCAGTGATGGAGCGTTGACCTGTGTGTGAACCAGGAGGTCCTGGTTTCATTCCCGGTCAGGGCACACTCCGGGTTGCAGGTTCAATCCCCAGTGGGAGGCGTGCAGGAGGCAGCTGACCCATGATTTTCCCTCAGATTGATGTTTCTGTCTCTCTCTCCCTTCCTCTATGAAATCAATCTAAAAAGATTTTTAAAAGCGAGAATAAATGCAAACACAAATCTGGCGCTGTGCGCTCTCTGAAAATAATAAAGATTTATTGCAGCACAAGTTGGCTCACTTGCCATTGATCTTTGCATCGGCTTTTTAAATCTGCGTGCCACCTGGCAAAGATTCCTTCCTTCTGAAGAGAAAAAGAAAGGGGAAATCCGGGCGTTCCATTGATCAGCTCGAGATCACCCAACTAGTTGGAGGCAGAATGAAAGTAAGAAACCGTACTTCCTGCCTCCAAATCCAAGCCCTTCCGCCTCATCTCGCTCTCTAAAAAGGGGCAGTTGGTTAGTTTCTCTCTAGCTGAGTTCCTGTCCTCGCAAAGGACAGCCCCTGGCTGCTCCTCACGTTTGATCCTCAGGATGGGGACCAGGAGGGCACGACTGACCTGCTGCCACAGATGTCCTCCCCCCCCCCCCCCCTCCCGCCACTTTCTGAACAGCCCACGTAGGTCATTGTTACCCCAGTGCCATGGCCTGGCTCTGCGCCTCACCTTCACGTCTCAGACCCCTCCTCTGCCCTCACACCTCCCCCTGCCCCTCGCACACCCACATGCTCCCCCTGCCCCTCGCACACCCACATGCTCCCCCTGCCCCTGCACACCCACATGCTCCCCCTGCCCCTCGCACACCCACATGCTCACTCCTGCCCCTGCACACCCACATGCTCCCCCTGTCCCTGCACACCCACATGCTCCCCCTGCCCCTGCACACCCACATGCTCCCCCTGCCCCTCGCACACCCACATGCTCCCCCTGCCCCTCGCACACCCACATGCTCCCCCTGCCCCTCGCACACCCACATGCTCACTCCTCAGGACTCCTGCGCTGACTCTCCCCTAAGCTGGCAATATTATTCCTGCTGGTACTTACGGGGTCACTCCCGCTACCTTCAAGTTTCGGCACAAATGCCACCTCATCGGTGAGGACTTCCTTAACCACACTGGGTAAAGCAGCCCCCCCCCTCCCCCACCAAGGCTCCTCATCTCTCTTCTGTGCTTATTCCCCTCCTTATCCTTGTGGCCATGCTAGGTTTTTGCATGTTTACTTGTTAGTCGCCTCGTCCACTAGAAACAGAACTTCCACGAGAGCAGGTCTCAGCTCGTTGTGGGCACTGTTGCGTGCCCAGAACCTAGTGGCCCACAGAGTATCTGCTCACTAAATATTCGTTGAATGAATGCGAATACTTAATGCTTCGCCCCCGGGAACCCATTGTTCTCATGTCCTTCACCACTGAACATCTCTCACCGGCATCTTTCCTTGAGAATGCTTAAACCTTAAAACTGTCAGGAGAGGGAGGAATCGAAATGAGATTAGCTAAGGCATGAGGAGAAATTACGCCCAGGGAAAAGACCACAACGCAATAGGTCTTGGTTGAGTGCGTATACATTGCAAGAAACGAAGAGTAAATGCCGCATGTGGCCAGGAGTCTTCCTCGTAACGAGGTGCATACACGTCTGTCCTGATGACTAGTACATGTGCCTTGTGTGTTCGCACATGTTGGTCTTCCAGATCCGGTCCTGAGCTGCTGATAGGCAGGATGGCGCAGCTCTCTGTCCCTCGGGACAGTGACGGACACGCAGGCCCAGCGAGAGCACGTCTACCTGGTCGACGTGAACTGAGTGTTACTGTGGCCCGGCCGCGGGGCTCCGGGGTTGAGCATCGCCCTATAAACCGGGAGGTCACGGTTCGATTCCCGGTCAGGGCACAGGCCCAGGTTATAGGTTCAGTCCCCAGTGTGGGGCGTGCGGGAGGCAGCCGATCCATGATTCTCTCTCATCAGGGATGTTTCTATCTTTCCCGCCCCTAAAAAAAAATGTATGTGTATATATCTAAGCATATATATAAGCAGACATATACACATATATGAATCGATGTAAATATGCATAGACATATGGCACTGTGAAAGTAGGGCAATAACTCCATGACGTCTTACAGCGCTGCAGGCCCCGTGCTTGGAGCAAGGTTGGCAGATGGGAAGAAACCCACACATGTAGAATGAATGAATGAAATCATCAGACCTGTGTAAAGGAAAGACATCCGAGCAAAAGGAAGATTCATAAAGTGAGATCCGCCGTAAAGTGAGGGCAGCAGCTTTAAAGCCTAAAACAAGGAGAGGCAGAGGCTTATCAGGAAAGAAACCTCCCACGCAGGAGCCGCTCCCTCTGCCTTTCCTTCTCGTCTGGACGCGTCGCCCGTGTAACCGTCAGCGGCTCGTCGCTAACGTGCTGCCGCCTGCCGCTCATCTACCCTGGGCTCTGCTCAAAGGCTTCCCTCCTCATCGTGGAGAGAGAAAAGGCCACGAGCCAAACACACGCTCCCACCGCAGGCCCGTGACTCAGTTTCCCTAAGCGCCACCCCCGAGCCCCGACCCCACCGCTGCTTCCGAGAGCCCGGCTTGCCTGCGTGACATTCAGGTCCCAGGCAACCACGGTCAGACGCTCGCTTCAGATAAAATTCACCCGAAGGAAGCCCTCCCTGCGTGGGTTTTCAGCGAAGCACGTGACGTGGTGGGCACGTCCCAGTGATGCCTATCAAACTTCCCACGAATAGCAACTCCAAGCCCCAAGGTCTGCTGCTGAGAAGCGCAGCTCCTACTTAGGGCGAGCCCGGGCAATCCGTCATCCGATCGGGTGCTTGCTGGCCGCTGGGAAAGAAGACACGTGTGCACGGGCCCTGAAGCAGCTACTTATCCTGAGAGCCCGATCCACGCGCCCCGGAAATGAACTGCTCGCCCTGACCTGATCGGAGGGTCACCAGGAGCCAGAGGCGTGGCCACCGAAGGCAAAATGGTCTCTCCGCTGCTTCCCCGTTGACCAAGGACAGCGGTTGGGTAAGGAAAGGGCCCACCGTGAGCGGCTCTGGATCCTTCTTTCGGGTGCTTCCAGAGGAATGCAGGCTGGCTTTAAGCTGTGGTGTGTACCACCGTTGTATGTATGGTTGTAAACGGACATATAATGTACATGCCAATCATGGATTGGCTGCCCTTGACCAGAATGGAACCTGGGACCCTTGGGTCTGCAGGCCGACGCTCTATCCACTGAGCCACACCAGCGAGGGCCAAAATTCTTAATGACCTAATTCTTCTTATAAAATAGGTTTATTTTGACTCTAGTAGTTTATAGTCTTTCTTCATTGCGTTTATAACAAATCACAGTCTTTGTGCCCCGTAACCTAATGGTAAGCCAGGAGCCTTTTTGTGGTTGGGGACTTGCACAGTTTCACAGCTGCTGTAAAAACCAAAACAAACACAAAGCACGTTCTCCAAGCGGCTCTGAGGCGTGCAGCCTTCCCGCAGCGGGAGGAACACTTAGAAAGGCCTCTCAAGGACAAGGTCTTCCCTTGGTGTATTCCAGGCGGGAGCTCTCCGGGAGGCTGGGGGAAGGCACCCCAGGGAGGCGTGCGCTGGGGTCTGAGCGCTGAGAGCGGTGAGGAAAGCCGATTATTCGCGTCCTCGGTTAGAGCGCTTATTCCAAACCAACGCCATCTGTCCTTAGAAGTAAGACTGTCTGCTCCAGGGGGAGAGGCTCGGTCGGTCCCAGGCCCTGGGGGGCCGTTCGCTCCCTGAGGACTCAGGGCCCATCTCCCTGCCCCACCGGTCACCCCGGCCCCCCAGGAGCTGCCCACGTGGAGTCCTCGCTGCTCCCCCCGCGGCGCACCTGGGACGCAGCCAGTCCCGCGCGGCTCACTACGGGGTTCTTGGAACTTTCCATCAGGATCTCTGCGGTGACTGCCCTTCCTGCCCAAGGCCATGGAGCTCAGTTTACACCGAAGTGAAGTCCCAGCATCTCAGCCAGCCGTGGCCGCCCTTCGCAGCCCTGCACCCCGGCTCCTGTCCCTAAGGGGCCTCTCCTGCACCATGTGCAGCTGGGGGTGGCCTCCTGTCCTTGCCCCCAGCCCATCCTTCCTGCAGCCTTTTCCCTCCTGCCTTCCGGAAGCCACAGGCCCTGCTCGCTCAGCCCTCTGCGCGGGGACCCTTTGCGGACCCTCTCTGTCCCCAGGCCCAGGCTCAGCTGCGATGCATGTCTCCCTGGGCAGGGTCTCCCCACCGACCCCCTCCAGGGGCAGCCATCCTCTGCCCTGTGTTCCAGAAGCCACGAGACAATGTGAGTCACCCCCCACCCCCGACACCCCCCGCCAGGGCCTCCTTCACCTGCATCCCCATCAGGCTCCGAGGGCACTGTGACCTCTCACCCGAGGCCACAAACTTCCTCTGGACCCTAAATGCAGCACTAACCCGACTGGGGCTCTGGACACCCTAACTCATCCCCCAGGCCTCCATGCCTCAGCCCCTTCCCTTGCGGCCAGCACCTCATTGTTCTCGTCTTGCCCAGCAGCGAGGGACTCCGTGGTCCTTGGTGACTGTGGGGCATCCCCGCTGGCCCTGAGCGCGCATCTCAGCTGTTTGTGGGCCGCGACCCTCTCGTCCCGGAGCCTGTGCGTCAGTCAGGGGGGGTCCAGCTGCTAAGAGCCGGGAAAGTGTCTTGAAAAACAGAACTCGTGTTGGCTCACATCAGTAACTGTCACAGCGAGGGGACGCCTTAGGGCGGGGGTCCAGGCTCAATATTGTGATGAAGTTCAGGAATTCTCTCCATCTTTTGGTTCAACCATCCATCCCATCGGCTTCTTTGTAAACACAGTGCTCACGTCCAAGGCGCCTGCCCCTGGACCATCCATCCATCCACTCATCCATCCATCCACTCATGACAAGCTCTCCCTTGACATCCAGCGCTGGGTTGTCGCACTCATGAGAGAGCTCCATTTCTCTCCCCAGAAACCCCCACGAGGCCCCCGCCTACCCCATTCCACAGAAAGGGAGTCACAGACCCAGCTCTTTTGTTTAAGCCTTTTAATTATACTCACAAAGCGTCTTTCCTTTCCCCTTTTTCTTTTTCATTTAGCGTTCTGACTCCGAGCTTGAGCCCTCACCACTTTCTCAACAACTTCCTGCTCCTCAGGAAGGAAAGCTCGCTGGCCCCGTCCCAGGCACAGTTAGGGCTCAGGACCCCCCCACCCCCCAGGCCTGCTGACATGCTTTCCATTGTAGACAATCCGTTAGAACTTCAGGTCTCAGCGCGGAGTCGGCCTGGGCACACGCCACATGTGGATTTGGTGCTTTCTCAACCTTCTTGGCATGAAAGCGGACAACTCTACTACCAGGGGTTCAGTCACCTGCTTTTGTTAGAGGCTGCATCGTAGGACAGCCCCCGATGGTATGTCAAATGCGGGAGCATTCTGAATGCCTGAACACACCTACCCCAGAAGAGCTATATACGCATTTCTAATCCGCAACTGTGCAAGGAGAGTGGGAATGCATTGGTCAGCAGTAAGACCCTACTCTAGAGCCAGGGCTGTATCTATCCATCCATCTGTTCATCCTTCCTTCCTTCCTTTCTTCCTTCCTTCCTTCCTTCCTTCCACCCATCCATTCATCCATCCATCCATCCATCCATCCACTCATCCACCCATCCACCCATCCACTCATCCTTCCATCCATCCATCCATCCACTCATCCATCCATCCATCCACTCATCCATCCATCCATCCATCCATCCATCCATCCATCCATCCATCCACTCATCCACCCATCCACTCATCCTTCCATCCATCCATCCATCCATCCACTCATCCATCCATCCATCCACTCATCCATCCATCCATCCATCCATCCATCCATCCATCCATCCATCTATCCATCCATCCATCCATCCACTCATCCATCCATCTATCTAGGCTAAAGGAATGTCTCTATGTGAGATTTCCATCCCGTGTTATTCAGGAATTGAGTTTAAAGAATTTAGAGAAGGGGACGGGTCCCATAATTTTTAGAACAGGGATTTTCAAATCTCTCTTTTTTTTTTTTTGAGACTTATGTTCTCCAAATGAATGCTGTCCAGGGGCTAACTACTTGGACGACATCAAAGTAGGCCTTCTCATCTTACAGGCGGTGGGGATTAGAAATGGCTTCTCACCCCCTGGAAGTTCCTCAAGGTTGACTTGAAAACTCTCTGGAGAAACCCTAGTGCAGTTTGAAAGCAACTGTCTTGGCTTGTTTCCTGAGTGGTAGGCAGTTATTGCCGACACCTTACGAAGAGCTGATGAAAATGAAGTCTGGAGTTGAGTTATGCTGTGTTACCAACTGAAAAAAAAAAGTCTATAGATTCTACACACCAGGCATGACGTTATCATGTTGATATTTAATTATGAAAAGTAGGAAACTCATTGTGATCCTACCTCAAAGGCAGGGATTTTCTATCGCTGCCTAAAGAGATAGAGGCCAGGACTGCCCGTAGCTAGAGCCGGGATATTCCCATGAATCATAAGATGCACTCTGTCTGCATCAACACCTGACCCGCAGTGAATGTGTCTACCCTGGGAAAGGGCTTGACCAGAGGAAGTTCTCCTTTGGACCCTCCTTGGAACCACGGTGTAGGCCTCCCTGGGTCGCGGTTAGGACCGGTCTTTTGTTGTTTTCATAGCTGAATACATGGCCCTATTGATCCTGAAAGACTCACCTTTTGCGCTATTTACATTCTGAGTCCTTGACATTTTGATGGAAGTTTAAAGAGCAGACCTGTAGCCGCCTGCGTTTCTCGGCTCCGTGCATTCCCGCTGTTGCCTAATTGTTGAGATCACAACGTCACAGGTTTCAGTCAGCGGGGCAGACTCCTTCCCCACAAGTTCAGCGCTTTTCTAGAAGAACGGTCAGCGCCCCGTTGCGTGGTGGATTTCATAAGTGTATTGAACTCCTAAGTGTAGGAACTGGGTTTAGAGAGCTGGCAAGCCTTGACACTTGCCCAGTCCCGTGCATGTGACCGGTCCGACACCCGTGTCCTGACGGGGAAGGAGGGGCCTCTCCCGCCCTCTCCTTGGGCTGGAATGCGTTCAGGACGCACAGGCTGCAGCCGGCGCCGTGGTCAGAGGGGAGCTCACGTGCTGATGCAACAGGTGCCTGGCCAGCCCTGCACACCTCCCCCTTCGCTGATGGGAAACACAGAAGGCATTTGTATTCCATTCCTTTATTTTTTTAATATATTTTACTGATTTTTCACAGAGAGGAAGAGAGAGCTAGAAACATCGATGAGAGAGAAACATCCATCAGCTGCCTCCTGCACACCTCCTACTGGGGATGCGCCCGTAACCCAGGTCCATGCCCTTGACCGGAATCGAACCCGGGACCCTTCAGTCCGCAGGTCGACGCTCTCTCCACTGAGCCACACCGGTTTCGGCTGTATTCCATTTCATCTATTGCACGATAGATTCTTTTCATTCCGACAACGAAAACTAGCCTTGACCGGTGTGTCATATTGATGTCGAGGACTCCCAGACCTCTTTCTCCTGGTCAGGCTCCAGATCCCTGTCTTCAGTTACCTCCTTGGCATGTCTCATAGACCTCACAGGTCAGGAAGTCCAGAGCTTAACTTCCGACTTTCATCTGTGATGCAGAATATCCTTTTAACAGGGTCTCTTAATCCCCGGTTAAACGTATTGAAATAAGACCCAAAATTTCCATATTTTTTTAAACTCTGCCATCTGTTGCTCATTATTTTCAAGATAAGAAGTCAAAAGTTTTCACCAAGGACTTAAGTTTATACAAAAAAACTGTGCTTGGTCTCAAATGCTAGCTTAGAGAGGACAGACACGCTAGATAGGAAAAGGGTGGGATTACCTTCAGTAAATAATTTAATGATGATAAACATATTGTTTAAAGGAAGGTTATCAAAGGGTGATAGTCAGAGAGATTCACAACCTGAGAAGGATGCAACTTGCCTTGCTGACTTTTGTTCGAGACGGAGGGGACCACGTCCCAAGGAGCGCGGTGGACTCAGCGCTGAGGGTTCGGTACTCTGCAGTTTCAGGTAGCCACTGGGGGCTGTGTGACTCATTTGGTTAGTGGATTCTGATTATGAATCATTTCTCCTAAAGACATCAGTTGTAGAGATGCATCATTGAAAGTGAAATATTCTTCCGGCCACGGTACTTGTCAATTTCTTTCAGCCCTAAGTGTATATTAAAACCTTTGTAAAGGTCCATTTCGAAGTTTACTCCTTTGTTGGTCAGAGCGTTGTCCCAATATGCCAAGGTTGCTGGCTCGATGTCTGGTCAGGCATCTGCAAGAAGCAACCAATGCATGCATAAATGAGTGACACCACGCGTTGCTGTTTTGCTCTCCCCTCGTCTCTCTCTCTTAAAAAAATCAATCAATAAGTTGAAAAATGTTAAGGGCCCTGTTTTTTGTGAGCACGAGTCATTGCTTGGCTGCCCACCTGCAACCTCCTATTGCTATGTTTAGAAAATGTTCCATCTTGCCAGTGTTGACAGGAAGTCCTCTGGCCATTCTTCATTCTGTCAGCAGCCCAGTTAGCATTTCAATACATTCATAAGGCAGTCAGAGCTGATTGGTATTGGGATATGTTACTGACACATGGGCAAAGAAGACAATATCATATGTAATAAATGTGACTAAACGATAAAAATATAGCATGCATATGTCTATCTGAACCATATTTCTGTAACCATATTTTTCTAAGTTTCAGAAAAATAAAATAAGGGCCTATTTAGGAATAGAACATAGAAAAATAAAAGTAGTTTCTAAAAATGTATATAGGCATAAAAATAATAAATTAGCAGTCATTAGTTATCTAGTAATTAGTTGGCTAGAGAATAATAAGCATTGATCTGTATGCATCACCATGGATACTAAGCCAAACACTGTACTAACCACTCACCTAATCCTCAGAACGAACTAAGGATAAAGTGGACGTTAACCCTGTGGATGTCATGAGGAAAGCGAGGCCAGTGAAGGTCAGATAGCTGCTTCACTAACACAGTGACGATCAAGAACACCTGTGAGCCTCCGTCCACTTAATTCCACAGGAAAGCTCTTCCCCTCCTCACGATCCCTGTAGGCGGTACTCACCGCTAATTTGCTGGTCACCGAGACTGTGCATAGCAGGGTCATTTTCACACGGTCAGCACCCACAGAAACACATCAGATCCCGGAGATGACAGGTTTCGTGCGGAGTCTGCCTGAGGCCTGCCCACACGGGAGGCCTGAGGAAGGCGCGCGTCCCGTTCTCCAGGCGGCAGGCCAGCACGCGCTGTGGAGGTGGCACAGCGCAGCGCACGGAGGACCAGAGGCGTACGTCCTCATGGAGCGCATTATGACACAACCGAAAAGCAACGGCATCAATTATTTCTATGCTCCACCTACATCGTTATCTGTTCTATGAAAATGCATAAATTCTCTGTCAGTCAGAAGCTACAAACTGTAAAGGTGGCCCATTTTTCTCCTGTCCGTAAGGGGGTTCGGGCCCTTTGACAGACCGCCGCGTCCTGGCTCAGCAACGTGAAATCAGAGCGGAGTCTTCCCTGTGCTTTCTGGTCCCATTGAACACGATGCCAGTAGCAGGCAGACAGCATCCCAGCGACAGAGCAGGAGCTGGACCTCGGAACCTGCCTCTCTCCTCCCAGTGCCACAGCCCCAACAGCACCTTCCTGGGGACAGCCAGCACCTTCCTGGGACAGCCAGCACCTTCCTGGGGACAGCCAGCACCTTCCTGGGGACAGCCAGCACCCTCCTGGGGACAGCCAGCACCTTCCTGGGGACAGCCAGCGCCTTCCTGGAGACAGCCAGCACCTTCCTGGGACAGCCACCGCCTTCCTGGGACAGCCAGTGCCTTCCTGGGACAGCCAGCTCCTTCCTGGGACAGCCAGCTCCTTCCGGGGGACAGCCAGCTCCTTCCTGGGACAGCCAGCTCCTTCCTGGGGACAGCCAGCACCTTCCTGGGACAGCCAGCACCTTCCTGGGACAGCCAGCACCTTTTTAGGGACAGCCAGCACCTTCCTGGGACAGCCAGCTCCTTCCTGGGGACAGCCAGCTCCTTCCTGGGACAGCCAGCACCTTCCTGGGACAGCCAGCTCCTTCCTGGGGACAGCCAGCTCCTTCCGGGGGA
Source organism: Corynorhinus townsendii (assembly GCA_026230045.1). Classification (NCBI taxonomy): domain Eukaryota; kingdom Metazoa; phylum Chordata; class Mammalia; order Chiroptera; family Vespertilionidae; genus Corynorhinus; species Corynorhinus townsendii. The sequence continues at coordinate 1,789,017 of JAPDVU010000005.1, forward strand.
TGGCCAGCTCCTTCCTGGGACAGCCAGTGCCTGCAACAGGCTGAGCTGTTCCTGCTGGGATGGTCACTCCTGTTGAGAGAAGGACCAGGCAGAGCTGGGCCTCCCCGGGGAATGCTGCTGCCTGAGGAAGGCCCTTCCCTCCTAAGAGGACGCAGGCACACAGTCGAGGAATTCCTTCCAGCTCATTCTGTTCACCACAGACCTTCCCACTCATCTGTAGGAGCGAGGGCAGGGGGAGGGCAGCAGGCATGACCCTTGGGCTCAGCAGTGCCTGCGGGTAGAGCATCGGCGTCCAGGGTTCCGGAGATACCAGCCTGAGAGGGCTCAAAGCCAGCTGACCCAGAAGTGAAAGGACAGGGGGCACTGACCTGGGAGTGTCCTGGGATCCCTACCATGTGCGGGCGTAATAATCAGGGACAGAAGCTAAAATATTCTAGAAGAGGAAGAGGAATGCTGTTATCCACAAATTGTGACGGGCTTCTCACATTTCACTTTTAGAAAGATTTCTGAAAATAGTTTGGCACAGCCCTGGCTAGTTTGGCTCAGTGGATAGAGCGTCAGCCTGTGGACTGAAGGTCCCAAGTTTGATCCCCGGTCAAGGGCACATGCCAGGGCGCAGGTTCGATCCCCGGTCAGGGCACATGCCAGGGCCCAGGTTCGATCCCCGGTCAAGGGCACGTGCCTGGGTTGTGGGCTTGATCCCCAGTGTGAGGGGTTCAGGAGGCAGCTGTTGGTGATTCTCGCTCATCATGGATGTTTCCAGCCCTCTCTCCCTCTCCCTTCCTCTCTGAAATCAATAAAAGCACATTAAAAAGTTATTTCATAATATCCTATCTAATAAAAGGGTAATATGCCAATTAACCATCACTTCGTCACAAAGATGGCGGCGACCATAGCCACAAGGTGGCAGCGCCCAGTCCTCTCAGCCCCACCAGAGTCCCCCAGTCCCGGGGTGTGGGGGGGTGGGGGGTCGCTGCTGAGAGCGGGCAGGGCGAGCGGCCTGGCAGAATGCTTGCTTCGTCGCTGCGGTGATGAGGCAAGCATTCCATGCCGGGCCGCGGATGGGCCGCGGATGGGCCGCGGATGGGCCTATGGGCCGCGGAGAGCCTCTGGGCAGCAGGTGCGGAGCGGCCAGGCCCACAGAGAGCTACTGGCACACAGATTCGTACCCAGGGCTGCTAGTCTTTTATAGTCAAGGCCCCCAATCCAGATTCTCCTGGGTACTTAAGCGGGGAAAGAAGTTTCTCTTGAGCCAACAGGGTTGTAAGCCGACATTAACGTTAGGCCGTAATAAGGAATAAAAAAAGCACTTATTTGAGCAAACAGGAGATGCAGGCCAGGACAGAGGGGAAGCTGCCTTTTCTCCTGAAAGGTCCTGCCCAGATTCTCAATTAGGTCCATGTGATGCAAACGAGGTGTCCATCTTGTACTGTTCTGAGAGGATGGGGCGGGCTTAGGCCTCCGATAGGAGGATGCAGCTGGGGCTGCCCCACACTGGTTGACTCGGAGAAAGAAGCTGGGGTCCCCAGGGATGCAAGACAGTCTCAGGCTCTTCCCGGGGCGCAGAGTGCGTGAGGAGCTCCGTCAGCAAACGGCCCCTGGACGCTGGTTCGTAACACGTGGGCCCTCCGTTGACCATGGGGAGTCTGTCTCAGCAGACACATTCCTTCTCGGAGTGCGCGTCGAATGAATCTTTCTTCTCAGGAGCCACGGCTGCCAGCCTCCGTGTGCGCCCCCCCTCGCACCACCTCAGGATGGAGTGTCCGGAGAAGACCACCCCTCCCCAGCCACACAGGCTGCCGTTCCTCCTCGTCCAGTGGACAGTGGAATTCAGCCATATGGGTCCTGAATTCATTATTCTCACACGCGTCCTTTCTCCCAGCCTGCAGGGCCCTTGTCTCGTGCTGGTCTGAGGATACTGGGGTTGAGGACTAGAAGGTTAAACATGCTGTGTTAGTGCCCTAGGGGGGCAGTAACAAAGTACCACATGCCGTCGCTTCAGACAACAGAGAGGCATGGTCCCTGAGTCCTGGAGGCGCCTGTGGCCACGCCCCCTGGCAGGGCAGAGACTCGGAGGTGAGGCAGCTGAGGTCTGGCTGTCACCACGACTGGGAGGAGACAAAGCCACGAAGGCACCCTCCGGCCTCTCCCACTCACCTGGTGGGGATGAGTGTAGGCAGCATCCGGTTGCCCGGGACAACACTGGGATTTCACAGACTCGGAGCCCGATGGAGGTGTGCCCTGAGACTGAAGCAATCTGGTCAACAGGGGAGACACCCCTCCCCGGGGAATACAGGGCATGTCCGCTGCCCCCAGAGCCAGAGCAGCGCAAGAGACACCAAGACGCTTGTGCTTCAGCGTCACCAACTGGGAGACAAAAGAAAGACTCTTTATCAGCTTACTAGAGAAGTGGCACTCAAAAAGCATATCATTCCTATAGACACCTGGACAGAGAAAGAATCCACCCCAACCCACGAATAACCAAGGTGACAAGGCAGCTCAGAAGGAACATGTTAAAATCTCCAGAAAATACACGTAACGACATGGAAATATGTAATTTAAATGACAGAGAATCCAAGATTGCAGTTCTGAAAAAGTTAACGAGAAACAAGAAAACACAGGTAAGCAGTTTAATGAAATCAGAAACAAAATCAATGAACAAAATGAGTGCTTTCCCAAAGAGATTGAAACTTTAAAAAAGAAGCAAATAGAAATTCTGGAGATGAAGAACTCAAAGAGATGAAAATTAAACTAGCCAACTTAGGAAAGAGAGTTGACCAGATGGAGGGAAAAATTAGTGATATCAAAGATAGAAATTTAGAAATGGAAGAGAGGGAAAACCCCATTAGATTATCATCTGATTTTTTTCAGTAAAAAACTTATAAGTTGGAAGAGAGTGGAATCAAATATTTGAATTATTGAAAGAGAGAAATTGCCAGCCAAGAATAATATATCCAGCAAACTTATCCTTTAGACAGGAAGGAGAAATAAAGACTTTCCCAGACACTCAGAAGCAGGGAATTGACCACCACAGGACCTCTGTTACAGGAAATGCTGCCGGGCGGGGGTGGGGGTGGGGATTATTCTACTTGAAACAAAAGACAAAAGAGCATAAAACGATGAGTAAGAATTGCAACAGACAGACAGACACGGGACAGTGCAGCCCTTTTTCAGAAGAGGGTGCTACCTCCTATATAATAAAAGCCTAATATGCTAAGCACCCGGTTGGCGGGTCGGCCATTCAACCAGACAAAGCGTACTATGCTAATGATATGCTAAGGCCGCTCAACCACTCACTATGATGTGCGCTGACCACCCCGGGGGCAGGCGCTCCGACCGGTAGCTTAGCTTGCTGCGGAAGGGGGTCATCCTACCTGAAACAAACAACAGAAGCGCACAAAACTGTGAGTAAGCATAGCAACAGACCGACAGACACAGGGCAGTGCAGCCCTTCTCAGAACAGGGCGCTGCCCACTTCCATGAAACACAAAGGTCCAAGGAGGTAAGAACCTTTTGAAAAAAGAGAAGAGCCCTGGCCGGTGTGACTGAGTGGTTAGTGTCCACTGGTGCCTCATCTGCCCGGGTGGCCTGGAATGGGGACATTTTATTTGCTGCCCAGTGTCCTTGGTGAGGGAAGGTGACACCTGTGTTCGTTAGCTGGCTGTGCATTGCTCACATGGTCTGGCCTTGTGTAAATGTGGTCTGTTTCCCTGATCCCACTGTCCTGGGATTTCCTGGCTCCTCCCTGCCCTGCCCGCTGGCCCGTGGCATTGGCCTCCTGGTACGCCTTGCCATTTCTCTTGCTGGCAGGGCACGATGTCCCGGGTAGATAGGCGTTTAGTAATGTGAGGTGGGGGCGGGGAGGAGCACCCCCAGGCTGTGCCTGAGTCTTGGTCTTTAGGGAGCCTGCACTCTGGGCTGGAACTTCACGAGGCCTCTCGGTTCCCCCAGTGGTCAGCAAACTGCGGTTTGCGAGCCGCAGTTTGTCGCTTGTTGACTAATGAGTTTGCTGACCACTGCCCCAGCCCATCGCAGGGGGACAGGATGGCAGCTGGGGCTGCAGTTGGGAAGTCTCCTTGGCTCGGTCACTGAGGTCTGATACCCCCAGGTTGGGCTCTGGTTAACGAGCCTCCCCTGAGGCCAGGCGTGCTAAGGACAGAACGCTTTGGTCCATTTCAGAGTGTGTTCCTCGCCGGGCAGCACCCCGAGGGGCTGCTCCCCTCCTTCCTGTGGGAACCTGGTGGGGAAGCTCCCAGTGTCGTGAGGGATCCCTGGTGACTGGGTCTCTGACTCTCCCACGTATACGGGGTCCCCTCCCATGTGTGTGTATTCAATTGGGTCATTTCCTCGTGCTAATCTGCCTTGAGTATTTAGCAGACTATTTTATAAATTATGCTAGAAAAATTGGGATCCACATGGGACAAAATAATAATACCACACATATAAAAACTTACTCAAATCTTAGGTGAATAAATAACATCAGAGCAACTCGTGTCACTTCCAGAAATAATGATAGCAGAGAAAATAAATTTATTAAACGAGCATGAAACGTATCATCTTTGATAAATGGTAACTTTACATTGAAATTTCAAACTTCACTAAAGTGACTTCATAAAATGTGAACATTCTAGCCACTATTACTACTAGGAACTATTAAAGCTCCTGCAAATCAATGGGGTAAGGAAAATCAATTTAATTAATACAGAAGCAACAACAATAAGGGCTAGGAATCGGCAAACAACCAAGGGAGAAGCTCAGGTAGTCAATAGATGAAAGTGTGCTCACTCTCTTGAGTAACTAGGGACATAAAAAAAGGCCACAATAAAATGCCATTTCCGTTCAGTATTGGAAAGCATCTTTCACATGCCTGGTGTGGGAGAGGCAGTGAAGAGGAAAGGAATGCCCATCCCTTGCTTAGGGAAGTATAATTTGCAAAATCTCCTTGGGAAAGCAATTTTGCAACACCTTGTAAAGTTTGCAGTCGCTCACCAGACTAGAGACACGCATGATCTAAGGCTCAGCATTCCCTACAGAAACTTACGCATGTATGTGGAAGACACATAGGTAAGAGTGGTTTTCAAAAAGAATTTATAATAATGCTTGGCAACATTATTGGGAACCTCTCCCTGAGGTAGATGATAATTCTATCTCCTTTCACAGATGATAGACTTGAGACAGGAAGAGGAAGGAATGGCCATGTCCACAGAGCTGATGAGTGGTGGGACGGGGTCTTAAGAAGGGTAGTCTAGCCCCAGAGTGAAGCCTCCTGACCCGCCTGCTGTGTTTATATCTAAAGCCTGGATGGAAATATTGAGAAACAGCCTAAATGTTCCTCAGCCAGGGAATAATAAGCATAGCCATACAGCAGAACTGGGCAGATGCTCCATCTGTCAACATGAATCATAACCCCAAACAAAACAGAAGTTACAGGTGACACGGCAGTTGGATGTCCTTTCTATACTAGAAGCATGTGGAAGTGGTGTTTCCAGAGAGAAAACCCATCCACTCCCAGCCCTACCAGCTTGTTCGTGATGAATGATGTTTTAATGATGCCCTACAACGCGGATTCCACCAGCTCTCCGCCCGCCCCTCTATTATCCGTGGACCTGGTTTCTACTGCAGCACCACATGGGTTTCCTTAGGTGGCATCTAGTGCCCTTTGCCTTTCAAAGGCCAGAGTAAGAACCAATTTCAACCCATGGAGTGGTTAAAATAAAACTCCACAGAGTCAGGGCCAGCTCCAACCCATACAGCGGACATAATAAAACTCTACAGCCGAACCGGTTTGGCTCAGTGGATAGAGCGTCGGCCTGAGGACTGAAGGGTCCCAGGTTCAATTCTGGTCAAGGGCATGTACCTTGGTGGTGGGCACATCCCCGGTACGGGGTGTGCAGGAGGCAGTTTCTCTCTCATTAATGTTTCTAGCTCTCTATCCCTCTTCCTTCCTCTCTGTAAAAAATCAATAAAATATATATTTTAAAAAAAAACTCTACAGAGTCAGGGCCAACTTCAACCCATAGCGTGGATATAATAAAACTCTACGGCAAAAGAAAATCATTCCTATATCCTTCATTCTACAAGGATCCCCGGGTCTTAGGCAAACTTTTCCATACCCTGTTCAGCGGACTTCGAACTCTTCCCACCAAGAATATTTGGGCCCCAAATCTGGAGGGAGATAGCCTTTATGAAGAAACAGTGACAATAGAAGCCGCAAAGCCTTCCGTGCCCTCCGTCCATATCACTGAAATGAATCACTGAAACGACTCTAAACAAACAGGATCTGCTTCAAAATGACCCACCGGTCCCCCAGGCAGCTGTTGACAGCCTTTAAATAGCAGCATGGATTGCTTGGATCCCGACTAATGAGGTTCGCACGCATGTTTCATCCATATTTAAATGCTCCCTTCAGGAAGCCTGAGTGTGGCTATGATGGTATGCTCTCTACCTGTCAAGTCATCTGCAATTTAAAAGAGGCGGATTTTACTGAGGTATAACAGGCAATTTAACAGGAAGTTAGAACTCTAGGGGGAATGAATTCTGCCTCCACAGTTCAATTTCAGGCATCAGCAAGCAGGCGGGCGGGCCGTGTGGCCCCTTCTTACTCTCTTTCACTTTAAGGCTTCACCTTTGCTGATGTCTCAATCTGAAGACATTCTCTCACTGATGTATTTCACTTCACACAATTAACTCAGACTCCTTTATTTCAACATACAGCATTTCTACCTAACCAGTATTTATTTCCAGATAGCACATAAGTATCTAATATTTATCTCTTGTAATAATTTTTAAAAATTGTATTCATTTCTTTGCACATTGCTGTTTAAAATGCAAATAGTTAATAGTTGAATATTCACTTACACAATTTTATAGAAAACTATTCTTTTCCTCACTGTCTTTCTGTATTGAGATAGGATGTCAAGATGTAAAATAATATTGATTACTTTTATCATGAAATATAACCTGAACTAACATTTTAAAACCATATCATTTCAGAAATGTATCCTTCCTATACATAATACAGGCTTACTCCATAAGTCTATAAAATTAAAACTACAGTAATTTTATAAGATCAAGTCTACATATTATTGATTTCAGAGAGATATTAATTTCTCTGAAACAGCAATGATGAGAGAGAACCATTAATTGGCTGCCTCCTGCACAACCCCTATTGGAGATCAAGCCCGAAATCTGGGCGTGGGCCCTGACCAGGAATCGAACCATGACCTCCTGGTTCATAGGCCAATGCTCAACCCCTGAGCCACACCCACTGGGCCATATTTGTTTTTAAGATGGCGAAAGGGAGCCTCATTTGTTTGAGGATGAATGTAAATGATGTGTCTTATACAGTTTAGAATTTTCCCACAAACAAATACTTCTAATTACATTATGACTGTGACACACTTTATTTTACTGATGTAAGAAGACAGATCCCGACTGGTGGTAGGGAAGGTTAGCTGCTGCCATGGAGGACGCAGCGACGCCCTGGCCGACTGAGGGAGTCCCTGAAAGCCAAGTTCTTTCAGCGACTGATCGGGGAGGAGCCCTGGTGGAGCTCACCCTGAACCCCGCTGGCCTGGCCCTGGTGAATCCCTACCTCACCCACCGGGCCGGGGACCCCTTAGACCTCATGGCGCTCGCAGAGCAAGTACAGAAGGCTGATGAATTCGTCCGGGCAAATGCCACCAACGAGCTAACAGTGATAGCTGAGCAAATCCAGCATTTGCAAGAACAAGCCAGGAAGGTATTAGAAGATGCTCGCAGAGATGCTGACTTGCACCATATAGCTTGTAATATAGTGAAAAAACCTGGCAACATTTACTACCTTTATCAACGGGAGAGTGGTCAGCAGTATTTTTCTATTATTTCTCCAAAGGAATGGGGAATGCGTTGTCCACATGACTTCATTGGTGCCTACAAGCTACAGCAGGACTTGTCCTGGACTCCCTTTGAGGACACTGAGAAGCAAGATGCTAAAATCAGCGTAGTGGACAAGTTGCTAAGCCAGCCAATGGCCCTGCCTCCAACGCCTGCCCTCAACTTCCAGGGACTGACTCACTGAAAATGCACTGACAAACAGCTGTCACGGAAAGGACCTGTCACCTCCTCGTTGCCCCCATTCTCTGCCTTGATGGGAGGTGGCAGGAGAATTGAGGATGTGTAAGTGAATCATGAACTTCTTGGAAGGAGACCCTGTGTGATTGTAATGCTGTCATTATTAGTTTTAGTTGGGATGGTAATGAATCACATTGGTCTTTTTGGGGATCCTCTCTGGGTCAAATACCCAACCAGTCAGTTTCAGCATACTGGCTAGTGTGCTTTCTCTCTCCTTTGTCTCCCTCTGTTCTCCTAAGTCAGAGCATTACAGAAAGAAGAGTTTTTTCTTCCCATAAAAAGGTTGGCGAGGATTTCCATAGGGGACTAGTTTTAGTTTTTAAGGTAACTAGTCTTTAAGATTGGGTTTAGGCTACTTTAACAGTTGGTGCAGTCAAGCTACAAATTCATCAGGGACCTCAGCCGGTGTTGCTCAGTGGTTGAGTGTCCCCTGTGAACCAGGAGGTCATGGTTTGATTCTTGGTCAAGGCACAGGCCTGGGTTACGGGCTTGATCCCCAGCGTGGACATGCAGGTGGCAGCGGGTCGATGATTCTCATCATTGATGTTTCTATCTGTCCCTCTCCCTTCCTCTCTGAGATCAATAAAAATATATTTAAAATAAAAAATAAAAATAAAAAAAAGAAGACAGATCCCCTCCTTTCATTTCCTTTAGATCTGAAGAATTATACACAGAACGTTTTTGCAAACATCAAAACTTTATTATTCTCCAGACAACCTCCTTGAGAGCTTTCATGACGCTGATACAGGTTCGGCCACAAGCCTGACGCGATAGATGGATTTGGCAGGTGATCCCGAGGTAGAACCTGGGTGTGTCCTTATTCACGTTCGAAGTGCTTGTACCTGAGAATCACATGGTTTCATTACAGGAAGATTCGTGCTCAGCAAGCTCTAGTTGTAACTGATTTAGTCACGTTTATATTTAACTAGAGGCCCAGTGCACGGCATTCGAACACTGGAGGCGGGGGCGGTCCTGCGCCCTCTTGCAGTCCAGGACCCCTTGGGGGGTGTCCAATTGCCAGCGTAGGCCCGCTCCTGGCAGTCAGACATCCCCCGAGGGGTCCTTAGCGCTGCCGCGGAGGCGAGAGAGGCTCCCGCCACCGCCGCTGCGCTCACCAGCCGTGAGCCCTGCTTCTAGCTGAGCGGCGCTCCCCCTGTGGGAGTGCACTGACCGCCAGGAGGCAGTTCCTGCGTTGAGCATCTGCCCCCTGTTGGCCAGTGTGCATCATAGCGACCGGTTGTTCCGCCGTTCGGTCTATTTGCCTATCCGCCTCTGGATCTCTTATATTGTCTCTCAGGAACATTAGCTACTTGGTTCGTGACCTATTTCAAAGGAGGTGACTTGAAGCACATCCGGAACATTTCTAACCCTGCTCCAGTAAATTCTAAATCATGTGAGAGCCGTCTCTGAGAACGCCACGGCACAGAGTAAAATACTTCAGTGTCTGGAACTTCTTTGATTTCACCGAGTTTCAGTTTCTACAGAAGTGTAAGGGAAACATAATCTGCAGGAGAAAAGGAGAGAAAGGAGCAAGACCCCCAAAGGAACAGCCCTCCTGAGCGCTGTTAGGTGCCCACGGCTGGATTGCTCGCGGCTCAGCTGACGTTGGGTTTTCCCCAGGAGCTGTGTGGAGAGGCCGGGGGGGGGGGGTAGGGGGGGCCTTAGGGCCCCAGCAGGGGCTAGTTCTCAGTTTGAAACCCGTCACTTGGACTGGAAGGTTCCTTCTCCCACCCCCTCGGCGATTGCTCATCACGGGTAATCGGCCAGGTTCTGGCTTCTCACCGGGACCTTCCGCGATCTAGAAAGGAAGACAGGGCTGCGGCGCGGGGCCGAGCGGTACTTCAACCGCGAGCGCACAGACCCGCGGGGTTTTGTTCAGACGCAGCGGCGAGCTCAGCAGGCCTCGGGCCGGGCCTGGGGGTCTGCGTGTCTAGCCGGCTCCCTCCTGGCACCTGGGCTGTCACCCACTGCGGTGCAGAAAAAAGTCAGAGTTGATACGTTTCGATGCCAACGAGGTTTTATCTGTGACCTACGTACTGCCTTTGTGATGGGCCAGTCACTGTTCTTGCCCTGGCAAAGTAAGGTCTTTAGAGGTGACACAACTACAAAAAGGATCCAAATCCCTTTCGTTATGTTACTGAATCCACGATTTCAATGACATGGAGTGAGACAGCATTATTCTCCCAAATAACCACTTGAGAAAAAATTAAGCGAGCAAGCGGAAAGAAAGAAAATGAGCCTTCCCTCGGGCACATGACGCTTTTTTCTTTATTAGGCCACGTGAAGTCTTCATTGAAAATGCCCGCAGGAGTTTATGTACAATGAGCCTGGCTCTACCGGACTAGCTGGCTCGGAGTAACGGGACTAAATGTTCACATCTCCGCCTGTAAAAGGAATGCCTGGAGTGCAATTACTCTCACCACCTCCAAGTTCTGAAATTGTGTCTGAACTGCTATGCCCTTAGCGAGCATTACCGTAAACAAATATTGGTCATCGGGTCTACTAAAGGTTTACTGGCAAGTCCTACGGAATCAGAGGCCGCGTGGAGACAGAAGTCTGCTTTCTCACTGAGACGGGGCTAGGCCAGGGGTCGGCAAACCGCGGCTCGTGAGCCACATGCGGCTCTTTGGCCCCTCAAGTGTGGCTCTTCCACAAAATACCAGTGCGACGGAAACTTTGTGGCCCGTGCGCAGAAGTCGGTTTTCGGCCTGGGCGAGTCTGTTTTGAAGAAGTGGCGTTAGAAGAAGTGGGGGTGTCGGTCGCCTGTGGCTCGCGAGCCGTGGTTTGCCGACCCCTGGGCTAGGCGAACGGGTTCCAGCAGCGGCTCTGCTGTGTCCTGGCCGCGGGGCTGTCTGCTTTCCTTTCTCACTTACTAAAAAGGGGGGAGGGTGCGAATTCACCCCCCGGGGCTGCAGTCTAAGACTAGACGTTTTGCTGTATGTAAGCAGTCTAAAACCATGCCTGGCCCTAGCTGGTGTGGCTCAGTGGATAGAGCGTTGTTCTGTGGACTGAAGGGTCCCGGGTTCGATTCCAGCCAAGGGCACATGCCTGGGTTGTGGGCTTGATCCCCAGTAGGAGGCAGCCAATCCATGATTCTCTCTCATCATTGATGTTTCTATCTCTCTATCCCTCACCCTTCCTCTCTGAAATCAATAAAGAAATATTTAAAAATAAATAAATAAATAAATAAATAAATAAATAAATAAAACCATGCCTGTAACTCAGCACGCTAGTGATTACTTCAAAGAAACCATCCAACATTTCAAAGCAATTGAAATATTCGAGGGTCGGAGCCAAGCACTGACAAAATCAGCATCGCCGCTCCCAACCATGACCAGCCAAGCGCCCCTCAGGGTCCCTGTCGCGCAGGGGACTGGCCTGGCTGAGTGCGTGGCATTGTCGGTGACCTTTCAGGCTGACCCTGAGCAGCAGCGGCGCAGAAGGTTCTGGTGCTTCTCTTGCTCTTTGAATCCCTGACGGCAGCCTCGGAGGAAGAGCAGAAACACCTCCCAGGGGAAGTGCTCTTGGCGAAGGGAGCCTGACACCCTGCAGGCCACCCATCAGGCCCGGCTTCTGTCCCAACGGCCCCTGGAGGGCAGGCGCTCTGGCGAGAAGCAGGGCTGCCGGGCTGTCGGGGAGCACCCGAGGGTCTCCCTTCTTGGATAAGTTAGTGCTGGTCACCCATTGCAACCCCATTCCAACGTCCCCTTGAAAAGTCACCCATTGCAACCCCATTCCAACGTCCCCTTGAGAAGTCACCCATTGCAACCCCATTCCAACGTCCCCTTGCTTTTGCTTTGGGACAAAATGAAGTAACGTGGACAAGATGTTTGTTCTTTTGGTCCAGGGCCATCTTATCTTAAGAAATAACTAAGGGCAAGCTCCTCAGGGGCTCCTGTGCTGAGCCTCAGCCCCGGGAGCTCTCTCCTGAGAGGAAGGGTGCTGGGGTGACACAGGGGGCCGCAGCCCCGGGAAGCTGTTCTAGACGATTCTAGCGACACTAACGAGGGTGATGGAGGGGCCTCTCCAGGGCAAGGGGATCAGCCGCTTCCTCCAGTTACTCTGAGGCACAGGTTCCTGACGGGCGGGAGGCTGCAGGTCCCAGGAGGAGGACAGACATGCAGGAGGCAGGCCTGCGTGGAGGAAAGGAGGCCCAGGATGCATCTCCTTCCACAGGCAGGTCTCCGGGGCCAGGGAAGCGGCCTCCTTAGAGCCTCCTGCCTGGGTCCGTGCCTTCCCAGACAACTGCCTTCCCTTCAGAGAGGATGTGGTCGTGGAGAAATAAACAAACGAGCAAACAACATGCCCGCTTGGAAGGCAGGCACACGTGGACTTGAACTGGGTTTTCCACTCATCGACCAAGTCTCAGGGTCCCAGGCTGGGCACTGGCTGAAGACCAGGGCCAGGTGACGATCAGGGGGACATGTGCACAGGACGGGAGCAGAGGCTCCAGGAGAAGCAGAGGCTCCGGGAGAAGCAGAGGACGAAGAAGCAGAGGCTCTGGGAGAAGCAGAGGACAGAGCGCAGAGGCTCCGGGAGAAGCAGAGGCTCTAGGAGAAGCAGAGGCTCCAGGAGAAGCAGAGGCTCCGGGAGAAGCAGAGGCTCCAGGAGAAGCAGAGGCTCTGGGAGAAGCAGAGGCTCCAGGAGAAGCAGAGGCTCTGGGAGAAGCAGAGGCTCCGGGAGAAGCAGAGGCTCTGGGAGAAGCAGAGGCTTCAGGAGAAGCAGAGGCTCTGGGAGAAGCAGAGGATGGAGAGCAGAGGCTCCGGGAGAAGCAGAGGCTCCAGGAGAAGCAGAGGCTCTGGGAGAAGCAGAGGCTCCAGGAGAAGCAGAGGCTCTGGGAGAAGCAGAGGCTCCGGGAGAAGCAGAGGCTCTGGGAGAAGCAGAGGCTTCAGGAGAAGCAGAGGCTCTGGGAGAAGCAGAGGATGGAGAGCAGAGGCTCCAGGAGAAGCAGAGGCTCCGGGAGAAGCAGAGGCTCCAGGAGAAGCAGAGGCTCTAGGAGAAGCAGAGGCTCCAGGAGAAGCAGAGGATGGAGAGCAGAGGCTCCTGGAGAAGCAGAGGATGGAGAGCAGAGGCTCCAGGAGAAGCAGAGGCTCCGGGAGAAGCAGAGGCTCCAGGAGAAGCAGAGGATGGAGAGCAGAGGCTCCGTGAGACGCGGCCAGACATGCACGCGGCCACTGTTTCTCGGCCGATAGATAGCACGTCAGGTGTCAGAGCCCCTTCTGGACGCACGAGGGGCCCAGGGGTGTGAGAGAAACATTTCTAACCTCACCTGCCCCGTGGGAGACTCACCTTAAAATCGATATGGGGACCCCCACACGAGGCCCCCCGTTGGAAGGTGCAGATTTAAAGGGTAGTGTCTAGAGGGCGCTGCACGTAGGACCCAGGGAACACTGGTCCCCTGAGGTGCAGGTGGGCACCTGACCTGAGGAAGAGGGCCTGTGGGCCAGGAAATAGTGGGGTCCTAGCGTTCAGGGGGGACCAGCTGCCTGGTGCACGAAGCCCTGGGGAAGTGAAGATGCAGGCGCCTCGCAGCAAAGTCCTCCACGTCTGCAGGCGGCAGCAGTGAGTGAGGAACCAGCCCGGAGTCCAGCAGGGGCCTGGCGCCCACCCACTCAGGTTGCATACCCAGGAAGCTGGCCCGGCGCCCAGATCTATTCATCGCGGGTTCATTGGGTCCACACATCCTCCCAGTTTCCATTTCCTTGTTTCCCAAAAACATAATGGGAACGAATATGCTTGGCAGTTGGCGTACCTCCCAGTGGGGTCCCAGACATGCCGGGATAGCTCTTCAAGAATGACAGAACTAGCCAGAACTGGTGTGGCTCAGTGGATAGAGCGTCGGCCTGCGGACTGAAGGGTCCCGGGTTCGATTCCGGTCAAGGGCATGTACCTTGGTTGCGGGCACATCCCCAGTGGGGAGTGTGCAGGAGGCAGCTGATCGATGTTTCTCTCTCATCGATGTTTCTAACTCTCTCTCCCTCTCCCTTCCTCTCTGTAAAAAATCAATAAGATATATTAAAAAAAAAAAAAAGAATGACAGAACTAGCCCGGCCTGTGTGGCACAGGGCTGGAGCATCGACCTCTGAACCAGGAGGTCACGGCTTGATTCCCGATCAGGGCACCTGCCCAGGTTGCAGGTTTGATCCCCAATAGGGGTCACACAGGAGACAGCCACTCAATGCCTCTCTCTCGTCATTGATGTTTCTCTCTCTCCCTCTCCCTTCCTCCCTGAAATCATAAAATCATATTAAAAAACAAAACATGACAGACTTCTTTGGGCCAGGAGAGGTGCCGGAGGCCGGCTCTCAGCTACTGGTCCTCTTTGGGCCTGGCCTTTGCTGGAGAAATTGGCCAGACACAAAGCCAGGCCTGTGCTGGGGAGCAGCTCCATCAAATGACCGGGAAGAGCGGTCCAGCCCCTCTCTGCCACTGAGACCGGCCGCTCAACCCCAGAAGCCTCAGGGGCTGGCGGGAGCAGGGCTTCCGTTGGGACTGTGACTGTAGCTCAGGTGCTGCCTCTGCCCAGGCCTGCCTCCTCGCCCCCCTTCCATCGCGTTGACGCAGAGGCCACTGCCTGGTGGAGATCCTGCCCACCAGTGCTCGTTCTGCTCTGTCTCCCGGGAGCCTCCCAGGGATGGACTCTGGCCACTGTCGCTGGGATACTGTCCGAAGACCCAAGACAGGACTCCTGGGGGGGCGGGAGGGAGAGCATCTGTGCAAACAAGGGCAGCACCCTTCGGGGCCGCTCCCATGGAGGCCTGGGGAGGCCCTTTCAGGAGGCACCGATGTGATAGATCCTCCCTTCCCCCAGCTGATGGACAGAGAATGACGTAAACTCCATCCCTGAACACCTAACCAGGCACCTTCTATGGACTGTACATTGAACCACCAATCAGCACCTGCCAAATACCCTAAACCCCGATTTCTAAGTCCCTAATCATGTGCCTTATATGAAGCCACCAATCAGCGTGTGCCGAGGACCCTAAGCCCCATCCCTTCCCTTTCCTCCCCTCAAAAGGCGCCTTCCCCCCGGCACGTAGGCTCTTTTCCACCTGGAAGGTAGCCCGGCGGGGTCTTCTCCTCTAAGAAAGCCTGTGTCCTGGACTCCGGCCCTCTGTCTCATCTATCACGATGCAGAAAGGACTCCTAGGACGAATGCTCAGCTCGGCACGGAAATCCTCTGCAGATGAACGAGGCTCGGGGCCCGTGGGAACGCGGCGAGAGAGGGTCGAGGGGAAGCGACAGCGGAAGGCTCTGAGGCACGAGCGCCTGGGGGAGGCGAGGGGAGAGCGGGAAGGAGAGGGAAGTGACCCGACGCCGGGAGAGGAAGCTCCAGGAGGAGGGAAAGCACAGGTGGAGGAGACACGGTTAAACAAACAACACGGGTTTCCTCCAAGCGCTTGCTGCTCACACGCCCCACCCAATTCCAAGCAGGGTTAGTAACGAAAGACCCGTGTCAAGGCGTGTTATGGAAGTCTCTTTGAACTCCAAATACGGGAAACGTTTACAACCTGTTGCACAAAAAGAGCAAGTCACTTACAAAGAAAAAAACTACTTACGCCCAACGTCTCTCCTGCCGGAAAGAGGAGGCTGATGGACGACTGAGGGAAAGAGAAGGGATACCCTGAGAGTCGGTGGTCCGGTCCTTCTCCGAGCGGAGAGGAAGGTGTTTGTGGACAGCCTAGGATTGGGGGAGTTTGTCGTTCTCGTTCACCATCTGAAATAGCAGCTACGAAAAATATCTAGTGAAGGTGCGGGTTTCCTAGAGCTGAGAATCCAAGATAAGACAGTAAAGAGGCTCAGGGGTTGAGCACCGACCTGGGAGCCAGGAGGTCACGGTTCCACTCCCGGGCAGGGCCCAGGCCCGGACTGCAGGCTCCATCCTCAGCCGCTCCATGGTTCTCTCTCATCACGGATGTTTCTGTCTCTCGCTCCCTTTCCCTTCCTCTCTGACATCAATAAAAAGGTATATTTGAGAGAGAGAGAGAGAGAGAGAGAGAGAAGGGAAAACAACTCACTTCAGTGTGTATGTCAGTGTGTTTATATGTGTCCAGCGCAGGGCTGCTGCTGCTGACGATTTCTTTCAGATTGTCTAGACAAATGTTTATTTGTTCTTAGATCTTAGATTGCTTTTTCCTGGGATGGGATCCTCGGTGGGGATCTGTTTTTCAGCACTGTTAAAGTGTCATGTCTGCCTATGCCGCTTTCCATACATTTGGTTAAGAATCATCTTCAGGTCTGCCTTTGAAGAGCATGTGCCCTTTGTTCCTCTGTCAGGGTTAGTCTTTGTCTTCGGTTTTCACGGGGGTTCGCGGCCTTGTCCACATACTGTTTCCTCGCACGTACCCCCAACGGGCTCAGCAAACCTCTCAGGTCAGTTCTAACGTGCCAGCCCTCATCGCTTCAGAGCCGCATCCTTTCTCTTTTCCGAACGCCCCTGTGCCATGCGTAGCAGAGGGAGGGGCTGACACGGCCAGGAAAAGGCGGCTGGGTGCGCAGTGGCTTAACCCCACGCTGTAACATGGGTGTTAGCCGGAAATGCAAGAGGAGCTTGGCTGCTTTCCCTTTGCTCAAAAGAATCCATTTGGCAAGAGCTTTTTTAAATATCATTTCCTATAAGTTCGTTATTTTTTTAATATATTTTTATTGATTTCAGAGAGGAAGGGAGAAGGAGAGAGAGAGAGAGAGAGGGAAATATCCATGATGAGAGAGAATCATGGATCGGCTGCCTCCTGCACACCCCCTACTGGGGATCGAGCCCGCAACCCAGGCATGTGCCCTTGGCCAGAATCGAACCTGGGACCCTTCAGTCCGCAGGCCGATGCTCTATGCACTGAGCCAAACCAGCTAGGACTAGTTTTTTTTTTTTTTAATGTTTTTTTATGGATTTCAGAGAGGAAGGGAGAAGGAGAGAGAGATGGCCACATTAATGATGAGAAAGAATCATGGATCGTCTGCCTCCTGCACGCCCCACACGGGATGGAGCCTGCAACCCGGGCATGTGCCCTGACCAGGAATTGAACCATGACCTTCTGGTTCATAGGTCACACTCAACCACTGAGCCACACCAGCCTGGCTATAAATACTTAAACAATCTAATCTGCTGATGTGCCATTTCATTAGGTTTAAAATGAAATTTCCTTTATTTTTGGAAACAGAGAACTTTAACCTGCCAGCAAACGTCTGCACAGCGTGCGTGTGCGTGTGTGCGTGTGTGGGTGTGCGTGTGCGTGTGTGGGTGTGCGTGTGCATGTGTGGGTGTGCGTGTGTGGGTGTGGGTGTGCGTGTGTGGGTGTGGGGGTGTGGGTGTATGTGTGTGCGCGTGTGTGTGTGGGGGGGTGTGGGTGTGTGCATGTGCATGTGTGTGTGTGCACTTGTGCGGGTGTGCGTGTGTGGGTGTGGGTGTGTGCGCGTGCGCGTGTGTGGGTGTGCGTGTGTGTGTGTGTGCGCGTGTGTGGGTGTGCGTGTGTGGGTGTGCGTGTGCGTGTGTGGGTGTGGGTGTGGTTCAACGTCTCTATTGCTGGAGATTCTGACTTCTTGGAACTGGATTTTGTCCAATTCAAGAAGTATTTCCTGACTTTGATGTTAGCAGCTTTTCGTTTATGTGTGGGAATTTTACATACTGTTTGTAAAGTTATTTTTATGTTATTCCTAAAGACTTTTATTTTCAATCATTTCCTCCTTCCTTCTGGGGCATTTTTAACATACCTTCTCATTGTTTGAGTCAAAGGCTAATAATAGAGTTTCTATTATGTACTGTGAAGAAAATTACTTTAAATGTATAACAGGGGCAAGATTTTGATTTATACCACAACTTAGGAAACATCATAGAAAGTAATATAAATAAAGAACAATTATTTGTCCCAAGAAATATTAACCAAAGGAAGTGAACAATTGCTGTTAGAATAGTACGTGTTAACAAAGAATTATACTAATAGTCTCTACATATCTTACACTAATATAGCTTCAAAAAATAAAATCACTTCCAAAATATTTCACATTTCCTATTTTTTTCAAGGGTGTTACACTATTTTTGTATATTTAACCTCACATATCTTCCTTTGGGATTAATTAATAAGTTGAAAATATATTGTCAAGTTTTTTTAAATTGTGTTAAATTGAAACAGGGAGATATACAGGAGGAGAAATGAAAGCATGAATTTAAATATTTTGACAATTGCAAATATGTAAGGATATGTTCTTACCAAAATGTCAACATTTATTTTTACTTGGAAACGGGTAAATGGTCTTACTGAATTACTGTCATTATTTCCATGCCCACGTGCAGATGTTGATGCTCACGTATCTATTTTATCATATATACATATCATTAGCTCTTATTTAAAATGTAGAGGACGACTGAAGTAGGGGACTCTTAAGTAAATAACTTATAAGAACAATTTCATATCTTATCAATTAAAATTATGCCTCCAGCAGGCATTTTTCTAAAGTTAATCTGTGATGCACTGATTATAAACATCATGTTGTATAATTGAAACAAATGGTCTATTTCACCTGAAAGTGTCATGAATCAAATCGATATGATTCTTTATTTCGAAGACATTGAAGCGCATCCTAACCCTAGAGATCTCGGCTCCCAAGCAGCCAGCCGTCTCTACAGTGACTCCCTCGGGGGGGGTTGGGGGGTGTTCACTGGGGCTGGGATGGGAGGGTCAGGCAGGGTGTTCTGCTGGCCAGTGTGGGCGCCGCCAGAAATCCCAGTGATTACCCTGAAAGGCTCGCTGGAGCATGAACAAATACATCACTACGTTTACTTATTGATCCCTTCATCCGTGTGCTAGAAATAAAGAAGGAAACCAAATGCAGGATGGGAAGTGTGAGCTGTTGCCCAGAAGGACCAGGGAAATGAATACGGGGCCTGTGTCCAGGCCCCAATCACCATGACCTTGGTCTTATCACCAGTAAGTGGGAAGAAGTGCATTCATTCCTAGAAAGCTGGGGAACTAGCTCACAGCGGGCGCTGAGCAGAGCTCAGAAGGGCACACTCCACAGAGGCACCCACACCACCGGTGCAGGCAGCCCAGCTCCGCAGCAGCTGTCTTCCGAGGCGTGATGCTCAGGGAGCGGTTTTCCTCCATCCCACCAGAGGACTTCCTTCCCGGGCTGGCTCCTCTGAACTCTGCTAACCTGGCAGCTGCCGCCCACAACGTCCCGGCGCTATCCCTCCTGGCCCCGGACCCCCAGGTAGGCCTTGGTTCTCTTGTTTGCTTGTTTGGAGCAGGAACCTTGATCGATGAGCACTCGTCCTTGCGTGGTGTCCTACCACTAGCTCTACCAGCCTGGCCACGATGCAAAGCCCAGCTTTCTTTTCTTTCTTTAACTTTGTCTTTGTGGTTGAAAGTATTACAGATGCGCCCTTTTTCTCCCCATTGACCCCTCCCTCCTCCTCCTCCCCAGGCCTTCACCCCACGGTGGTCTGCCCAGGGGTGACGCAGATATGCAGACACGTTCTTCTCTCCCTCCCTCTCCCCTTCCCGCTGAGGATCCTCGGTCTGTCCCATGCTTCCATGTCTCTGGATCTGTTTTGTTCGTCAGTTTATGTTGTTCATTAGATTCCAACTATCAGTGAGATTGTGTGATACTTGTCTTTCTCTGCCTGGCTTATTTCGCTTAGCATGATGCTCTCCAGCTCCATCCATGCTGTTGCAAATGGTAGGCGTTCCTTCCTCTTTACAGTAGCGTAGTATTCCATGGTGTAGATGGACCACAGTTTTTAATCCACTCATCTGCTGATGGGCACTTAGGCTGTTTCCAGATCTTAGCTATGGTGAATGGTGCCGCTATGAACATAGGGGTGCATAGGTCCTTTCTGATTGGTGTTTCTAGTTTCTTAGGATATATTCCCAGAAGTGGGATCCCTGGGTCAAATGGGAGTTCCATGTTTAGTTTTTTGAGGAAACGCCGTACTGTTCTCCACAGGGGCCGCCCCAGTCTGCCTTCCCACCAGCAGTGCACGAGGGTTCCTTTTTCTCCGCATCCTCGCCAGCACTTGTCGTTGGTTGTTTTGTTGATGATAACCATTCAGGCAGGCGTGAGGTGACCTATTGCTGCTTTAATGTGCATCTCTCCGATGATGAGCGACAGGTGTTCATCTGTCTTCCGGCCACGTGCATGCGGAGGACCTACAGATTCAGCTCTCCAAAACCCGCTTCCAGTGGACCCTCCTCTCCCTCAACAAACCTGCCTCTCGGAAACCAAAGGCACTCCTGCTCTCAGGGTGTTGCTTGCAGGATGAGTCTCTAAACGCTTCATCAGGGGCCCAAACGCCAGATTCATGCCCACGGGGGAGCACCCAGGCCAAGAGCAGAAGGGAATTAGCTGCCAGAGCAATGGGTACAAGGACGTCTGTAAAACGAGTCGGTCCGATGCTAGCTTACTCAGCACCACGACACGTTACCCTGGACTGGCGCTGTGGAGGAAAGGGGCCGCATACTAACCCTACAAGCTCAGGGGTGCCTGCAGGTGGCTCACACACTCAGGGACCTACCATCACTGCATGGGGGGTCTGAAGCGAAAATGTCTCTAACTAAAAGCGAGTCAGGGTAGGGGGTCAAGTCCTTGGCAGGTAACTTCCTTGACCAAGGTCAGCCTTTACCTGCAGGAAGCCTGTCTGCTGTCTGTCTGCAGCTCAGGTAACACACCTCTGAAATGCCTGAGTAATCTCCTGAGCCCTCGGGGCCCACTCAGAACCCCTCATGGTTATCTTGTTGCCCAAATACCATCTCAAAGTGCTGTCAATCGATGCTAATTGTTAACTGTCCTCTACCCACCCATGTAAGGAGAGTTTCCTCTCTTCCTTTTACTCTTTATCTAACCACAGAGATGTTCAGGCTTCGCTTTTCCACTCCCTCCCGCCTCCATCATCTCCCGCCAGTGGGTCTCAGGAACCTCCCTCTGCTTCCTCCCTTGGCTGTGATGTGAAGAATAACTGGGAACCGGCCATTCTCCGGAATCATGTGCTCAGTCCTTGGCGGTTTTGCTTCTGGGCAGTTGTCAGTTTGGTTCAGATTCATGCGAATTCTCTACAGGCCTGGACACCTCCTACACGGTCCGCGTGATTGGCTCGCGGGCTCCAGAGGAGAGGGCCAGGCCCAAACCCAATTGTCCTGACTGCAATCCTGCACTTTCCTCTTTCTCCGCACCACATGGCTCCTCGCCCAGAGGGCTTCCGAGTCTTTGTTTCAGACTTGTCAGGGCCAGTTACATGCCAATGGGGTGTATTGGCCATGCTTATTAACGGTTACATCCCTGTAACACTGAAATGTTCTTCTCCAGGAAATAAAAGTAAGGCTGCCCATTCACAGAGACCAATACTAAAACGGAAAGCTATAGAAATAATCTGCTCGGTAAAACTGAAATGTCTGAGGAATTTCAATAAAAAAATAAAATAAATAGTTTAAAACTCCCCTCTGCCTTTTATTAGTAATGTGGTCTTGTAAAAATTACGTCTTTTCTGCAAAAATAACCCTAATAATACTTACTAGAGATAGTTAATATTATAAAGCACTTTTGACCAGGACCGACTAATAAAAACTATTTTTCACCTGCTACAGAATAAAATACTCTGAAAAAGATACAAAATTTGTAAAAAAAACAAGTTAGAGGAAGAGGTTTGCTCTTCAGTGTGTAGGTTAATATTGACTTATTTAAAACGTTTACAATAAAAAGAAAACTATGTTCACATACCAGCTGAAATGACAAACTGTAAGACTTTTGACTCACTACAGTCGTGATCTACTTCTACTTTCAGCATTATTGGGAGTGGACAATGAGACAATATGGCTTCCGTTACACGTGAAACTGAAGCACTGTCCTAACAGACGCACACACAGATGCCCACACGATACACTTCACTTGAAGAAGAAATTTTAAATGTTAGTGTCATAAAAACACATTAAGCTTTGCCTAAAGGCATATAAGTGGTTTCTGGTGTTTTGACATTATGTAAATGCTTTTTCTAAGTATCTTAGGAGTATTTTCATATTTATTTCAATGTCAAGTTGGATTTCATGAAGCTAGGTAGGCAGCTGGAGTTTTTAAAGCTTAATAAACTACACCCGTTTTGTATTTCATTTCATTCTTTTATTATAGAAACTAGAGGCCCGGTGCATGACATTAGTGCACAGGGGGGGGGTGTTCCCTCAGCCCGGCCCGTGCCCTTTCACAGCCCTGGAGCCCTCGGGGGATGTCCGGCTGGTGGCTTAGGCCTGAGCGGCCTAGGCCATGGTCAGACATCCTCAGCACTGCCACGGACGCGGGCCGCTGAGCTTGCCAGCCGTCAGCCGGGCTTGTGGCTGAGCGGTGCTCCCCCTGTGGGAGTGCACTGACCACCAGGGGGCAGCTCCTGCGTTGAGTGTCTGCCCCCGGTGGTCAGTGCACGTCATAGCGACCTGTCCTTCCGCTGTTTGGTCTGTTTGCACATTACCCTCTTATTAGGTAGGATTTGACATATATAAATACTTCACGTATATTGGTGATTTCTATATTTTTGCATGTTCCTTCTGTTTCCAGTAACTGTAAAATTAATTAAAATGTTAAAAAAAAATTCAACAGGCTATGTCCTATACTTCTCCAGATTTGACAAATCCCAAACCAAAACACTCATGTTGATTAAAGCTCCTTTATCATCAAAACGAGAGTTACATTCACATAATGTCCAATCTAACTAAAGACAACTCTGGCATCTTAAAAAAGTGTTAATGAAAATGTGTTGAGTATCTTCAGTTTAACCCTCTGAATTTATTCTCCACCCTTTTAAATATATATATATATTTTTTTTATTGATTTCAGGGAGTAAGGGCGAGGGAGAGAGAGATAGAAACATCCACGATGAGAGAGAATCATGGATCCGCTACCTCCTGCAGGCCACACTGGGGATCGAGCCTACAACCCGGGCACGTGCCCTGACTGGGAATCGAACCATGACCTCCTGGTTCATAGGCCGACGCTCAGTCACTGGGCCACGCCAGCGAGGGCTCTCCCCCCTTCTGTATCCTGCTCTGCTCCCTGGAAGACGGACGCATCAGGACTGTGTCCAATTGCTGCATTGCCTTCAGATTCTCTATGGTGCTGGGGCGATGGGAGCACCGGCCGGAGGTGGGGATGTGGGAGGGGAGTGATGTCAGCATGTTTACTCTCCCTGGGCTCTTCCTGTCTCATCACCATCTAGCTGTGTCCCTTCACTGAAAGTCCCCACCTCTACTGGGCGTGCTTCTCCATAGGTCTCCTCTCTGCTAGGTGCTGGGGACCATCCTCTCTCCATCCTCCGCCCGTAGGTCGAGGGGTGGTGAGAGCTTCCCAAAGCATCACCCCATGAGAATAACTGTAATTTAAACCTACCCCACACGTTAACAAATAGTCTCTTTTTTAAAAAACTCTTTTCAGATGATCTGGTTTGAATAAGAGATTTGTTTCCTTCAAGACACTGAGTAATACGGTTTCTCAAAGAACGTTCTAAAATCCACAAAATTAACATTGTGGCACTTACGAAATCTTCGTTTTATACGTAAACTCAAAGGTCAGCCCCCCGCATGTTTGTCACAGTAGCATCAGTCTCCATGGAGATGAACCATGCACGTGTCTCTGTCTCATCAGCCCCTTACTGCAGCCCTCTGTCCCTGTGGCTCAGCAATTACTGGTTACTTTCCTGGTGAACTTCTTAATCTTATCTTTTCTGAAAGTCCTTCAACTATTGCCTTTACTCCCATGACTTTCCATTTTCTCAGTAGCTGAGATTAAACATGAACTTAGAGTAATTAACAGGGTGGTGATCGCTGATAAATGTCACTTCAGGAATGCAGGTTAAATAGGTCCCTGAGAAGTACCCCTGTCGCCTTCATGTCCTGCATATTACCCAAGATTATGGAAATATACACCGTAGGCATGTGAAGGTGGCTAGACAAAAGCAGTACCTGCAAGATTAGGTTTTCCAAAATCACGTCATGCCATTGTCTGCTCCCAGCAGTCAGGAGCATTTGAAATTCTGATAACGCAGTATTTAATGTGCTACAGGACACGGAAGGGTCATGAACAGGCCCCGAACGCGCGGAGATAAATCAAAGCTGTAAGACCCCCTGACTGTACCTTCTCCCCACGCCAACACTAAAAAATAAAAATCACATTACTCTAACGTTTGTCATTTCTGTACCCTCTTGTATGTAGCGCTCAAATACCCAATGATACTAGGCTTGATGAAAAGGAACCCAAGTTCCTTCGTCTTTTATTGTTTTTTAAAATATATTTTTATTGATTTCAGAGAGAAAAGGAGAGAGAGAGAGAAACCTCAATGATGAGAGAGAAGCATTGACTGGCTGCCTCCTCCACACCCCCAGGCATGTGCCCTGACTGGGAGTCAAATGAACCCGTGACCTCCTGGTTCAGAGGTCATTGCTCAACCACTGAGCCACACTGGCCAGGCCCAAGTCCCTTCTTCCTTGTTCCCCGTACCTCCGATTGCACACGGTTTCCATATCTTCTCTAAATGGTCATCGGAGCGCATTTCCCAAAACCAAACGATCCCGTTATAAGATGTTGAGTCACTGTCGTTACCAAGACCTACAAGATCTTGTAGACAAGAGCAGGCCCCTCACTGAGTGTGCGCAGTAAGCTGAGCTGTTTGGACTTCCCTGTCTTTATCTTCTGTCCTTAGTTCTCAGCCTGGGTCCTGCTGCCTCTCTGCCCCAAATGCCTTTCTCCCCCTGCCTGCCTGCCTGCCTGCGGCGCACCCTCGCCTTCCAGCTCAGCTCACAGGGTGACCCCGTGCCTCGTCTCTGCGTTAGCACGCTCTGTCCCGAGCACCAGAGAACAGACTTCTATGTTAGCGTCCGACCTGCATGTCTTCATTACGTGAGTGTCCCTCGATTGGACCGTGAGTCCCTCAAGGACAACGACTGTGCGTGCTCCATGTCATTTCTCTTGTGCCCGTGACCAGCTCGGCGACCGCGTTGGAGGGACTCAGTACTGGCGGCAGGAAGGAGGATGGGGCTTCCTGAGCAGGTCTCGTCTCTGCCCCTCCTGCGGCCTTGCACTGCACCTGCTCCGGCCCTCTCTTCAGGCAGAGTTTTCAGACTCGAATCAAATTAAGTCCAGTGATGATGCCAGCTGACACTGGGGTGGAAGAAACACCCTTTTTAAAAAAAAAAAACACAAAGAATCCCAGTTAAAATTGTAGGAATTCTGAGGGAAAGAGAAAAATCACTACTAGAACTCTAAGGAACTTTAAGGAAGAAATAGCGTGCATGCATAGTCTCAGCTATCTCCCCGCAGATAGGTTTTCATTACGGAGAGGAAGGGAGTACCTTTCCAGGGGAGAAACCTGCAGATACCACCTTAACCCCGTAAGCGTCCCCCGTGTGAACCCACGTCAATGTCATGTGCCCCCAGTATGGTGCAGTGAGGACACTTCCCCTCGGTGGCACCCCAATATGGTGCAGTGAGGACACTCCTCCTCCGTGGCATCTTCCCCAGGAACTCGTGACCTGAGAACGGTGAGAAAGCAGCCGATGAACTTGATGTGAGGGCCATTCTACAAAGTAGCTTTTACTCTTCAGAATATACTGAGTGGCCAGATTAGTATGATATCTGAACGCATAATAATCTGGCCACTCGTGTGTGTGTGTGTGTGTGTGTGTGTGTGTGTGTGTGTGTATACTGAGTGGGAGAGGGGACATGGGCGGTGGGCCGGCCTGCCTGCTGGTCAAACTCCTGGTCAAGGGGACAATTTGCATCTTAGCCTTTTAGTCTATAGGATACACACCGAGTGGCCAGATTGCTATGCGTTCAGAGATCATCGTCATCTGGTCGCTCAGTGTAGTCAAGGTCATGGAAGACAAGGAAAGACCAAGGAATTGTCACAGGTTAGAAGAGACCAGGGAGACGCGAACGCTGTGTGGGGTTTGGAACAAAAAAGGTACATGAGGGCTGGGCCGGCGTGGCCCAGGGGTTGAGCATCGACCTGTGAACCAGGAGGTCATGATCTTCTTCCCGGTCAGGTCAGGGCACATGCTGGGGTTGCAGGCTCAATCCCCAGGAAGGGGCGTGCAGGAGGCAGCCGATCCATGGTTCTCTCTCTCCTCATGGGTGTTCCTCTCCCCCCTCTCCCTTCCTCTCTGAGGTCAATAAAAATATATATTTTAAAAAGGCACATGGGTGGAAAACAAAACAAAACTCTGGCAATGACTGCGTAGACGCTATAGATCAGGTAAAGATCGATCAAAACATTTTTGGGACCTTTTTGGGACCTTTTCTGTGCGCCAGTTTCGACTTCCTTTATGAAATAAGCAGCGGTGACGTCATGCACAGCTACGACAGTGCCCGGGCTTAGTGATACTGCATTGTGCGTGTGGAAGCTGCTAGGAGAGGAGATTTTACAAGTCCTTATCACAAGAGAAGTACATGGCATCTGTGTGTGGTGACGGCTGTTAACGAGATTAGTAGGGTGGCCATTTCACCATCTGTACATACATTATGCGATGGTTATGTTGCCCACCTGAAAACTAATCTGATGCTGTATGTCAGTTACACTTCAACATATGTTCTAAGTTCACATACATAAAATGATGGCAGAAATACATTTTGTTTCTGCGAAGAAAAACCTACAATAATAGTTTTGTGTGTGTGTGTGTGTGTGTGTGTGTGTGTGTGTTTTGTTTTTTAGCTAAAGCTGTGGTTTTCCTCCTGTTTTGGCCACATTGACTCACTGACAGTAGAAACCCCCATTACCGTATCAAAGTTCGAATGTGTTATCTGTTTCCTCGTGGAGCGGCCCTTTATCTGATAGTCATTTGCCAGGCTGCGTAAGCGCTTTCATTCAGTAACTCCAGCAAGCCATACAGCGGCTCTGCCTCCGGAGGGAGGAACCGGCCTTAGAGAGGATGGTGCTTGTCCCGGATTCACCGCCAGCCAGTGGCAGAGCGCGGATTCGAACCCAGGCGTTTATGACTCCAAAGTCCAGGCTGTGAACCTCTGCTAGGCTTCTCCCTCCAACAGCCAACAGCCCAAAGTTCACGGGTATGAACAAGAGTGGAAGCTGGTTTCTGTCAATGGAATGTAATCTATCAGAGGTTTCTGGAAACTTGAAGAACCGTTTTGTTTTCAATGAGATAAATCCGTGCACGCGTGTACTCACACTTCATCCATTCTCCCCGATTTCATGGCACAGTCATTGGAAAGAGGAGAGCTCCTTGGAAAGAGGGGTGCTCATTGGAAAGAGGGGTGCTCATTGGAAAGAGGGGAGCTCCTTGGAAAGAGGGGTGCTCCTTGGAAAGAGGGGTGCTCCTTGGAAAGAGGGGTGCTCATTGGAAAGAGGGGAGCTCATTGGAAAGAGGGGAGCTCCTTGGAAAGAGGGGTGCTCCTTGGAAAGAGGGGTGCTCTTTGGAAAGAGGGGTGCTCCTTGGAAAGCTTCGTTTCTAGGGGAACGCGGGCGGCCTTCCTGGGGCTGTGTGCACAGTGACCCAAGTGTGTAAGTGTGAAATTGCTTCGGGAGGGTTTCGCGTTTGGAATGGACAATGTGCTCGCACGGTCGCACCCTTGGAAGCCAGCCAGCTTCCACCAGCCGCTGGCCCTTCATCCGTGCGTCCTCAGGTGGCCCCGCTGCGCTCACCCCACGTGACAGGCCTGTGTCCTGGCAGTTCTCCCCACAAACCGCCCTTTGCCCAAAGACCGTTGTGAGGACGCCGCTGCCCGATGGAAGATGGCTCAGTGAGGGGACGGTCTGGTGCCGGTGGCGCGTGCTGGGAGCCGGCGGTCCCTGCGCGGTTTCAAGTCCGATGCCATGCTCCCCGGGGCGCCCAGGCGCGTGCGGGGCTCTGCGGTCTGGCAGCCCGGCCCCAGGCCTGGGCGCGCTCCTGCACAGAATCGTGAAGGGGATGGAAGAAATGAACGTTTTAGTGAAAAATCGCAAGCCGTGCTTTTGAAATACAAAGTTTCTTTTGCCAAAATTAACGTTTTAGACTGTCTCCAACATACGGGTTGTTTCCTGCCTCTCCGATGACTCGTTGCACTGCCCTGTTTGCAGTAACGTCCTGTCTGTCCTGTTGGTCCGTGTTGGGAGCCTGGGAGGGGTCTTTGGTGGACAGAGGAGCCGCTCAGCTCCTGGGATTTGTGTGCAAATAAGGCTGCTTGGAGAGAACTTTCCAGGCCCATCTCAGAGACCGACCCCAGCATTCGGCTGGTCTGCCCTGAAGCAGGTCCAAGGGGTCCCTCTGGGCCATGACGGGCTCCCCACACGCCACTCACTCCCGCCGAGGGGCGGGTGGCTGAAGCCGGGGGTGGAACCCTGGCCTGGCCTGAGATCTGGGGCCCTCCTGTCTCCTGGGAAGCGGCTGTTGCATGCAGAGTGTTGTCTGTGTCCTGTGGCTCTCCTGGGCCGGCCCTTCGCTCTCAGCGGTAAGAGGGAGCAGGAGAAATGGCCAAGGAGCCGGGCCGGCGGGGCTCGGAGGGGGAGCGTCGACCTATGGACCAGGAGGTCAGGGTTTGATTCCCGGTCAGGGCCCGTGTCCGGGTTGCAGGCTTGATCCCCAGTGTGGGGCGTGCAGGAGGCAGCTGATCAGTGACTCTCTCATTGTGGATGTTTCCATCTCTCTCTCCCTCCCCCTTCCTCTCTGGGCCGCAGGATACATGTATGATGGAAGCGGATGCGGCAGTCAAATCTTTTCAAGATGGACCTGCATCTTCTGGTGTAGGATCCTAAGGAACCTTGAGTAACGAAGGAAGCCAAGTAAATTGATACAGAAGTCTCACACCATCGGAATGATGGAAGAGCTCTGGGGGTCCAAGAGAGCGATGTGGTAAGGACGTTTGGCAGAGTGATTCCCCACACACAGTTCATTGGGGAAGACCAGCGTGGGCGAACAGTGGGAAACCCTCGAAGGGGGAAGCAGCAGGGGGACTTGTCCCACAGACGTTTTAAAACAGCTACCGGCCGAGGTAATGATGGTTTATTGCAGGAACACACCGAGAGCCCCAAGGGACCCCATGTAGCGCCTTTGCACAGATCAGAGCTCCTCCAAGGCCATGGGCTGCTGGGTCACATGAGAACTCTACGCGTCGTCGTTAAAGGAACCTCCGTACTGTTTTCCGGAGTGGCGGTGCCGACCCGCATCCCCCCCCCGGCAGCGAACGGGGCCCCCTTTCCCCACCAGCTCTCCCACCCGTGTGGCCGCTTGTCTTGCTGAGGATAGCCCTTCTCACAGGTGTGAGGCGACAGCTCCTTGTGGTGAGGATTCTCATTTCCCTAATCTTCAGTGAAACTGAACTTTTGTTTTTTTTTCATGTATCTGTGGGCCATTTGTATGTCTTCGTGGGAGGAGTGTCTGTTTGGGTCTCCGCCCGTGTACGAAGTGGGTTGTTCTATTGTAGTTGAGTTGTGTGAGTTCTTTATGGAGTTTGGATAGGAATCCCTGTTGAAGGTGCTATTTCCAAATGCCTTCTGCCATTGCTTTCTCGTTTTGTTGGCGGTTCCTTTGGCTGTGCATACGCTTTCGGATTTGATACAGTCCCATTCATTTATTTGTGCCTTTCCTTCCCTAACGTTTGGGGGTCAGATTCACAAAAGCTTCTCGAAGACCGCGGTCCATAAGTTTTGACTTATGAACCTCCGTTTCATTCTATGTCATTTATTGTTTTAGATCGTAAATTTAGGTCTTTGATCCATTTTGTGTTAATTTTTGTATCTGGGGAGAGTAATCGAGTGGCATTCGTTTTCATGTGGATTTCCAATTTTCCAGCTACAATTTTTTGAAGACGTTTTCTCTTCTGCGTCGCTATGTTTTTGTGTCTGCTAGGTTATTGGATAAAGAAAATGTGACACATACACTGAGTGGCCAGATTATTATGATCTCTGAACGCTCTGGCCACTCTGTGTTTTGTGTGTGTGTGTGTGTGTGTGTGTGTGTGTGTGTGTGTGTGTATGTATTAGAGGCCCAGTGCATGAATTCATTCATGGGTGGGGTCTGGCCAGCCTGGCCAGGCGGAGGGGACATGGGCGGTTGGCCGGCCTGCCTGCCAGTCGAAGTCCTGGTCGAGGGGACCATTTGCATATTAGCCTTTTATTATATAGGATATACACTGAGTGGCCCGGTTATTATGCGTTCAGAGATCATCATAATCTGGCCACTCAGTGTATATACCATAGGACACTAGTCAGCCATAAGAAAGATGACCTAGCGCCATTTATGACAACCTGGATGGCCCTTGAGAATATCTTGCTAAGCGAAATGAGTCAGGCAGAAAAGTTAAGAACCATGTGATTTCAGTCCTATGTGAGACAGGAAAACTGAAAGCAATAAATGAACAAACAAGAACACAAACCAAAAGCACAGACACAGGCCACTGCATGGTGGTTACCAGAGGGAACGGGGCGGGAGGACAGTGAAGGGTGAGGGGTCAAATGCGTGATGACAGAAGGCCATTTCCCTTTGGATGGCAGACACACAGAGCAGCATGAAAGTCACGTATCATAGACTGTACCGCCCGGCCGGGTGGCTCAGTGGTTGAGTATTGACCCATGAACCAGAAGGTTACAGTTTAGTTCCTGGTCAGGACACATGCCTGGGTTGAGGGCTCGATCTCCAGTAGGGGGTGTGCAGGAGTCAGCTGATCAATGATTCTTTCTCATCATTGATATTTCTTTTCTTTTTTAAATCCTCTAACCAAGGATATTTTCCCATTGATTTTTAGAGAGAGTGGAAGAGAGAGGGAAAGACAGAGAGAAATATCGATGTGAGAGAAACACATCCATTGGTTGCCTCCTGCACGTGCCCTAACCAGGGCTCAGGCCGGGGAGAAGCCTGCAACCCAGGTCCATGCCCTTGACCGGAATCGAACCCAGGACCTTTCAGTCTACAGGCCGACCCTCTATCCACTGAGCTACACCAGCTAAGGCTCATCATTGATGTTGTTATCCCTCTTTCCCTCCCCTCTCTGAAATCAATTAGAAAAAATTTAAAAAGAAATGGATACTTGAAATCTATTCAATCTCATTAAGCAATGTCACCCCAATAAATTTAATAAAAATACAGGGAAAAAGGAAGGAAGTTGACACGGAAAAGTAATAGGAGGCTGCCAAGTCTCTTCAGAGCCTAGGTGAACATACGATGAATGTGAAGAATTTTCAAATAGATCTGAGCACTTGCCAAGGGCAGAAGGAGGCTTATTGGAGTGGTAGTGGCTGTCAGGGCCTTCTCCTGGGCCTCTCCCTCCCTCAGTCCCTGGCGTGTGCTCTAAATCTGATTTTAAATCTTGTTCCCTTTGGTTTCAGTGTTTGTAAAACCTTGATTCTGACATCTTTGAGAGTTATACACGTCTACGCCATTTCCCAGGACAGTGCATATCAAAAGTCAGTTCCTAGAAATTGCAGAACAATAGCAAGTTAGAGACATCGTAAGAAAACGTGAAAATGAGGAATCTTTAGCACCGGGCGCAACGACTGGAAAAAGATGGAAAAAGATGGTTACGGGGATTTACGCATCTCCATTGCTTCTTCCACGACGGGGGCATTTTATACGGAGTAGTTACACATTTTTCTCTTTCGGGCAGCTTCTACGTCTCGTGGAATGGGAGGAGAGACCTTAAAGAGAAGACTCTGAAACACCTTCAAGAAATTACTTACCGGCTCATTCAGGGGGAGACAGGAGTAGTAGAGGACCGCTGCTGAAAAGGAGGCTGAGCCTGGGAGTCGCATCCACGTCCGCATGACTTTCACCGTTGAGTAAAGTGGAAAGGGTGTAGGAGAACTTCCCTCTAAAGACATCAGAGCGAAGGAACTAGAACTATGTGCCGGGCTGGTGTGGCTCAGTGGTTGAGCAGTGACCCAGGAACCTGGATCACTTCCCGGTCGGGGCCCGTGCCCAGGTGGTGGGCTCGGTCTCCGGTGGGGGCCGTGCAGGAGGCAGCCGATCGCTGACTTCCTCTCATTGATGTTTTCCTCTCTCGATTCCTCTCCCTTCCCCTCTGAAATAATATGTGTATATATATATATTTTATTTTATTTTGTTATTTTTATATAACTTTTTATTGTTTTAATATATATATAAGAAATAAGTGCACTGTGAGATTTTCCATTAATTCATAGTCTCTGCAGCCTGATTTATTGTGTTTTTTTTTTTTAATTGGTTTTTAGAGGGAGAGGGAGAATCGCTTATGTGAGGGGGAACATCTATTGGCTGCCTCCTGCGCACCCCAACTCGGGATCCAGCCTGCAACCTAGTCACGTGCTCCGACTGGGAATCGAACTGGCAACCTTTCGGTGCCTGGGAAGACGCCTAATCCACTGAGCCGCACTGGCCAGCGCGCAGCCTGACTTACCCTTCTGCTCTGAACTTGTTCGCGTCGGGGCGGGAGGTGCAGTGTGGTGGAGGGTCATCTGGGGTTTCCCAAAGTGGCTCCACAGGTCCCCAGCCTCACTGATGGAATCTTGGGAGTCTGGCGTTCTCTATCAGAACTTTCCATTTTATTTATTAGTTTACTTTTTGTGAAGAAGGGTGGAATCCATCAGACTTTTTCAAAATATTGAGTTAAAATCCCCTGTGTTTGTAATCCTGTCATGTGATTATTTCTTATTCCTGAATATGGAGCTACCATTTGATTTATTTTGTCGTCACACCGATACCAAGCGATCGCCTAAATGGCATCATTTATTTTATTTTTAGTAGGTGTCTGTGAATTTGAAGGTGTTCACCAAAGAAGAGGTCCCGGCTGCAATGAAGGATGAGAGGGGTCCATGGGGGCGGGGAGGGAAGGGACCCCTGTAAGACTTTCCACAGGGAAGACAAATAAATGAATGAACAGCGTGGAGCAGCAGGCAGAAAGAAAAGGAAGAACAGAACCCACGGCCTCAGGTCAGGCAGCAACCCAAGCTGCGCTCTGCAGGGAGCAGAGAAAAGCAGGCCTCCCACCTGGAATCGTGGCTCCTGCCAGTTAAGGCCTCCTGGCCAGGTTAACAGGGACCGCCTGGGTCTAATTCGCACAGGTGCCCGGGGGCACCGCAGGGAAAAGGCACGTCCGCTGATGGGTTGTGGTTCCGGGGTGTGTGTTTATGGCTCGGCCGTGGGCTGAGCTTAGCAGCAGGCTCTCAACCGGTGGCAGCTCTGGGGGAGGCACGGGGCATGCAGACCCCACTTCCTTGAGAGCCGCCGGCGCTGCGTTAAGCGACTCTCTTGGCGATGCCCACTCTGTTCCATCTTCCCCGGGATCACAGGAGATGCACAGCAAGAGCAGCTCGATGGCCCCTGTTACTGTTTTCAGAGTAATTATGTCGCCCTGCGCCTGCCTGCTGTGCGGAAGGGGAGGTCACGGTGAGCAGAGGACTCTGCCCCGCTCCTGATGTTGGGTCCCACCCAGCTTTTAGCACCTCCAACCGGGAGATTCTGGAAGTCCCCTAAGACTCTTGGGCCTCAGTTGCCTTGTATTGAACGTGAGTTCGGCTGGCAGCGGTTCTCAGCCTTCCTAATGCCGCGACCCACAGGCTGAGAACCGCTAGCAGGGCCGCCTAAGACCATCGGAAAACACAGATCTTTACATGACGATTCATCACAGCAGCCAAATCACAGTGAGGAAGTAGCAACGAAAATAATTTTATGGTTGGGGGTCACCACCACAGGAGGAACGGTATGAAAGGGCCGCGGCATTAGGAAGGTTGAGAACCGCTGGGCTAGAGCGAGGTGATCCCTAAACTTAATTTTCATTTCAAAATCTGTGACGCTGTATCTTTTTTTTAATGGAAAAAGCATCAGGGAGAAGAAAATGGGTTCAGTTGACAAGGCATTGGGAGAAATTCCCAGTACCACCTTCTTTTTTAAAAACAAACACACCAAGCTTTTATTGATTTCAGAGAGGAAAGGAGAGGGAGAAAGAAATAGAAACATCAGTGATGAGAGAGAATCATGGATTGGCTGCCTCCCGCACGCCCCACAATGGGGATCCAGCCCGCAACCCGGGCCTGTGCCCTTGACCGGGAATCAAACCCTAACCTCTTGGTTCATGGGTCCACGCTCTGAGCCACCGGGTCTGGGCTCCAACACCACCTTCTAATTACAGTGAAAGAGTGTGGGATGTAAGAACCAAATATTTGTTGAGTTCCTGCTCCCAGCCGGACACTATTCCGGCTCCTGTAAATGGGAGGGTGGCTGTGAACCCCGTTATGTAAGCCCCTTTGGCAGGGTGATCACCCGAGTGTCCTAGACTAGAGCAGGGAGGACTGAGTAGGGGGTGGCCCCGAGTCTGGCTCCCTGACTCTAACCCTGGATACTGCTGCTGCAATGCATCCTATTTGCTGGCCTTGTCAAATGCCCACCCCCCCCTTATCCATGGAGTTTCACATTCAGTATAAAACTTGGTTACGTCCTGAGCAGTGTCTCCAAAGGTCAGTGAAGTTCCTCTCCTCCTCATCCTCTAAGAAAGGCCTCTAGGCGGCCCCCTCCCTGCCCCCCTCCTTCCCACCCCAAGGTTTGTGGGGTGAGAAAAGCATTTGCCTGGACCAGGGTTCCCAGGGAAGCCCTCCATGGGGCCCAGGGGCAGGATCTGGCGGTTGGGGCCGTTTTCATGAAAAGCAAGCAAGCAAACAAACAAACAAACAAAACGCCACAAAGTGCCCAGAGACTGGGCTGCGTTTAGAGAAAAGAAACAGAGGAACCGCAAAGGGGCGTCTGTCCAGGTGCGGGCGCAGCAGTGACCACGGGGCCCCGCGCGCTGGGTCCAGGCTCTGGAAGGAAGGCGAGTCGGCTCGTGTTCGTGCTTCTTCGGCCGCCTTTTCTCCCGAAGCAGCGGAGGGTTTCCAACTCCGAGGAACCGGAGAGCAGCGAGGGCGGACGGCCGATCCGGGCTGGGGAGGAGGCGCCGGGGGGAACGCGCGGCCGCTGGGGGCGGGGGCGTTGTGTCTGCGGCTCCCGGCAAATCGCGGGAAGGTGGGGCCTCGCCTCCCGCCGGGACTCTCCCGCGTTCCCCGCCCCGCCCGCCCCTGCGTCCTGCGTCCCCGGGTCCCCGGGAGGGCGCCGCGGGAGTCCGGGCGAGTCCCCGTCTGGCCGAGAGGGGGAGCCACCGGCGCCCAGCCCAGCGACCCGAGTCCCAGCCTCAGCCGGGCCGCCGCCAGCGCCGCTTTTGGCTGCAGCCGCTCGGGAAGCGGAGGGAGAGCTCGGAGACCGCGGAGGGAGGGGCCGGCCCAGGGTCAGCCCCGCGGCGCGAGGCGCAGAAACTTTGCTCGTGGGCCCGAGCCTGCCGGGGAGGCCTTGCCGGAGGGGAGGGCGGAGCGGAGCGCAGGTCCCGGCTGGGAGGGCGCCCAGCTCTCCACGTCCCTGCCCGGCCCGGCCGTCAGCATCCGACTAAAGGTACGAGGAGACCACGATCGACCGGGGGTCCCGGCCGCCAGCCCGGCCGCCCGCGGGGAGCGTGCCATCTCCTGGGAACCGGCGTCCCGGGAGGTCCGCCCCGCGCGGGGCCGGAGGGAGGGCGCGGGGGGCGCGGGCTGCGAGAATGAGGACCTCGTGCGAGGCTGCGGGTGCCGTCCCCCCGCGGGGCCGGAGGCCGGGACCTGTTGACCACAGTGTTTCGGGGTGGGGGGGGGACCGGGGAGCCTCGCGCCCGGGGTGGGGACGCAGCGCCCCCGGCTCCCGGAGCGGAGCCCCCTCCGGCCTTTGTGGCAACTTGGGCTGCGCGGGCGGCGGGGGCCGGAGCTGGGGCCGGGCGGGGGCGTCGGGCCGGAGCGGGCGAGGCATCGCTGGGTCCCGGCGAGGCGCCCCGGGAAGGAGGGAAACTTCTCCCGCGGAGCCTCCCTTTTGTTGGCGGAGCGCGGGCCTGGGGGTGGGGAGGCGCGAGCTCGGAGGCGGCCCGGGATTGTTGGAAGCGCGGGGCTGGGAGGGCCCAGGCTCGGGGGCGGCGCCCACGGGGTCCCCTTTGGGCTGGGGGGGGGTCCCCATCGCTCCTCTGGCGGGCGCTGCAGGAGAGGGCGCACCGCGGGCGGGAGGGAGAGAGAAGACCCCGGGTTCCTGCCCCACAGCCCGGCTCCCACCAGGTCCTTCCCCGGGGCTGCCCCCTTCCCAGACCGAACCCCGCACCCCTCGGGGCGCCCGCGAACTCGGCAGCTTTTCTCGGGGTGTGTTGACGCTGCCGAAGGGGACCTGGCAGCGCCCGGCCGAGCGGGGGATGTGGCGGGTGCGGGCCGGGCGCCCACTTAGCGTGCGGACACGCCCGGGAGGGGAGGCCGCGGCCCGGCTCTGCGCGCGCGGCCCGGGTCCTGGGTGGAGGTTGTCCCGCCTGAGCTCGGCTTCTGGCACTCGCCACCCGACCTTCCCGTGCACCGTGTCCGCCGCGGGCTGCACAGAGCCGCCTGCCATCGGCCAGGGAGGGGGCGAGGCGTTGGTGGGGGGGACCCGCTTTTAAAGAAATAGCAGCCACGTTGCGCCCACACCGGAGGGTGAAAGTTTTTGGAGAGGAGGGTTCTGGTTCGGACCCCACTGGTTCGTTTCCGGGACTCGCAGGACGCGCGGTGCAGGATGCTGGGTCTGTGGTACCCACTGGGTCCCTTAGGAGCCAGAGGCGAGGCGAGGCGGCGGGGAGCGGCTTTGAGAGGAGGGCGGACAGGTTTGCAGACCTCCACACCTCCCTCCCAACCAAGCAGCCTTGCTCGAAAGCCCCGAATCGGGAGCGCGGAGCCTGGGGCTGGCAAGCCTCGCGGGCCGCAGCCCAGCAGCCAGCACTGCCCGCCGCATCCTCCGAAGTCTCCGGGAGCTGAGCTGCCAGAGGGTTCCCGAGCGTTTAGGACCCACCAGGCAGGAAGAGGGGCCTGGCCGGCGGCCCAGCCCGGGGAGCTCCCTGGGAGCCCGGCTTGAAGGAGAAGGGAAGCTTTGCCCGCCCCATCCTTGGAGGGGGCTGTTGGGTGCGCTGGGGTTAAAGGAGGGATTTCTTTTGCAGTGAGAATGTTTCAAAGACTTAAGATCCGCCTTCTTGGCGAAAAAAGAAACTAAACAGCTCCGCAGGCGGGTGACCTATGAACCAGGAGGTCAGGGATTGGACCCCGGTCAGGGCACAGGCCTGGGTTGCAGGCTCCATCCCCAGTGTGGGGCGTGCAGGAGGCAGCCGATCCATGATTCTCTCATCATGGATGTATCTCTCTCTCCCTTCCTCTCTGAAATCAATACAAATATATATATATTTTTAAAAAGTAAACTAGACATGGAGTGCTTTGGGATATGCCCCAGAGCGGCCTGAGGGCCGGTGGGAGGCGGGTGTGGTGGCCCCTGGTCGGGTGCCCTGGAGCGGAACAGCCCAGGCTGGTCTGCGGAGCCCAGTCTGCAGAGGCTCACACTTTGTTGCGATTTGTCTGCTCATGGGGACTGTGCTTGCTGAAACTTCCCTCCCCTCGACCTTGACCTTCTTTGTTTTCATGGCCGGTGAGAGCCGGAGACTTGAGCTGGGAGCAGATGGTTTCCCCCTACATGGAATAATTCAATGAGGAACCCTCCAGTGGCCCCGATCTGGGTCACGGAATTAAAGCGGAAACCCGTGCCCAGCCTATCTGTCTGTGTTGGTCCAAAGGGATCCTGGTGCGGGGATCTCCCGGCTCTTCACCTGCAGGGGTAGCATTTGCGGGATCTCGGTGTCTCCCACAACTCGGGCCCTGCTGCTCCGGAGCTCCAGAGCAGCCAGGAGCTCAGAGCCTTCCTGCCGTTCAGGTCCGTCTTCTATGGAGTGAAACAGTCTGTCCGTGTTTTTCCTTTCAGGGACATGGGTCCCCTCTCGTGGGTCCGGGGTAGGAATGGTGAAGCACACGATGCGGCTTGCATCTCCTCTGGATGGGGAGCCTGCGGTTGTGAGTGTCCCTGTGGGTTGACTGTGGGTCACCCTTGGCAACGTGCTTGCCTGTGATTTCCCAGTGGCCACTCGCAAAGTAAAGAAACCTTCCTTCCGGTAATCGCCAGCCCCGCGTGTGAGCGTTGCACAGACGGAGTTATGTTCATAGGTTTTTAGGCACCAAAGTCAGGGTCTCGGACTCGGTTGGTTCACTTGAAATGCTAGCGGTCACATGGTAGCCTTTACGTGTAGAGCACACGTGGAATGCGGGCATGTCTGCTGTTAACTTATAAAAAGCATTGCTTTTGCATGTCGATCGTAGCTAACGCGTGAGGAGACTAAAGGGTAATGCATGTTAATTTCGGAGCCTATTGGGTGAGATGGTGTTATGGTTAAAGCTGACTCATCCTCTCAAGCAGAAAAGAACAATCAGCAAATTCCTTTATTTGTATTTCATTTCGTGTTTATCCTCCGGACCCGTTCTGAGGTCACTTCAAGCTTGTCTTTTTGAGATGTTAACAGACATATTTTGCAGAGTCTGGCTCTGTTCTTGGAAACAACACTTGAGGGACGAAAATACATTTATGATGTACAAACTTTCTTTTTCCAGTGGCCGTAACAGACTTCCTGAAGAATTTAAGAGGGTAGAGGTAGGAACCATTTGTGAACTGACGCATGTTCTAAATGAATTCCTTCACTTCCTAAAACTTCGCCAGGAGGAAAAATGTGACTTTCTCTGAACATGGTACTAATTTCAAAAGCAACGTATCCGGGGCCGGTGGGTCTAATAGTGTTGGCCTTAAATGCACTTCGAGATCGGGACATTTCGTAAATATGTTCAGATTGGAAGAGGGAACATGGCGCATAGACTTTGAACAGAGGAATCGCGTTTCTCTCAAGCAGGGGAGATCTGAAATGGAAATCAGACCTTCATTTTTATAAATAATGGCTACAGTCCTTGTTCCAGAGGTAGGCTAGAAAACGGTGTTTGTCCTTTTCTAAAAGGCTCTGTCATTGGCTCGTTTTACGTTTGCTTTATGCTCAGAGCACGTTCCCAGCTCCCCTAACGATGCTCACGGCGCCGGATTCTCTTTCGTGAAGACAGTGGGTTGACTCAATAATCATGCAGGCGAACAAGGGCCCCCTTTCCGTTTTCGCTGGAATAATGTCGTTCGGGTAAATCTGGGAGTCAGTGTCATCTGTCAGTATTGCGTCCTCACGGATGGCCTTGGGAAGGCTGTCCCAGGTTGCTCACAGGACATGGATAAGGAAGTGAATTTATGTCATAGTGGTGGTGGCCCCGCTACGTGGTGCTACCTTGCAAAGCTCACGCATTTTTAAAGGACTTTTAAATGACACTGCGTAGTTTCTGGGGTGCACCCAGTAGGGCATGTCTAGGGAGCGGGGGGCTGCCTTTCTTCCCTGTTTCTTGTTAGCTGTTAACATCTTATAGATGTCATAGATAACACGGAACAGATAGAAGCACACACTTCCTGGTCACATGCCTTCTAAGAGGAGGTCCTGAATATAACTTAGAAACTCACCTGCTGTAGGTGACTCCTTCCCCCCCCCCCCCCCCCACTTTCTCTCATGCTCTGCCTTTACATAAATGTATATGCCTTCCTTTGGTGTTTCTCTACTTGTGATGGGTGTATTTTCCATCGAGGAAAATAACTTCCATTAATTGATATTTCTGAGCCAATTTTAGCCATTCATTTAAAGTGTTTTCCAGAGGACTGTTGCTAGAGACCTGTGGCTTTTCTTCTTCTTTAAAGAACAGAGGGATGTTTAGGTTTCTAATTATACTGTACCGGTTGAAGGAAGTGGTGGGAACGATCTGCGGCCCACCTGCTCTGTTCCTGGCTCTGGTGCTGACGGAGTCGGGAGGTGTGGGGGAGGAGCAAGCGTGACTGTCAGGTCTTCGGGCTGGTCTAGCCTTCAGGTAGACATGAGACAGGGTGGCAACCAGCAAACCCTGCATATACCTATGGATGGGAACCCCCCCACCCTACCAGAGGGAGTGGAGACCGGAGGTTCAGAGGCGGAGGGGAAGCTGAAGGTCAGACCTCCTGAGGGAGGAGTGAGGGGGGTGCCTC
Source organism: Corynorhinus townsendii (assembly GCA_026230045.1). Classification (NCBI taxonomy): domain Eukaryota; kingdom Metazoa; phylum Chordata; class Mammalia; order Chiroptera; family Vespertilionidae; genus Corynorhinus; species Corynorhinus townsendii. The sequence continues at coordinate 1,829,027 of JAPDVU010000005.1, forward strand.
CGGGGCTTCCCAGGGTCAGGGCCTGGGGACAGGAGCAGAGGCTCAGTAGGCAAGTCTGCCCCGCCCGCCCTGAGATAGTTAAGGAGGTTCTCTCTGATCATGAGGTCTGGGCCCCTCATTCAGAGTCCTCACCCTAGATAAGGAGGGGCTGGAGATCCCCTTGGGCCTGAAGCTGAAACTGTTCCCAGCCCAGAGAGTCTTCGAGCCCCACACAGCAGCTCATCTCCAGGTGAGGACCTCTAACCCTAGCACCCCCCTCCCCCCCCCGCCCCCCGCCTCACCCTCCCCCCACCCCCTCAGGCCTTTTTGCTTTCCTCAAGTGCAGCCACAGGCACACGTGCATGTCACTGGCCGGTTTCTAAGGCACATGGAAGTGATGGCCCTGTGGAAGTGCCGTGTTTTCCTGCAATTGTGTAGCTTTTTCTTACAATTATAAGATGTTACTGTGGCCCCGTTTCCTGAAACTCCAACCACAGGTCCTCCAGGAATTTCAGAGCGTTCGAACTTGGCCAGGGCTGCCAGCAAAGAGCAGAGGAGCGGTTGGGGCTCAGCCCGCGCGCTGTGAAATGATGATGGTCGCGTACGTGACTGGAGGGCGGCTGGTTGAGAGGGTTGGTGGAATAAACTAATGGAGCATCCACCACCTCTAAGCTGAATCGCTAAGGATCGGGCTGTGTAACATTTTCAAATAGTTACGTGGTATTTTATCAGATGGTAGCTCCGCTCTTTCTCAGTTTGCCTTTAAGTGGAGAACAGCACCCTAGTCTTAAGAACAGCGGAGGGAGCCATCCGTACGGTGGTAGCAGATCCCCACGTGTGGGGTCACTCAAAGTTGCTGTCAGAGAAACAAAGTGTGGTTTTAGCTGTTCACAACTACCCCGGGCTTTAATCTATTTTAAAGTCGGACTTTAACAGCAGCTGGCTCCTCCGCCTACATTTCCACGCGGGTGAGTTGAGACACGGGCTGGCTAGTGCCGAGGAGGGTTTCACGGAAGGAGACAAAGTCCTTGGTGAAGAGTTCCGAAGCTCAACACGAATGTTGGTCTCTGTGCCCGGTGCAGTTTGTGTGTGCCGTGGAGACACGCCATGGTCCGCGCAGGGTTTCAGCTGACGGTGGAGCTTTCCCACCGCCTCCTGGAGGGTCGACTTCTGAATCACAGACATTTCCAGCGCGCAAATGCTGACGTGCCCACAAACACAGGGAAGGGCTGGCGGCTCGGAAAGGACAGCTGCAGAACCACATTCGTTTCGGGCGGGCACCGTCAGGAAGAGGATGCGCTCAGGCAGTGCAGCCTGGCTAAGGGTAGCTTGGGAGAACTGTGAAGGGCTCCCCTTGGCGTAACGAACGGTCTTGGAGATGCTCTGAATGTCACCTGAAATGGCAACACCCCATTGACATTTCAGAGTAGGTATTGTTTTGAAACGCTGTGCGTTATTATTTCCGTTTCAGTGCCTCCATTGTGAGCCTGAATGCGTAGGAGAAAAGCCTTACCGTTGTTAACAGCAGCGAGTAATAACTCTTCCAGCCCGGCCAGTGTGGCTCGGTGGTTGAGTGCCAACCTACCCACCAGGAGGTCACGATGTCCATTCCCCGTCCGGGCACATCCCTGGGTTGTGGTCTTACTCCCCAGTGGGGGGGGGGGGGGTGAGCAGGAGGCAGCTGATCAATGATTCTCTCATCATGGATGTTTCTCTCTCTCCCTCTCCCTTCCTCTCTGAAGTCAATACAACTATATCTAAAAAGAAAGCACTCTTCTATTGCCAGTATTGTCTTTAATCCTTTCTAAAGGAAGAGCCATTGCTGAATGAAGCCTATGACAGTTCAGGCTCAGCTGCTTAAATGAAGGGGAACAGAACGCTGCGATTCTTTTGGACATGTGACATTTCCTACAGAGCCGAGGGGCTTTAAAAACGTGTTGTGACTTGGTGGAATAACCCTTTGGGACTTCCTGGTTCAGTCTGATACCCCTTTTCTTCTAATTTGTCATGAGCACTGCAGTCGCTCCCTCTCATTCTGGAAAATGTAACTGTGCTTAAACTATGAGCCAGCAAAGGAAGGGATTCCTGCCAGATGCAGTGGAATGAAGTAAATGTGTATGGAACACCACTTGTTTGGTGTTATAGTTGTGCGCTCTTTAAACACGTTTTGTTCACCCGCTTGCTGTTCCACCCATGCGTGTGCTCATTGGGTGCTCCTTGCACGTGCCCCGGAGATCGAACCCGCAACCGTGGTGAATCGGGGACCACACGCGAGCCCGCTGAGCTCCGGACGGGGCTAGTGGTGCCCTTTTCAGTAGCCACAGGGACCTATCGCAAGTGAGCTTCCGTGGACTGACGTAGAGCCTGTGCTGTCCATGTAGGGCCCGAGCGGCAGGGGAGAGGGTGCTGGAGAGGGGGTGCTGGGGAGGGGGTGCTGGGGAGGGGCTCACTCATCACCTCCCTCATCCCCGGGAAGGGAGGCCGTGGCTGGGACGGAAGTGTGCAGGGGTTCCTGGGCGAAGGATGGCGATGAGGCAGGCAGGCGGCGCAGGGAGAAAGCGAAGACACGGCACGTGGCAGAGACGAGTGTGGAGCCACGGACACTGTAACAGGGACACTCGCCAGCGTTGGAACTGGGGAGGTCTCCCCTTTTATGTGTATTTTTACTGATTTCAGAGCAGAGAGGGATAGAAACAGCAATGATGGGAGAGAATCATGGATCAGCTGCCACCTCCTGGGGGTCCAGCCTGCAACCCGGGCCTGTGCCCTGACCGGGAACAGAACCTTGACCTCCTGGTTCCACCACGGAGCCACACCAGCCAGGCCGCCTTCATGTGGATGATCGTAATCCCTAGGGACCGCTCAGAGAGGCTGAAGAGCTCGAACTGTATTAGTTATCGTTCAGAACTGCCATTTTCTTTTTCTTTCTTTGTCCGTTTCTCCCGATCTCATTAGCGTGTAATTGGGATCACAAGATTGGAGCGGGCTCTCTATGCCCTCCTCTGGCGGGCCCTTGAACCTGGATAGGGAATAATAACACCAATACTTTCATAAACACCTGATTACGTTCAGTTCCTTTTTAATTTTGACTGTGGGGACACACACACATACACACACACACATGCACACGCGTGCACACACACACGAACAATACTCTTGATAGCACTTGTCACCTTCTGGAAGTTGTAGATGTTTGTTGTCATGTCTCATTGCTCTGGCTGCACATATTTTGAAATATTTTTATGTTTATCACTAGTTTGAAAATAGACAAATAATGATACCTGCTTCAAGATGTTATTTTTTAATATGTGGATATGTCTATAGATGTGCAGCTATATCTCAAGCTTTTTAAAAGATACTTTAATGACTGCCAGTGATTGGTTGCTGAGGCGGCCTTGTCCCTTGGTGCGGTCACGGCTAATGAGTTACGTGAGCGGACACGCGGGGCGGTGGGCTAGGCAGTTCACTTGTACTCAGGAGGAGACAGTGGCTGAGGAGGCACAGCCCCCTTCACCTGGTCCTGTGGGACAGATGCTGGGAGAGGTGCAGGGTTGGTTGCCTTCTGTTCTCAAGGGGACCCGTTGAGGACAAAACAGGTGCATTAACGATGCACTGAGACACGCGGAGAACCGCACACTTGATGGCATGGCTGGGCCCCTGAGTCAGCCTGTCCTGTTTCTGAATTTACTTTTGGGTGAAATCATGACTGCCTTTCCCTGCCAAACCTATTTGAACTAGGAATCCAGTTGTTAGAGACAGTGTCTTCATTAGCACAGTTAGTAAGTGGCATTCTGATTTGAAATAAACGTTTTAGGAAATCACTTAGGGTGTTAAGTAACAGTTATAGGCCTGGCCCCGCTGTGAGGTTGTGGGTGCTCGTCCAGGTCAGGGCACAGACCAGAGGCACCAGGGAATGAGTGCGTGAGTGAGTGGAACGAGGAAGTCAATGTTTGTCTCTCTCTCCCTCCCTGCCTGCCTGCCTCCCTCCCTCCCTCCTGTTCCTTTCTCTCTCTCTGTCTCTCTCTCTGTCCCTCCTGTTCCCCTCTCTCTCAAAATCAATAAAGAAAAATTTTAAAAGAAAAGAAAGGAAACCTACAGACGACTTGTGTTACCAGAAAGGGGACAGGGCCCAGAGGGGGTCTGCTAGGCCCGGCCCCTAGGGTGTGGGTTCTTGACTTCGTGCGGGAAAGCGTTCCCTGTGCGAGTCCAGGTGCGTGTGAGAGGACGTTGATTGCAGCTGGGACGTGGACGTGAAGGAGGAAGGCCGAGGATGGAAGCAGCAGCTGCGGGAGAACCCAGTGGGGCTGCTTTAGCTCCTGAAAGTCAGAGAAGAAGGGCCTGCAGACAGGCTGGGTGGGGCCTGAGCCCGGACGAGCGGCTATTGCAAGGCTCTCCTGGGGTCCCTCAGAGTTCAGGAGATGCACGCTGGGGGGAAGGTGAGGGAAGGGGAAGGTTCCGGAGTACCCCGGGAGGGAGACCGCACGCACGGGGCCCTTTGCTTGGAGGGTTTGCGGTGGCTGGGAGTTGGGGAGGTTTTAGAGGAGGTCTCAGTAGAATATTTGTCCGCTTCCCAGGCTGGCCTTTGAAGGTCACGGGCTCCCCTGATTGGTCAGTGCCAGGGCAGGGGGTCCTTCGTCCTTGAGGCTGGTCCTGATTTCGCTGCTTTTCTGGGCCTGGAGCTGACCTACCACCGAGGCCCCCGTGCTGTCTCCAGGGAGGTGACCTTCTGTACCTGCTGGAAATGGCTCACCCATTCGTTCCGCTCCCTGCCTCCATTTCCCCATTCCACTCTCCAAGGAATTTTCCTAGCTTCTTCCTCTCCTGTCCTACTTGGGGTCTGTATACTTTGGATATCATTAGCGACATTACTCTGTAAGCATATTTTATTACATCAGCGAATTTTAGTTTTAAATGCGGTAAAGGGGAGTCAGTCATCCTAACGGAATTCATTCCGAGGTGGACGAATTCTATGCATATCTCAGACGTGTTGTGGGATGACATGATTTCTGTGCGGCCCTTGGTCTTCGGGACTCTGCGTTTTGAACGATTACCGTAGGCGGATAAACAACTCTGCCTTGCTCGGACTTCCCAATGCACAATTGTTTCCTCACATTTTAGACTCTAGCAGGCACACTCTGAGAAACTGAATGCGTCACAAAAGACAGACCCAGAACCAGCTTCTCTCTGCAGACTGTCGTGGCGTTGTGCTGGGCCAGGTCCAGGTGTTAGGAAAAAAAAATTGAACAAAGCAGATCCTTATCGTAGAGAGAGAGAAAATGCATTGTTCAATAAAAATAAAGTGATTTGAAGTGTAAATCCCTCACATGATCCGTTCACAAGGTTGCATCCTGTGGTTTGGTTCGGTGGGGTCTGCAGTGCGTTGGACACGCAAACGAAGCCGTGGGAAGCTTCGAGGAACCTCAGCGTGGGGCTGAGGCACCTGGAGCTCGGAGGCTGTTGGACTTTCCTGGGGGGGGTTGGGGGGGGAGCGGAGGAGGGTGCCGTGGGAGAAGGGGGCACGCAGGTGCGCCCACAGCGACGAGAGCTGTAGCTCTACGGGAAACGCAGCGAGAACTGGTGTCCTAACGCCCGGGGCCGCTGGCGCGATGAGCCGTTTACTCAGTTTCTGCCGGGATGTTCTCCCGTGTGACTTCTGGGGATGTAGCCGCTGCCTGTCGGTTTGGTAATGCGCTGGGCCCGAGCGTGGCGGCCCCTCTGAGTCCGCGTCCCGGCTCGAAGGGACTTGTGTGCATGCATGTAAGCCTAACCAGTGGTCACGGACAACAGGGGGGTGGGGGCCTGCGTGGGGAGGGGTTTGGGGTGGGAATGGGGGGGATGAGGACAAGTATGTGAGACCTTAATCAATAAAGAAATTAAAAAAAAAAATAAAGGCGGTACGACTGACCGGCCGCTGGGAATTGGCGGGAGGGGGTTTTAGGGTGTTAACGCAGGAGGTGGGACATGGACACCAGGCATGGCTAACAGACTTGGTGGCCAGCAGGGGCTGCACGGGCAGGCTTGCAGGGCATGGTGGGTGGGTGGGGGGGGGTGCGGTGAGGAAGAGAAAGCCAGAGGCCAGGGGGCAGGGGGGGCCGAGCCTGTGAGGAAGAGCCGCGGGGGGCGGGGACCAAGGGGGGACGCGAGGGGTGGAGAAGAAAGCAGGCTGTGGTGTGAGAGCTGGTGACCACGTGGTGCTGAGAGCCTGCCATCGGGATCTGGTCGGTAGGGGCAGAGGCAGCAGAGGGAAGTGCGAGAGACCGGGGAGCGTGGTGGATAAGAGAGCTACCCCCCCGCCGGCACCAGACCTTCCAGGCCTGGCGGCTCCGCAACGCCCCGGGATGGCCTGGCAGTGCTGTGGGCGCCTGAGATGCTTCTCCTGTGAGGTCACAACCTCCCCGTTCCAGGGAGAGACCGGGGAAGGCCGAGGGCTGACCTCAGAGGTGACTGTTCCTAGAGGGGCTGTCCCTGCATGCCTTCCCCTCGCAGGTCAGGGCTGCCCTCGCGACCTCGCCCGGTTAGGGGGGGCCCGTTCCTGTGGAGACAGTCCTGGGTGGGAATCCAGGCTCCTGGGATGGACACGGCTCTGCTGGTCTCCTTTGGAGATGTTAATGGGAACCCGATCCTGGCTCACAGCAGACAGGACACGAGGAAGAGGATAGTGTCCCCATCGTCCAAACCCCAGCATCCGCTCGCGCAGGAATCACCAGGGAGAGGGCCGTGGTCCCGCCTCACACCCTCTCTTTCCCGGGGTCATCTGGCCAGCTGCCCTCCGTGCTCAGCCCGTTTCCTCGAACGTGAGTCCACACCCAGAGGGGTTTTCTGAACAAGAGACAGATTCGGCCAGACCGTGGATGGAGTTTAGGGTTCGCAGCCTCACTGTAGGGTACCTCTCCGTGCTTCAGGGCGGGATTAGGAGAAGGGGTGAGGGACGGGCGCCCACCTCTCTCTGGGGGCCCCTCCCTGTCCCAGCAGGGAGACCCTCCGGCCCCAGAGGAGCAGGGATCTGGGGGAGACGGCCGTGAGGGATGGAGACGCACTGCAAGGCAGGTCCAGGGGCCCCCGGGCAGTTGTGCCCCCGGGGGTGGCCTGGCTTCTGGCTCCAGCATTGCCCAGCTCAGGGCCTCGGGCAGACGGCTCTGCATCTCCGGAGCTTTGTTCCTGAATGTGGAGTGAAGCTACGGGGGCACCTTCAGGGTCACTAAGGGCAGGGTCTTCCTGGAAGGAGCGGGTTTCAGTCGCTTAGCCACTCTCCCCGTGTGGCCCCGTGGCCCCGAGGGTTTCGAGCCCACACTGTCTGCGGGGCTGAGAGAGCCCAGCGTGCGCGTTCCTTGTTCTTAGCAGGTTGTCCGGAGGCCCCTGAGAATCAGGAATCGGCTCCTGAAACGGCCCCTCTGCGGCTGAATCCACGGCCTTTCTCTCGGCCTGCGGTCTGCGTGTTGGGAGGGTGCGCAGGGCGGAGGGCCTGAGTGCGAAGGGTGAAGCGTGTTACCTCCGATCCCGGCCCAGATCCCGGCCCCAGTGGGGCAGGAAGGAGCTGCCAGGAGCAGCCTGATGCGTCCCTGGCGCTGGTCGGTGACTTTCCCAGGAGACAGCGAGCGACAAGACCTCAGTCCCGTCTTCTTGACGGAGATTTCAGTGGAGAGACCACGCGGAGAAAGCCAGCGAGAATGTATGGCCGCAGCAAACACACTCCGGACAGGGAGACAGGGAGGGGCGCAGAGCCGTGGGAGAGCGGGCTGGGCTGATGCTCCTGGGGAGTCGGCCTTGGAGACCAGCTGGGGGGGGTGGTGCCAGGAGGAGCTGTCCCTGCCCATTGCTCCTCTGGAGTCCCTTACAGAGTCGGGGTTATGTGGGGGGCGGGGCAGGAGAGGGGGAAGGGAGAGTGTGCTGGGGCCTTCAGATTCAGGGGTTCACAGTCCGGATGTTTAGGGGAGTCTCGGGGCGGAGCAGTGAAACACTCATCCGCTTTATGCTGATGTTCCCCAAACGCGGATCTTGCTCTCAACCTGTCTGCCCTTGGGGCGGTGGGCCGATGGCAGTAACCGGGTTTCTGCTGTCCGTCTCCCTGATTCGGGAGGGCTCTGCTGTTTACCCTCTGGTTGGGGAGGAGACCTGCGCACCGCTCACTCTGGAGTGTCCTTGGTTTAGGGGGGAGAGGGTGCCCTCGGTGGCTGCAGACCGAGGTGTGACTGTCTCAGTCCCCTCTTCCGCGCTCCTGGAGTCTTCTTCGCTCCTGGTTAAGCTCCAGCGTCGCCGTTACCCACTGGGGAGGCTGCAGAGCCGTGGGCCAGGTCCCTTACAGAAGAGCGGCCCAGGCTTGTCCGTAGCTTGAGACATTGAAAAAGGAGATTTTCAAGGTCCAGCCGTGCTGGTAATTGACTTCTAAATGGGGCGCGCCGGGCCCTGGATCAACATTTGTAAACTAAGGGAAAGCCAGCAGTCTTGTGCGAGGTGGGTTAGAGCCGCTGGGAGTCCTACGCTGACTCCTGCAGACCTCCGTTCACTGTTCACTCAGACACCTTCCAAGGGATTCCTGGGTGCCAGCTGCTGCCCCGGCCATCCCAGAGGAGCAGGATGCACCACCCGCCTGCCGCAGGCACGGTTTCTCAGAATCCGGCTTCAGAGGAGTCCGAGTTTCTCCTCCAGGGTTTTGTTTTCAAGGCAAACGAATGACGCCAGGCGCTGTCTGTCCCGCAGGATGAGGGGCGTCCGTCTGTGGCTTCATTTGCCCTTGGCTGACGGGGCGTTCCCTAAAGTGTGTGTCCATGGCCGCGAGCTGCGGGCGGCCTCCTGGTTTCCAAGCAGAGTGAGAAGAGCCAGGGGGAGGAGGGGGAGGCAGCCCCTGGCCTGGGGCTGGATGGAGCGGAGGGGAGGACGATAAAGGCAGGAACTCCGAGAGGAGGGCCCGTGGGAGGTGCGGGAAGGCTGGCGGAGAGCGAATTGGGTGGTTCTGAACGGATGGCGTCTTGGCTGGTGGGAGGTGAGCCTTTGGGAAGAAGGAACAAAGAGGATCACGTGCAGACGCGGATGGATTGGCTGGATCGTGGGGATACTCCCCGGGACACGGCCGTGAGGGACAGAGAGCGTGGCTGGAGGGAAAGACCAGGGATCCCACGGCGGAGTTACGTGTCTGGGGACGACGGCGGGGGCGATGCGCGTGGGGAAGTGGGATCTGTCTTTTGGAAACGGGGAGACACCCTGGGATGGAGGCAGAGATCGGAAAGTTACCAGCATGAGTGTTGTCGGTGCCATCCGTCAGGCCCCCGAGAGCAGGGGTAGTCAAGGGGAACCAGAAAATGAAGATCCATCAGAAGAGGCCCAGAACCCAAATGGGGACCCGGCGTCTCTGTTCCGCAGGAGGGCTGACCCGCCTGGCGGGTGGGTGAATAGGGGTCTCCGTTAGAACCGTCTCACGGGACAGGAAAGAAAGGACGGAACTGCCAAATCAGGTGAAAGATTTGGCCAGATAAAGGCCAGATTGCACCTTGCCTACCGTAAGGAGGCATGGCTGGCACCCGCCTGGCCAGAGCTTCGTGTTCCTCCTGCGGTTGTGGCTTCCACGTGCCAATCGTTCCGCTCCAGAAACGAAGATGGGGGTCTCACCGGCGTGGCCCAACGAACCTCAGTCCTCGGTCCGAGATGCGGCGGTACGGCCCCTCCCAGGTCATGGCCCCCAATTTCCCAAGACTCTTTCTGCTTGTGTCCATGAAGCCGTTCCTAACCGTCACCAAGATGGCGTGTGGAGTTAGTGATCTGTGACCGTGGTCGGCAAACCGCGGCTCGCGAGCCACCGGCGGCTCTTTGGCCCCTGGAGTGTGGCTCTTCCACAAAATGCCACGGCCTGGGCAAGTCTCTGTTGGAGAAGTGGCGTTAGAAGTTTACGTTTAAAAAATGTGGCTCTCCAAAGAAATGTCAGTCGTTGTGCTGTTGATACTTGGCTCTGTGGACTGATGAGTTTGCCGACCGCTGATCTGTGACTTCCTGTTGTCTTTGCTGACTCCCATGCCACTGTGCATGTAACCAATGTGAGAGGATACAACCAGTTTTGACCGAATGGATTTTTCCAGATCATGGGAAACTATTTTCCATTAAATTATATTACCATTACTTAGTGAAGCATTTTATTATTTTATGATAACCCTGCATCTATTTGTTGGCTGTATTTATCTGTTCGTATATAAATACATAAGTGTATAATTTATACATTTTTGTATTCTTCAGTGATTCTGAGACAGTAACTCCGTGGAAGAGTAAAGAGTTTGGAGAGCTAGGGCTCTGAGGTGGACTGTCCACCGTCTCACTCACGTCTTCTTAGGTCGCTCCTTCCCTGTAATCCCAGAAGCGCGTACCTCCGTTTCCCTCTCTCTGCCACCGGCTCTTCTTTAGAAACCAGGACTTCAGAAGATACCCAAGGCTTTTAATTTTATTCTTTTTAAAAAATGTCACGAAGAGGGAACTGAAAATGCCTGTCAGCGGGTTTTTAGAAATTCACTTGGATCCTGTTCCTGGAGCAGGTACAGAAACCGACTCTGCACGTCCTGTCGCTTTTAGTGCGGGGTTAGCTGGGGCCTCGCACACTCTGGTTCTTGGACGACCTTTGCCGAGGGCGTTAGTCTCTGAGAAGGGACGGGATGGGCGGGGGGTGGAGGGGTGGGGGGGCGGGGGACATCGTTAGTTTCAGGAGCAGCATGGTTGGCTGGGTGCTTCCTTCTCCCCGGGACCCAGAACCGCCCAGAGGCCAGGCCGGGAGGACTGGGCTGTGTGATGAGTGAGGAGAAATGGAATGTAAGCTCCGCAGAGAAGGCGTGGCTCATCCAGCCTGTGGACGCTGAATAACGCCCGGGGAGGGGCTGTCAGTGAGTGAATGCGGGCAAGGCCACGCCCGTCCAGCACGCCTGCACCCTGGGTGTCCCCTGAGGGCTAGTCCTTGGAAAGTCAGTTTTTATCTCAGATGCATCAGCAGCCACTACCTGGACTCTGCACCCAGCCGCCAGCTCTGTGAGCTGTGCTGTCTCCTTGCCTTTCGCTGCCTCCTCACACGCCACGGGGAGGAGCGACGGGGTCCTTCATGCCTACTTTTCCTTTCTGAAAACC